>BOPP01000081.1:5626473-5676158 GCA_017312745.1 Gryllus bimaculatus
TATATATATATATGATATAAAGAAGGGATTAAGTTGTTAAATAAAATTACTTATATAACTTACTGGGAAACTTATTACCAGTCTCTTCTTACTTTATAAAGAGTAAATTTGTTGCAATAACGGTTAGAAACTGTGTGTGACAAGTTACGGGGAGAAGTAAACACATTAAATCTGAATATGGTGATGTACCATAAAAACTTAAGCAAATTAAAAAGCATATTAAAAAAATAAGAAACCAGAAAAAAGACGACTAGAGCACTCTTCGTGTCGGAAAGAAAAAAAATCGAAATATCACCGTAGTCGCATAACTGTGAGATTCATTGTTCACCGTCGTAATTTCCGCAGCTAAATGAAAATACATTGAAGCTAGGCAACGAGGAGGTTCTGGCAGTTTGCACGAGGGACAAACGCTCTCGGAGTGTCGCTTCAGCCACGAGTTGCAGCGCGTCCAGTGGCAATGTTTGAAACTAGCTATTCAACTCCGCCAACACTAATCACGGTCCAGCAACATCACACTGATCCCGCGGCGCGCGCGGACTCTCTGCTGATTTGTCCGCAGCTGAGCGGCGTTGCGAAGAGAGACTCTCCCACACGCGCTGGAGCGGGCCGGCGGAAGGGAGGCTGTATTCAGTAATATGGAGGGTTCTATTGATTATATTTTTGTATACTGTCTGTTGTAATCCATATTTAGGAAATAGTCGCATTTAAATTATAAACAGTTTATGGACATGTAATACCTAAAACATTCGTTAAAAATCACGCTTCTTACGACCAACGTTTCGACTAATGTTGTTTGTCATCTTCAGGAATTACACACATATACATCTACAAAGATTTTTTTTAAATTTTTAAATTATATAAAACCAAATCATAATTCAAGATGAGTATACACTACAAAAAAATATGTCCACCTGTTATTTCATGTAACTATGTATGATAAAAGCACAGCCGGCAACCTTTAAAATATGTAGGACAGACAAAAAGGAAACTAAAAGAAAGAATCAATGAGCACAAAGGAAACATTAATGAACCTCTAGACAGACAAAATTAAATTTCACAACACAGATGAAACATGTTACATTCATTTAATTTCGACAAACCCAGAATACTTAGTATCGAAAAGAACTACTACAACAAGTTAACTATGGAAACTCTAAATATAAAGATCCATAATGTATTAAATTCCCTTTTAGAATCCAATAAATTCATACATACGAATGATACAATCCTTTTTCAGTTTAAAGAATAAGTTTGCCAGTCATAAAATCCTTCCGCAAAGGTAATTCACAACCACTCCCCGCCCTCATTCTATGTCTTTACAAAGTTTTTTTCACTCCAAGACCGATTTCGGCCAAGCTCACACCAACGTTAGTTCTGTTTAATAACAGTACCATCGACTTTCACACGGAATATGGAAAATCATCACATAAACTGCCGGATATCAAAGACGTCATATATAGATGTATCATATATAGATGCATGACAGGTGGACCCAATCTATTTGTAAGTGTGTACGCAACGTATATTATGACTTAGTTTTAAATATTTTCCAAAAATTTTTTTTTTAATTTCTTTCTATTCGTAGATGCATATATGTATAATCCCTGAAGATGTCAATCAATATTTCGAAACTTTGGTTCTAAAAAGAGTGATTTTTAACGAAGTTTTATGTATTACATGACAAAAAGCTGTTTATAATCAAAATGGGATCATTTCCTTAAGTATGTAGGATTTTATTTATTGTCCGTCACATCTTTATAAAATGTAATGCAACAAATTAGATAGAAAGCAGATGGAAGTGTTTTAAGAAAAGTATGACAATTACTTTAGAAGAAAGGCGTCAGCATACAATTGGACTGTTTTTAGACGTAGAGAAAGCTTTCGATAAAGTTTGGCATACTAGTTTACTATTCAAATTCAAACAGCTGGGAGAACCTTTCTATTTACAGGATATTATAAATAGTTTTATTACTGACCGAACGTTCAGATTTAAAGTAAACTTCCACTAACTAGGACAATAAGGGCAGGGGTACCTCAAGGTTCTGCACTATGACCATTCCTCTTCAATGTTTATTTTTCAGACATTCCCACATTAGGAGACTCAAATATCTTTTTAAACCAAAGTTACATCGCCTACTAGTATTAAATAATACTCTCATCCCGTGACTAGCATCTGATACACCAGTGAAATATCTTAGGGTCCACATTGATAGCTGGTTAACCTGGAAAAATAACATTGAACTAACAACTAATGCAACATATGCCAAAATATCGAAACTATATCCATTAATTAACTTCCGCTCAGCCTTAAATTTAGAATGAGCAATTTTCATATTTAAATCTATTATTAGGCCTTCACTCATGTCAGAAATAGCACAGTCTACACCAAAATTGAAAAACTTCAGATAATATAAAACAAATTTTTAAGAAAATGTGCAAAGGCTCTTTGGTTTATTTCAAATACACAAAACATTTAAAGTGAACTTCAAATAGAACCCCTAAACGTGTATATAAGAAATAAATGTGACAAATGTTTTACACTTCTGCCATCCTCTCCTTGCAAAAAAAGAAAGAAGTGGAATTTTCAAGTGAATGAATTTAAGAGGGGAAAGTATGGAAAAAAGAGAAAATAGAAGAAGAGAAAAGGTGAGTCATAACTAAATATTTGGAAAATATTATTAGGTCTCTAAATTGTAGAATTTCAAGAAGATTAAATTTTAGAGTGTATTATGGTGATTTTTATTTCTTGCCCTTAAGAAGCCATTTCTTAAGAAGAAAAAGTTATTTAATTCTGCGGGGAAAACGGCGGATTATCGACAGAAAAACTCTTTTTGTCGAGCCATGGTAATGAAAGTGGATAAATCAGTTGCTAAATTTAGAAAAAAAATTCTCTAACAGATAGTGTATCCAGGGTTTTTGTTTTGTGGGTCTTTCATACCGGATATCGAATTATGACAAAACGTCTGTCCGTCTGTGAACAAAGCTAGAGGTTAAACCGTCCATCCGATTTTCTCCAAAATCGATATTTCCCAATTGCTCTGACTGATGTCGCGGCTACTTGAATTTGAAACCTATATTTTTATTTTGAGGGGTACATAACATTAGGTCCCTGGGACTTTTCAAAATTTTCAAAAAAAGTAGGTACATCGTTTTTGATTGAATTTTTGTTGGATGGTGAAAAGGATGTTTGATAAAATGGTACAGGTCTCATTTTTGTTGGAAATCTGGATTTTCAATAATTCCAAAATTTCAAATTTTTTTGGCGTCTTCCTACGACTTCAGTTTTGAAGATTTTTTTCCTGAACGAAATGTGTTCACCAAAAACAGTTCTTCAAAAGAGGTACTATTCAATATTTCGAAAATATGAGTATTTTTTGCATAATTTTTGATGTAAGATAGTTGCTTCTAAACTCGTTTTAAACAATTGTCTAAGAAACGGCTTCAAATTTTGTCTTTCATTTTTATCCTCGTGTGTAGCGAATAATTGTAAAGATAGAGGTGATTGACCTATTTTCGGGGCACTCTGCACTGGCAAAATTGCAGGAAAAGTTCAGAATAGTAAATTCGAATTCCACGTGCTTCGTTTCACGCGTTGCCAGTTCGGAAAAGAGCAACACAGAGGATTCGAATTCAACCCATGTTTTCGGCCATGATGATTGTATGATGAAGATGATATATTTATGAAAGGACATATATTGAAGGAAAGTAATGCATTTTAACTTATAACTAACAAACACACTTAAATATTTTAAGAAGTTTTATTTGCTGAATATGGTATAGAAAACTGACAGCTCGCTTCAAATGTATTCAAGGTAGGCTGGTGTGAAATTACTCTTGATTTTTTGTATCGTGTTCTGTAAATACTGTAATATTTAGATTTACTTATGTTCGTTTCTTTTCTAAAACTGAGAAATGACTGTTCTTCTTGACAATGGGAATAAATGCAGATAAGCCCGAGAGGCGATTTTTTTGAATTAGATTTTTCAAGTTATAACTAAATTTTTAGTACGACAGAAATTACAACATTTTAATATTACGTAACTATATTCAATAATGCGTGAAAGTATGTTCTCTAGTCTCTTTTAGGAATTAAGTGATTGTTATTGTAACGAAAAAATATTGTGGAGTATATTGAAGGTACAGTACGCATAATCCATGTATATTACAAAGTATTTTAAACAAAATAAATTTCAGATAAATAAAATTATTCAAATTGTTTTTCATGGGTGAATTTCACCTAATAGATTAATATGTAAAAAGCGTATACGGAGCATGTCATTATAACCGGTAATCGCACAATCAACGAAGGCCAGGAAAACAAGACGGCTACTGATATGGTACATTGCGAAATGTTGGTTCCGAAAGAAAACAAAATGGAAAATTGTACGTCATTCTACATACTGTGCTATCTCCGGCAAGGGTAATTATCGAAAGGACAATATCCGTGGATTATTATGATGTTTGCGATTTGAATACAAGTGCGCAGTGAACTAATATATTTTCTTATGACGACAGCTACACCATAGAACTGTAACGACGAAGTAATGGCAATCATGACCGTACGGAAGATCAGAGCAGTAACGGCTTCTGAGGCGGAAGTTCAAAGGTCGTTAAATAATACCATCTACAGAGTTACACCAATAGCTTCATTTCTGACTCAAATACAACCATTGCCGAAAACATTTTTCAGAGCACATGTTTAAATTGTACTACGCACTTATAATAACGCAACAACACATAGCGTGCAATTATAACCGCTTATCGCACACGGAGTGTATCACAATCAACAAAGTATTTACTAAGCTGTCCGGGTGACGCCGCGTCCATGGCACCTTCGCCATGGACGCGGCATCACCCGGACAGCCTAGTAAATACTGACTCCGGCCGCGGAAGACTACGCTCTCACAATCAACAAAGGCCAAGAAAACAAGACGGCTACCAATATGGCCCATTGCGAATGCTTAGTTTCACCCCATTCCAAAGCTTCGGTGGGGGTGTTTTAGATGTGTTGGGACATATAAATGAGCGCCAGCCCTGCAAAGGCAGCCACCGTAACGGTGAACTTCGCGGCGAGTCAGAGCATGGACTTGCCCCGGAGTTCACTCAGAGCCACCGTAGCGAAAGGTTGTGCCGGCCGCTCGCTGTTCGAGTCAAGAGTGTTAGTGAACGCCGCGTTCTCGACCAGTGAGGACCGCCGCGTTAGGACACAGTTCAGTGTCAACCAGTGCTTATTGAACATCCAAGCGGTAACGCCACTACAGCGGGAGCACGGGCGTGTTCCACGGGGCTGCCGCCCCACGCGGCGGAAGTCTTTTCTTCTCTAGCGCGTGAGTACTGTGTTAACACTGTCAGACTTAAGTTCTCCCATTATAAAGTAAACTAAAATGCTTATTCTTTCGATAAGAAAAACTGAAGTGATTATAGCAGTAAAAATCTAAAATTCAAACTATAACCGATGCACTGAATGTGGTAAACAATCCAATTTATCCCGAACCTTCAAACGTAAACAAAGTTCTTGAAATTCCTTATAATGAGCTTATTATGGCGTCTCAAGCAAGGATCTATGCTTTAGAACAAGAAATACTCAATCCGAAACAGCACACTCAACATTTACAGCAAAAACGTCACTCTCAACAAGAATTTATTAATTAAAGTCAAGACGTTATAGTGAATAAAAATGAGTCGGCTAATTCTTCTTCTAGCAGTGCTTCATTGCCACCTGAAAATGCAACAGATACTGATCACAATAGTTTCAAACGCATACGATCTGATGATGATTCATCATTTTCATATTATCTCCCTATTGCTAATCAATTTTACGAACTTCTAGAAGAAAGAGATTATTCTACTTCTTCCCAAGATATGAATCATTCCAATCAATGTGAAACTTTCATTCCTCTAATTAATATATCAAAAACTGACCAGATCTTAAGCAATTTTGATGCATTTATTTCAGAAATAAACCAACCAAATTTTACTCCCAAGGTTAAACGTGATTATGTCTTCACATTCTTTGATTTAATAGATGAATTAATTATATCATCTATTCTATATTATATCATATATTCTATCATATATTCTATATTATTATCGAAACTATAGAATTTTTTTGCAATATAGATCAAGTTAGATATTATTCTTATCTTGATCCAATGCAGCAAACATTATCAGCAATGTTATATGATTTTCCTATATCGTACTCAAACGAAGAAATTAAACCTGTATTATCTAAAACATATACTATTACATCTGTATATAGGCTATTTAATAAAAATCAACAATCATTATAAAATCTGTGCACTTGAATTCACAGACAATGACCGCGTAAATTACAGCGTAAATTTCAAGTTCAAATTAACAATATTTTTTCTACTGAATACAATATCTATGCTGGAGTACCTCAGGGTTCTCCTCTATCACCTGTCCTATTGAATATTTACATTGCAGATATTCCACACTTATTTAATTCACAATTAGGCTTCTTTGCCGATGACACATCTTTATTTACTTCTTATGCAGACATTATAACTGGTCGTGATATTTACAAGATGACTTAAATATTCTTGTTACTTGGTACAATAGTTGGCAAATTAAGATCAACAGTGAAAAATATCAAGCAAAAAATAATTTCATTAAAAAGAATCTCTCCTACTTATCCTCTTATTATCAACTATAAAGCAATTCCCTGGATTCGTAACAAAACTCCAATTGCCTATCTTGGATTACAACTAGATACTAAAGTAACTTGGAAACCACACATTTAATCAATAATAAATAAAATTAATGTCAAGCTTTTAAAATTATATCCATTTCGGAACAAAAATTCTCACCTTTCATTAGATTCAGCATTGTCTATATTTAAATACATAATTCTCCCATCATTAACTTATGCATGCCCCATTTGGAGTGGTGCAGTAAAATCTCTTATTCAAAAATTATAGATTATACAAAATAAATATCTAAGGAAATCATGAAAGCACCCTAGTTCATAAAAAAACATCATATACTACACGAACTCGGTATTCTTCCTTTAAAGTCCTGGTTCCTTCATCCCTCAAATAATTATATACTTCCCTTTCTTCTTCTCCTACTTATGCATCTTTTCAACAGCTGGAAAAACAGGTAATCCTTTTCCGCGATTTAAATTACGTTATTCAAAAACTCTCTTACATCCTGCATAGTTAACTTTTCTCCCTAATCTATTAATTACTGTTTGAATTTTCATGTATTTTGTTCTATTTATAATCATTGTATATTTTTAAGATCTTTATGTCTCTCCGAATTCAAACAAAATACTTGTACATGTCTGTATATAGGTTACTTTTTAAGTCTCTCGTCATATTGATTTGGTATTAATATAATGTCCATACCCTTCAAAGACAATCTTTTGTCCAAGACGGATATATATATATATATATATATATATATATATATATATATATATATATATATATATATATATATATAACCGACTATATAACGGGCAGCATACGTGGGAGTAGGTATCGGTAACTGAGTAGCTAGAGAGAGCTCATGGCTGGATAGAAGTGTCATCTGCTTACGTAAAATGTACGCTGAATTATTGGGTCTATTGGACAGTGGTGGGCTGTGTTGTAATAAAGACCCACTGATTACGAAGACTGTGCTACGGACTTGTTTGATCTTTTTATCTGGGGAACTGGCTTGTTGCGGTACAGTTTCGATTTTGATTATTGTAAACACACGACAAGTGAACTAATTTTATTTGTATTCCATGTTCATTTCCGAATATTTCATAACAATTGGGGACGAGAGAAAAATGACGCGTGTGCCAAGCGCAACGGAGTTTGGGCAAATTCTGCAACTTATGCAGCAAGAGCAGCTACAACTTCTACTGCAGCAACAGGCAGCACATGAAGAGCTCATGAAACAATTTCACCGAAATGCGCCCTGAGGAAGGTCGCAGAACGGCGGTCGAGACGTTGGCACCTGTGCCTGGAAAGCACCACTTCCCAAACAGTCGAGTAGCTACCATATGAAGGTATTATTCAGTCGTGCTGCAACGAGCGCGCTCCTCGAATGTGACTGAAAAGCTAGTAGCAGTGAAGATAGCAGCTACAAGGAAGGTTGCCGGGGCACACAGAAGAACTGCGGTCGGAGGCCACAACTGTGATACTTCCGCAGCAGCAAAAACGTGGGGCGATAAAAAGGGAAATGCAAGCAAAGAACTACGGACGTGACGAAAGAGGCTGAAGCGGCGAAGTTAGCACCCTATAGGAAAGTAACCTGGCTGGACATACAAGGTAGAACCACAGTCGAAGGCCCAGTCTATAACTTATTATACTGCGGTAGACCACAGCATTAGAACGCAGATTTTTAGGTTTTAAATTACGCGTTTTAGGCGCATAAATTAGGTTCTTTCAGTATCTGAGTTAGGCTTTTTAAATGGTGAAATAAGCACAAATAAACGGGGAAAGCTACAAAAAACACACTTTTGTTATTTATTTACTTATTTATTTATTTGTTTATTTATTTATTTATTTATTTATTTGTTTATTTATTTATTTATTTGTTTATTTATTTATTTATTTATTTATTTATTTATTTATTTATTTATTTATTTTATTTATTTATTTATTTATCCGTGGCATAAAAACCCTATCTCATGACAGCGTAGGTTTTCACGGCCGCAGTCGGTAATTAAATAGCTGCCTGGGACACGCCACATCCTTCGCACGGATGCCAACGTTACCGCCGCCATTCTGCGACCTTCCTCGGTGCGAAATGCGCGGAGATGGACTGCACACGGGTTTATAGGGTGCGATGTTCACCTCTACCCGTCATCCTGTTGACTTAGCGATGGGTGAATGCGGCGAAAACATCGGCCAATCAGGCAATGGGCTCTGTGGGCGGAGTGGGAGAAGTCGGTCCGCTCGTGGTCGGACGTTAAGGAGCAGCGGGGACCGAAGCCTGGTGTTGCGGTAAAATAAATGTTTACATGCTTCGTGGACACGTAGGCCATGGTCGGCATTGAGGTTTTTGGGGATGTTTGAGAATTTCTACAGTCTATTTAACCCTCCTCGATGCCCAGTGGTCTTCTCTCGTCAGGAGGCGCGTTTTATAAAAAATAATAGCGTAGCCAGCTTTGCATATGTGAAGATCTGCGTTCAATTTATTTGTATTGTTGTACTTGTAATGGTGAACGTGTTCGCGAAGGCTTTACCCAATGATTGTCCCCATCTCGCCAGTAACTGCCCGCATTGAATATCTTATACCCTGATTACAGAAGAGACTGAACGAAATCTTTAACGCGCACTAGCTTTTGTCGGGGTTTTTCATAGGTTTTGTGGACCGTCTTTATATTGGAGATGTTTAAAAGCTCGCCAATTTTGTCAGTGACCCTTTGTATATAAGATAGAAAGTCCATCTTGTGATGGGGCTTCGTCGCTAGGTGTAGTGATGTCATTAGTGCTAGAGATGGCCGTTGCCTGTCATTGCTTAGTTGCCAGCGTTAGCTCAGAATGTGCCCTTGAATAACTCCGTTTCTCAGTCAAAGAATTTCTCATAACAAACTCAATAAGGTCATGTAGAATTCCTCGAAAATATCAGTAGTTATCGCGTAATTTTAGGTGAAAAATAGCCAATTTTTTAATCATTATTTTTTCGAAAACGGATTATTTCTTTTTTCTCGTAGGTATCAACACACGTTAAAATAATTTGGCGCCTTCCCCATTTTTACTGAAGTCTATCTATTTTCAAAAATTGCAAATCATTAATATTAAAGAAGTACAATATTGAAAATAGATATGTTTGCCTTAAGTGGACTGTTTTAAAAAATCTTTAAAAATGTTTAAGAACATTTTTTTAAATCGAGCTTTTATCATAAAATCTAATTGAAATTAATGAAATTTATAGATGTACATTTTCACAAAACGGCTCCAAATTGTACTTTAATTTTCTCTTGGAATCCTTACGGTATAAACGAAATACGGAATAACGGTAAAAAAGCTAGTGTTGGTTCCACTGTCAGCGAACTATGTATTTTTGAAAATTGTAAAAAATTAATTGTGTCATGACAATATTGAAAAATATTTATCTAAAATAAAATCTGTTCTTAAAAATTCAATCTTCCAAAAACACATCATTTTACTCACTTATTTCAGCAGTATTTTGAATATGATACAATATCACCTTTGCCTCTAAGTATATAAGCCATTATTACTTTTACTGTTATGTATTCACTTGTAAGTTTATTTATCATGATTGCGTATCTGTGAAAATTAGTGTCCACTACAATTAATTTTATTGTTTTATAACAATATCCTATTTGTCCGTATCCATATTCACAGACATGTCTTCAGGATTATCTTCCGGATATTTCATCCAAATATTCATCTCCAAGTTCACCCTCAAAAGCAAGTTTTTATGTATTTTCTATATCTGCCCTTTACGTATCAAAACTCGTACTCATATTGAAAAGAGTATAATAAGGGGAATATACTACAGTAAAATCATTCTAAGACGGAACCTCTGTAAGATGAAAGCTTGCCATCTCGGACAAAAATCATAGAACACAACGATTTTTCATGTGAAAATGACCTCTATAAGCCGGAAAACTCTCTAATGCGAAAACGGAATGTTTTTTAGAGAACGTAAATAGATTACTATCTGGCTAAGAAGGAAATTTATTTTTACATTTCCGACAACATCTTTGGAATGGCGTATTGCGAAGGGTCATACGTTAAAAAATGTAGTAAACGACGATAATTCTTCTTATGCCTACTGTCGGATAATATTTGATGAAAACGGCGAGTGATTCGCCACGACTTTCTCACACTTCAGAGTGATTTTTCAAGGTCTCAACAAATACCATTTCGTCGCTGTCGTGCTGAATCCTTAACGTGGGTCATCCGTACCCCGTTCAATTCTCTAAAGCATAACCACTATCCCATCAGTCGACAATGGAATTCCGGGAAGGCTGTCTTTTCATTCTAGAGTAGCAGTCGTAGGGTTGATGAGGTGTAGGCCACACAACTTTGTGACCGCTCGCAGTATAGTGTAAGAAAGCTGTATGATAATATGTCATAATGTCTTTGATGCTTGATGGCATATGTGCAAACCCCTTCCGCTACAAAATAAAATAGAAGTGATCGATGAACACTGAAAGAAAAGCTAAGTTGCGAAATTCGAAGTGAGTAAAACTCAAATTTATGACATTTTACGTATTAAGGGAAAATTCAAAACGAATGGTTAGAAGGAATAATGATATAAAAATACTGTAATTAAGTTAAATGGTGAATCATTGGCAACCCTGTATAAGACGGAAACCTGCCAAGAAGGAAATCGTTTGAAAGAACCGTCGGGTTCCGTCTGAGACAGATTTTACTGTGTACTATGTTTTTCTAACACCTACGAACACAGAAGCACACCATTAGTTAAGGCGTGAAAGCAGCACCCAATGCCACCCCCAAGACCTACGAAGATTTTGACGGTATTCTAAGTACGTGAAATCGAGACCGAGGCTCCAATTGAGCTCTAATCGCTGCGAAGAAAAACAATATTTTTTAAATATAATTTTATCTTGATTCTCCAATGATGAAGCACTGAAGAATTTGTCCAAAACGAGCAGATCTAACTGATGATAGCACTTACAATAAACCTTTCTGATTTAAGGCCGAAACTACGGTACTGCAAACAATTCACCTTAGTGCTCTCCCATGCGCAACTCCAGCCCTTCTCCGTTAGTCCACCGCCTCTGTGTTGGCGGGGTCCGGGACGGACGGCGGCGGGGCGGGGTGGAGCGGACGCGCCTCGACAATAGCTATGGAAATGAGCCCCGACCGCGGCGCAGGTTCCGGTCCGACTTCTAATAAATGGCCGGAGCGAAGTTTAGCGCAAGTGGCCCCGTTAGGACGTGCGCGGCGGCATGGCGGCGGCGCGCCGCCCGCCCTCCGTCCGTCGCCCCCAGCCAGGGTGCGGCGCAGCGCAGCGCAGGGCGGTCGCAGCCTCCAGGGCCAAAAGCTCTTCAGCCGCCGCCCCGCCCCGACGCCCAGCAGGGGTTCTCCGACTGTGGGAATTATTTGCAGACAGTGCGGGAACGATTTCCACGTGAGTAGCCCAAGTAAATCGTTTAATCATATAACTTCCACGCGAGTACTCAAAGAAACTCGCTGAGTATTCTCTGGAATGCTTGTTATTCGTTATAAATGTAAACAAACAAGACCTTTGTCTACTTCGTTGGGTTTGGTTATAGAGGTTAGTATGTTACACATTATTTTGCAAATTACAACTATATTAATTATTGTGTGAATTTATTTTTTCACTACATTGAATTTTACCCATGTTTGTGTAACTCTGTGCTTTCTTCCACGGATGGGAAACGGGCGCTTAAAAGAATGGCATACTTCTCACTTCCGTTAAAATATCTAGTTTTTTTAATGACAGAGAATACCAGAAAATGCGTGCGGTTGTTGTACCACTTCTTCTAATTCACTATTCTGTTCACTGATAGGTGATTAGTAACACATTAAAAAATTTCATGATATGCCCTGTAGTCTGTCGTCAATGCTAGAGCCTAAACCGTTCAGCCGATTTTCCCAAAAAGATAATACCAAATTAATTTCAATAAACTTCAAGGCAGTCTGAGTTTGAAACGGACATTTTGATTTTGGAGGGTAATTTTCATGAAACTTCAAAACATTTTTAAATTTGCTCAAAACTAGCTCTAATTTTGATTATTAAACTTTGTTCTTGGACCCTAAAAAAGGACGTTAAAAAGAAAGAAGCAGATACAATTTTCGTTGAAACCCCTAATTTTTCAAATATTGCGAAACTTCAAATTGTATTGGCCTCTTCGTACAACCACAATATTGAACATATATTTTTTTCTTAATGAAATATGTTCTTTGAAAATATATCTTGAAATAATCTCCTGTGCAATATTTTGAAAATTGGGGTATTTTTTACTTAACTTTCCGTGAAATTTAGGCAATTTTAATTTTTTCATTATTTTCTTAAAATCGGCTCCATTTTTTAAAATGTTCTCTTCGTATGTATGAAAGTGCAATAAAAATTTTGTGCGAGTCTTATTTCCACTAAACACTCTGTAATTTCGAAAATTGCTAAAAAGTTACATTTCAAAACTACAAAGTTGAAAACTAAGATTTTTGCCTTAAACAAAATCTGTTCTAAAAACTCTGCTCTTTAAAAAAGGTCTTGTGCAATATTTAAAAAAAATTAAGTAAATTCCGCCTAATTTTTGCGTAAAATTAATGAAACTTTTAAAAAACACACTTACTAAAAAACCGTCCCAAACTTTTCTTTAAATGTTTTCCCGTATAGCACAAGAACGCATAAAAGAATGGCGCAGATCTCATTTTCGTTGAATCGTCTTGAATCGAAATTGTAAATTTTAAAAACAATGCGAGAAAATGTGTGCTGTTGTAGTACTAGCTTTCTAATTTTTTCCCTTCATCGAGAGTAAAGTGCACTTATCAATATGGTGCAAGTTTAACATTCATATTGACCTGTGGAATTTCAAAAATTGTATTTTCTAAGTTATACGCTTTGTTTACTGAAGAAAGTTTTTAAGAAATAACTACTAGTAGGATAGTAAGATACAAATAGGATTATTATAGTTTTACGTAAGCGATTGGATAACGTCTGTACCATTTTGTAGCACCGCTAGTTCAGTTTGTCACCTTATTTCGGCCTTTAAGGCCTTTCTTCGTTCGCCGGAAATGGAAATTTGGCCAAAAAAAACTCTTATTGCCGGTCCCTGCTAACGAAAACTTGGATAACATTTGTTCCTATATAAAGTAAATTGCTTCGTCTAACACGTTGAATCTGAATCTATTTGTTGAGCGCCCTTGATACCGAAAAATCGATTGACGAGGAAACGTCTCTCTGTCCGCCTGTGGTCAACTTCCGAGCGTAAACCGTTTCGCCGATTTTCTCCCACATTGATATTCCTCAGTCGATGTAAATAAATTAGTTACCAGCCGTGCTTGAAACGGATAGTTTTATTTTGGGGGTAGTATTTTACATAAAGCCTCAAAAAATGTTCTAAATATTCTCAAAAAAAAGCTGCAAATTTTGTGATTAAACTTTGTCCTTGAATAGCGTAAAGGACGCTTTAAGAGGATGGTCTTATTTTTCCTTGATGTCCCTGATGTATCGAGAACTTCAAAAGTTCAATTTTCTATAAGTCTTTCTATAATTTTCTATTTCTGTTGACGATAAAGATTTTTCATTAATAAAATTGTTTCTTTATAGACAGATCTTAAAATAATGTCATAATATATTTTTAGACAATATTAGTATTTTTCTCGTAATATTTTGTGAAATGTAAGCATTTTTTTAAAACATTTATTTTCTCCAAAACCGGTCCACATTTTTTCCTGTATCTATCAAAAGACAGTAAGAAATATGGAGCTACTCTCTTACCGGCGCACTTATTTCATTTTCGAAGACTAGAAATTAAACAATTCAAAAGTACAAAATTGAAGATACAGATTTTTGCCTGAAACAAAATCTCTTCTAAAAAATCAAATCTCTAAAAAAGGCCATGTACAATTTTTGGAAAAATGAATACTTTTCGCTTAATTTTCGCTTGAAGTTAATGCAATTAAAAACATTTTCTCAGAAACCGCTCCAATTTCTTTCTTCAATTGTTTTTCACGGATAGAACAAGGGACGCTTAAAAGAAAGGTAAAGATCACGTATATGTTTAACTCTCTGAATGTTTGAAAATTGCAATTTTAGAAATTATGCGAGAAAGCATGTGATTTTGTAGCTTTACCAGTTTATTACAAGGGCCCAATAATAAACGATTGATTTTTCTGTCGAAAATTTCTTGTTTTTAAGTGCAATATTGACAATACTATCTTTTTTTGCCAAGTAGAGGCAAAAAAGTTTTAAAAAATCACTAGTAAAATGGCCATTCGAAACCATATTTTTGCAGTAAAAGTATATTTCCTCAACAATGAGCCAGCTTCTCCCAAAAAATATTATTGCAATTTGGAGAAATTAAAATTTGAAAGTATTCCATAAGCTGCAGTAGAATATTCAAGGAAAAAGGGAGAACATTGTACTAGATTGGCAGCATACTACTTTATACCTATTTCAGTTCAACGAGAAATATATCAGAAATCGCACGCAAAAACCGACTTGACATTGACACTTTGACATCCGAAGAAGAACATTAAAAGGAATCAACCTGTTAGAAAAAAGTAAAATTTTATTAAATTTTTAGGGGCACTAGAATTTCGGACTCTAATGTGAGTAGAAATTAATAAAAGAATGTGCTTGACGTAAGTCCTCAAGTACTTCTAAAAAGTTAAGGAAGTAAACGTCTGTTGTGTTGTGCTCACTTTCGCTCTAACGCGTCAGAACGTAGCAACGTTTCCCCTTCAGACCCCTCCCACCGCATTACGCACACACTGAAAGCCACCATTCTGTAGGAAGATCCCGCGCTGGTAAGTAGCCGCTCTTACACTCTGATCCGGCTGGAGACGGAGGAGCGGGGGAGGCGCGGCGCGGGGCGGCGCCGGGCGCCGCTGGCGCGGAGCTGGCTCCGATCAATTAGGGGCGCGGAGTTGGGGCCTGGCGTTTGGCGGCGGCGCGGCGGCGGCGGCGGGTGGTGTGGCGCCGTGGTTTAGCGGCGGCCAGGCAGGGTGGCGGCGGCGGCGCCAGCAGCGGTGGTGGCGGATGGTTGAAAGTGCGGTCGCGGGCGTATCTCGTCAGACAACCGGCCACCCTAACGAAGGGGTGCCAGTGGAGGCGAGGGCGGGGGGCGGGCTGGCGTGGCGACGGAGGGGGCGGGGCTAGAGGACGCGCCGATGCCAGAGGAGGCTTTCTCCGCAGTTGGGGACGCAGAGCGCGCAGGGAAGCGAGGAAGGTACGAAGGAAATTTGGCGTTGAGGAAAGGGACATGACTAAACGTTGATAGATTCACTATGTGATCAAAAGTATTCGTTCAAGAGGTTGAAAATGACTTACCAGTTCCTGGCGCGGTCCATCGGTAATTGTGGGATCCAATAGGGTGTTGGCCCACCCTTAGCCTTGATGACAGCTTCCACTCTCGCAGGCATACTTTCAATCAGGTGCTGGAAGGTTTCTTGGGGAATAGCAGCCCATTTTTCACGGAGTGCTGGACTGAGGAGTGGTATCGATGTACGTCGGTGAGGCCTGGCACGAAGTTGGCGTTCCAAAACACCCCGAAGGTGTTCGATAGGATTCAAGTCCGGACTCTGTGCTGGCCAGTCCATTTACAGGAATGTTATAGCTGTGTAACCACTCGGCCAAAGGCCACGCAGTACGGAGAGGAGCTCGATTTTGTTGAAAGATGCAATCGCGTTGCTCTTCAACTATGGGAAACAACAATGTGTTTAAAACATCAACGTAGTCTGTGCCGTGATAGTGCTACACAAGGGATGCAAGCTCCCTCCATGAAAAATACGACAGCACCTTAACACCATTTTGGACGTGTCCGGATACTTTTGGTCACATAGTGTACAGCAATGTAATTGTCTCGATGACCATAAATTGCCGTATTGGGATTCGTAGGGCAGGGGTAGGAGGTGATGGAGTCAGTGCTCTGGCGGAGGCGGCAGGTGAAATGAGAGGGTCATTTGGAAATAGTATATGGGACTAAATAGAGCGATTGTTCTCGTGAAGTTGCATCAGCGAGAGTGTTAGGCAAGAAGGTAATAGAAACACTTTTTTGAGCGTTTAGATTAGCAGCTTTATTAAGAAGAGAATTGTGGGGAGGTAGTGTTGATGTTAGCAGATGTGCAAGATGATATGTAGAAAACGCGGCAGACAGCTATACGTGGGGAGTGAAAGACAAATGCAGAGAGGACTCGAGCCGTGTGACAGACGTACGTGGCACGATTGAGACACGTTTGGCCTATTAAAAATGTAAAATTCTTAAAGAACAGTACCTCTAATACCAACATTCATACCAAACAATCACCAAAAAAACTCATTAATAAGAGCTGTCTCTTAATGTATACAGTTGTAAATTTATTAGATATTTAATTTATGTATTTATTTTATTTGCATATTAAAATAAACATTGATTTTCTGTTACAAGTACTCAAACAATATTATTTATTGCCTGATTTGTATCCATTGTATGCACTATTACAAACAGTCTTGAATTATATTAATTCTTTATTTATATATATCAACCATTAAAAATTTTAAATAAAATACTTCCTATTAATAATAATTTCTAAATATACAATATACATGTGCAAAGAGCCTGTATGAAAAGTAACACAGCTATATCAAGCTTCGGTGGATAGTTCGAGAGGTTAATTCGGTGAATAGTTCGCGTCGTTTCGTAAAAAAGATACGAAGGGTTGCGGTGTACGGTGGTAAACCACGTGGAAACGTTTGCCAAGAGAACACTATGAAAGGCTAGAAGGGGTTTAAATGAAGAACATGAAGATGACAACAGCCGGGAGAAAACTGTGCGCTATAATTTGGACTATTGAGAACCACCGCGCGTGGACAGCAGATGGAAGCGCACGAAAAATTTAATATCACAAAAATTGTTAATTTGAGGGTGGCCATCTTTGACTCCAGAGCTCTTCCTCTGTTGCGTTTGTCTAAATGATACTGGAGAAATTCGCGAACTATATTGATATCATATATTACGTGGAGTATGCGAGAATGCTTTTCTTCGTCGTGCGCCAGGTTACGAACGTTGCAGAGGGCGCTTCTAAGGAGGGTGACTGCGTGCGGCTCGGCGGAAACTGAAGAGAGGGGAAGACTGAAGAGAACGCGAGAACGATGATAGTGATACGAGGGGAGGTGGGCTTGGGGGAAAGAAGATGCCAGAATGGAGGGAATCAGCGTGGAAGGAGTAGCTGGATGTCATGGAATTTCTACGTGTGAACATGAGGCGAGGATATCGCAATCATTTGCCAAGAAAGGGCAGCGTCGCAGACGCCGTGTTTTCGTAAGGAGAATGCTGGTGCCAATAAATGCTCCGCTCGCCTTCAGGGCACAACTATAGTAAATTCGCTCTTAATTTATCTACAACATCATTTGTGTTTACGGGGATGACATGAAATATTTACATTAATTTTGTTTCAACTAGTTTCTTTTCTTAGAAACTATTCTGTTCTCTATAACAGAAAAGTTTATTCTCATCTCTCTTTATTTTTGTCATATCACTCAAACCTACTACTTTTTTTATTCGTTGGTGGAGTTTCGTCACCATTCATTACGTATATGGGATGTTAATAATCATACATATTGGAAAGTAAACATCCCGATGACTGCAGAAAGATTTTGCGATCCTTTTCTTTCATTTGTAATAAAATATAGGAAATATTATGTCGGTATCTATATTTTTCCTCCAGACAATGAAAGAATTCGATTTAGTGTCAAAAATCCATCACAGTCGTGTCTGGAACTCGAGAACCTCCCAGTAAACGATGCTGCAGAGGCAACAATGCTGCCACTGAGCTATCGCAGCCAAGTCTCTTAACAAGAAAATATACAGTATAATCATAACTTTCTATGTTTAATATCAGGTAATTTGTACTTCAATTTCTCCAAAACTCCAATTTCTAGTATAGGCTGAATATATTTTCGAATATACACGACACATGTAAAGACTTATAAGCCGAAAGGTAGAATAAAGAAGCTTCTGTGAATGCAAAGAATTGAACGTCAAGTCCCTTTCATATTCGCCGCCTCACTAGAGGAAAGGAAACGGGAAGGGATCCGGCAGTTGTGATACCACATCAGAGGCCACGGTCGTTACTTGATTCTCGGAATCCTGCCGCTCTCCAATTCCCTGGAGCGTGAAACTAAGGCACAGGGCATGTCGCGTGAATTGTTCATATCCATCTTCAATTGAAATCCTGAAAATTCACTTAAAAATTTCCCGGAAGTGATCTCTTAAAAGGAGTAAATTAGGAAATTTGCTATTAAGCGGGTGATAGGTGGTCGGGAAGAATGATGGTCTGTTGACGGAGGTATTGTAACGTATTAGCCAGCGTGCCTCATGGCATCTATTTGGGGACGCTTGGGAAAGGATTAGCCTAGCCACAGGAAGTAGGGTTTTTCCGTAAAGGGAAGAACGCGGAAACGGGAGACACAAGGCTTTGGGAGTTTCCGGCTTATAGAAGCTTTTCACTGTATAACAAGCGAGGGAGTGGCGTGACATAGTAGGTCACGTGAGCCTCGCCTATATAACAGAGTGTACAGAGCCAGTGGGTGGGTTCTGGAGACAGCGGGAGAACCTCGTGCGTGTGCACAAAACTTGGCGCCACGACGGTGCATATGCGAGCCAGGCTCGCGAGGCTGGAGTCACTAGTTGACGAAGCCTGCGGACTTTATGTCCTTGGGTGACTGCGGTCACGGGGGAGCGATGCTGTGTGCGTGCTCCGAGGTGAAGAGTGGTTGAGTGCCACGATTCACGCCGATTCTCAATCGGATAAGATCGCTCCTGCGATCGAGGCAAACCAGCCGTTGGTGCGCCAGGACGGACTTTGTGTCCCAGCGTGACATCCGGTCACGGAAGCTAGGCTTTGTGCGCGCTTCAAAAGTAGGAGTGGCGAATGCCACAATCAAACCATCTTCAATCGGGTTTGGATCGCTCCCGCGATCAGGGGATAGTAGGTCTATCAGAGCTAGGGTGTAAGTAAGATATTAAGTGTATATATTTGTTTTGTTTTCTTTGTTAATAAATATATTGTTATACGAAAGCTCTGTGTCTGTGGTCGCTGTGAGTATCCATGACGTCACAGTATAATTTGCGTGCAATATATGGGGTTCTGTGTCTGTTCCAAGAAAAAATCGGTCGTTGACAGGGATGGTCGTTTAATAGGGTTGGTCTTTCAAAGAGGTTTCACTGTATATGAAATTCTTGTAATGTGTATTCATGTAGTCAGATTTACAGTAAATTTTACTGTTGCGATTAGAAACGTTTTTCTGCAAACAAAATTAAAAAGTTTAAAAAAATATGCACTTTGCCAATAACACAGGTCTATAAAAAAACTTCTTTTAACCAGAACAAAATACACTCTTTCTGAAAGATAATTTTCCTCTCAATCTAGATCTAATTTCAAAATTTCTGTATCGGACTCAGTTTTCATGTCGTGATGATGCTTTTTGTAATTGCTTATGTATCCCTATGTATTACATGGAACAGTAATGTTCCAATAACAACAGATCCACAGGCATACAGTAAAAAAATACAACAATTTAAGTATTAAGAAAGGTGAGGAGGAGGTTTGGAATGTTTTACACGAGAATTGTAATGGTGGGTCAGCATAGATATCTCCGCTTGTGTCACTGTAGCATTCGTCTTCATTCACTGCCACAATCTCAGGAGGAAGAGCTGTCTGTTCAAAATTAATAAAATTATTCAAAAATGAAATTCAAAATTACCGATCATTTTCTCTTTTGTCAGATTACTCTAAAATATTAGAGAGGCTTTTCTATACGCCAATGGAAACTTTTCTCAGGAAAAACGAAGCATTTTCAGTCTCACAACATGGGTTTAGAAAATCAAAATCTACGGAAACAGCCATTTTTTTTCTTTTCTTCAAGATGTTGCTTCATCAATGAACCATTGGAATATTTTTAGATCTTTCGTAAGCTTTTGACGTTATTGACCATAAAATCTTGCTAACAAAATGACCGTCTTATGGAATTCGTGGTATCGCCCTAGATTGAATAACTTCGTACCTTAAACATCGATATCAAAGAGTAGAAATACCGTTCTGGCACGAAAGGACATTTTTTACTTATCTTTCCTATTCTTTACCAATTGAATATGAGGTTCCGCAAGGCTCGATCTTAAGCCCTATCTTCTTCCTGTTGTACGTAAACGATATGCCGTCGTCTGGTAAAAAAGGAAGGACGGTTCTGTTGGCCGATGATACGAATGTTCTTTGCAAAAAAGAAACAATAAATAGTACGATTTTAGAAGTTTCAAATTGGTTTTGTAATAACAAATTAATAGTTATTGAAGGAAAAACAGTTTCAGTGCATTTTTGCATTTCAAATCAGCAATCAAATGCTCCATTCAAATAACGGTAATCTGTTTTTCAAAATATTTGATGCAACATTAGTATTCATAAATCGATATTATCGATTTTTTCAATTGATATCATAAACGCTAAAATTAAATTATAAATTAAAAAATTATAATAAATAAATTAAAAAATTATCGCTGAAAAAAATATTGGCAGTACCATAACATCCTCCCCAGAGGAATTTCTAAATGTGTGCGACAGAATAGGACAACGTAGCAAAGCAAATGTATTATCTCTATTGCGTCATTGCTGCAAGCCCCCATATGACTGTAATGTATGTAATTAGCACGTCAATATGTCAAACCTTATCGATAACAAGTCATCATCCACTCACTTCGATCTCTAGACCGAAAGAGTATTTCACGCACTGTTAGCCAACACACCGTAAAGTACATTTAGTTGAGAGTCCTACTAGCGAACATGTACAAGGCCATTTGTGCGTGTAAATAAGGGTCTGCATTTGGTAAATTGACACTTCAAGATATAGTTTTAAAAAGTGTTGTACGCAACGCCAATTAGTTCAGACTTTCCACCCAGTTTTTCACGTTTTCCTCATATTAGTATTTCATTCAAATGGGCCATTAACTGCGACACAAGAACGACAAGTCATTGCACTTCACAAAAAGTTGGTTACGCAAAGATTACGTCAAGTTAGAATTCATTAAAATGGTATAAAATTACTTTAAAAAATCGGAATTATTTTAGATTGTTGTCTATCAAATTAGAATTAAAGACACAAAAGAAACATCTTTTTTCGTAGCATTCACGGAAATATACGTGTAAAACTAATAAAACGTGAAGTAATATTTTGCATGCATTTCTTAGAACAAAATAAAATTTTATTCTCATAATATATTACATTGACATTTTCTACAAGTACTTACACATAGTTTTGATATTATTAGGTCACAGCAATATTTCGTTTCCATACCATTACTTCTCTTGGCTTCTCTCCAATTATCCGGGACCAGAACGTTATCTGCAATAGATATCCATGGACTTATTGCAATTGAAATTAATCATGCAGCTTTTTCAGTAACGAACATGATAAATCTTATTATATTGCAAACGAAGCCAATTTTACGATAAACCGAAAAACTAGCATTTTATGAAACATCGTATAAGTTTGTAAATTTTATGAATACTATTTTGAAAAGAATCATTTTTAAAAGGTAAAATTTTTGTTAAGTATCATATCGGAAATACAGACTTCTCGTCCAATTGTCAAATAAAACTATTTTGAACAAAGTAGAATTATTAAAAATAATTATTTCTAAATGCAGACCACGGGAGTGACCCAGTACACTTGGTTGTACGTTCGAGATGCGGGGGCTAAGTGTTTAAAGGTGGGTTGGCTCTGTAAAGAACTAGCGTAATTGGACGAAAGGATTAACTGTTAAATCTCTCCTCAGAGTTTCTTTGCTTTACAATAAATCTTAAGTTGTCCAGCACTGGACGCCCGACCAAAAAAATCATACATTATAATTTATGTAATTATCCTTATGCTTTGGCAGTTCAAAAGCATTTAAAACATTTTTGTGCACTTGGTTACAAATGGCAGTCATACCAATCCATTGCTTATCATTAGTGATAAAAAAAGGATCTGATGGATTTACTCCCGATATTCAATGATACTTCTCACCAATATTACATCAACATTAGAACAAAAGAAGAACCACCAATCGATTTTGACCTAGCAGAATTGTACTCTGATGAAGAAAATTGAAGAGGATTTCTGTCCATTAAAATAGAGCTTTCCTTTTCTTTAAAAATTAAATTATTTTTTAGATATTAAAATGGTCAGTTAGACAATTTTTTTTTGTTAAATTAACTGCTCACAGTGGTCTCACGGACCTCAACGACTGTTTTAAATGTAAGGTCGCATCAACATCTAGGTCATTAGCGTGAACGTGAACTGCGAAGATGGCATGGTATGGTGATGATAGGGGTGAAAGGACGAACACAAATACAGCTATGCCCGAACCGAAACTCGAACCGAGACTCGAACCGAGACTCGAACCGAGACTCGAACCGAGACTCGAACCGAGACTCGAACCGAGACTCGAAACGAGACTCGAACCGAGACTCGAAACGAGACTCGAACCGAGACTCGAACCGAGACTCGAACCGAGACTCGAACCCGCGATCACTACTACCTTAACACTCTCGGCCATCCGGACCGGCTCAAACGACAAAAGTCACAAAAGTTAAGGTCTATTGCCAAGTGATTTCACCCTTATTTGCATTGCTATTTTCGTATTTTTCATTCAGCGCAGTCTGTAATAGAATCAAATCAGTTTTGCAGCAGAAAAGACTGTACTCTATTTTGAATGTAAATCATTTCTTCTTGTTCTTAATGCATATTGGTAAATTGTAAAGAAGTGTATATGTTACTGAGAAAGATTGAAATACGGCTATTGTCAGGAGTGCCCGATTAAATCACACATTAGCCAGATGGTGTGGATATAGCTGTATGTATAACAATGGACAGACGATTTCGGACTTCATCCTTCTAATGTCGTGCGAGCAACAGGGCGTTGGCTAAAATAAGATGATCAAGTGCGTGATGTCTTCTGGTTTTGCAAGAAGTATTTTTGCACAGAAATGCGTAGTAAATTATAGTTTGAACGTACTCAAGGAATTTTTGTAATTCGCAAAGACCAAAGGTCGGTGACTCGTCGCCAACTTGGAAATGCGTAGAGTAGGGTTAGTTGAATTATAGTGAGAATTTGTTACATTTGGTGGTATATTTTAATAAGAAATTGACACAGTACAACTCGAAACATTTGTCTCTGACTCGCCTTAGAAACTTGTCACAGCAGTCTGATTCCTGTTCGATCTCTGCCACATCGTTACGTATAACGTTTCACCAACACTAGAAAACCTTGTATTGGCTAATATCTACTTCATGCGGCCATATCCCGAAGAATGCCTCAATTTTGTTTTGTACTTCGGACTTTATCCACCCGTTTTGGATAAATTGAACGATAATCGTCTAATTTAGTAATCAGATTATTTGATTGGCGATCATATACAAGCGTTGCATATGAATTTTCACTGCATATTCTTTGATATTTCTGGAACTCTCGTTACATCTAGCGAGGCTAAACCACATTTATTCGATAAGCAACTAGCCCAAAAAACGTTAAAACACTCACATTCACTACACTCCACACTTGTCGGGAGATTATAGTTTGTCCCAGCTGGAACGGTGCCAGGCTGATGGTAGAAACCTGATTGGGGAAAATATCCGGAAGCCGATGTAGGTCGGCGCTGGATCTCGCCATTCAACTGGGGAAGATCACCGCCACCTACCGCGATAAAAACATACACTTCACTTACGAGATTAACGACCTTAGCAGTTGACGCGCCCGGAATCATGAATCAGTCAATCAAACAAACAAAAAAGTAGAGAAATTGATAGGAGACGATTGAGTAAAAAATATTCGAATGTAAATTTAGCGAACCTTGTACTCGTCCAGGGAATTCACGAACGTCAATGAAACTGGTAAATACTAATTAATGTTTTCACTAACTCGATCGCGGCGGAGTGGAGTGAATAACGATATTAGGAAAGCAGCTTAGCGAGGCGAGTTGGCGTGCGGATGACTGGGCGTCGGGGGCGCGTACGGGGGGGGGGCGTGGGCGGGGGCACCAGGCTGTATCGTTGCGGCGGCGAGCACGCGGCCGCCGACACCAGCAGCCCTCAATTATGGACTCCGACGAGTTGCCAGTTTCCGTAGGCGGCGGCGGCGGGGGCACCGCCGACGCATCGCCAACGCGGCCGCAGCGCTGACGGCCCAAACCCAATTGCGCTCTTGTCTGCGAATGAGCGGGAGTGAATTAGCGGGCACGCCACCACTGTGCGACAGATATTGGAAAGGCGAGAAATATAATTTTCACGCAAGCTGCTTTCGAAGGCGGCCACTGAGAAGTGAAATGGAGGAGCAAATAACGCATTGTTAACTGGCAGTAGGCGTCGTCGGACGAACTTCGTTACATCAGATAACAATAGTCACAACTTCGTTACTTGATGAGGTTCGCTGTATTGCTAGGTCAATACCCTCACTGCGTCGTCACCGCAGTGTATTATATTGTAGTTATAGGAGTACAATATTATTGTAGATTACACTGTTTGTTCCATGTTCATAGTGGTGTAGTTCTCGACATGTAAATTTCGTAAATGGGAACATGCATGATATCTCAGCCGAGAGTATCGTCTTCAGCTGGAAGAAAATTTGTTTCATACTTATCAAAGAAAGTGTGAGGAGGTTTTTTACCATTCTTGCCTTTTGGTAGAGAACGCTGAAACCAACAAAACAAAGCACCACAGTTAAGATTTTTAATATTTTTTGAAAATTCAAAGGTTGAAATGAGAATTTCTTTCTGTCATTGAATTCAGAGCATTATGCTCTAATGTTACAACATATTTAAAGAGAAAAAAAAATATTTCAATGGATGCGAAAATTGGGAACATTACCTAAGCTTCATCTTCGCAGTAAGTGCAGAGGCGAGGGTTGCAATTTTTTTAATTTTCTACGTTTCTTGAATATTTTTTTGTATAAAGGGGTTGGGCCTTAATTTGGGCCCTTAATTCCCTGAAATTATGTAAAGAAGTATCATATTTGTAAAACATTTTCAGTATTCCCAGAATTATAGCTAAATGGTGAGATACGGCGACGACCTACCCGTCGACTAATTGTTTTCGAGTCTCTCAGAGACATGACGATCTATTAAGTGTTTTTCAATTGATTGATTAGTGATTCCGGCCGCGTCAACTGCTAAGGTCATTATCCCCGAAAGTGCAGTGCATGTTTTTATCACGTGAGACACCGGTCATCTTCCCTTGCTGAATGGCGAGATCTGGCGCTAACCCACCCTTGGCTCGCTGTTTTTTCCCCAACCCAGCAGCGAGGCGCCGTCTCAACCGGGACAAGCTCTAAGCTCCCGACATGTGTCATCAACTCACTAACCTAAGCAGTGTGCTAGTATGTGACACTATTGTGCATGTGCGGTACTGTAGTGCATGTGTGGTACTGTAGTGCATGTGTGGTACTGTAGTGCATATGTGGTACTGTAGTGCATGTGTGGTACTGTAGTGCATATGTGGTACGTAGTGCATGTGTGGTACTGTAGTGCATGTGTGGAACTGTAGTGCATGTGTGGTACTGTAGTGCATGTGTGGAACTGTAGTGCATGTGTGGTACTATAGTGCATGTGTGGTACTGTAGTGCATGTGTGGTACGTAGTGCATGTGTGGTACTATAGTGCATGTGTGGTACTGTAGTGCATGTGTGGTACTGTAGTGCATGTGTGGTACTGTAGTGCATGTGTGGTACTGTAGTGCATGTAAGTGCATGTGTGTGCAAGTAAGGGGCGAGGATAGGAAAAAAAAGATAGATCGCGCGCGGACCGTTTCTTAGGGTATAGCTCCGGCATTCGTCAGGTGTTTATCGAAAAAAAAACACGTAAAACTACGGATGAGGGCAGTAATTCTCCTCCAGATGACGGGTGAACTCAACCTAGCTACGTAGCTAGTATCAAAAATCCTCCCACCATCGAGACTCAAACCTTAGGACCTCCCGGATAAGAGACTGCAGTGACATAAATTAATGCCCTGAGCCATCTAAACCAGTAAGAGATTTTCAAGAAAGGGATGAAGTGTGAAGTATAGTTAGGCTACAAGTTGGAACTATCGTAAGATTACATAACCGTTAGAATTAATACGAAAAAAAGTGCACTACTGCAGCACCACTACTTCCTAATTTTTGTTCATGTTATATAATTCTCAAAAATAGTATGTGCACTTTTCATTAATTAAGATTATCGTTGCTTTCTCATTTCATATTTTCAAGTTTACTTGCTGCTTGTGATTTTTGCCAACAATATTGCAGTTTAGATGGGTGAGTTGATGACACATGCGTGAATGGGCAGTTTCGTGAAGCAGGTTGTGATGCAATATTCCACATTTCATTGACCACGTAACGGATAATCCAATCTCCAAAGTAGTTGTACGGAAAATTTACAAATCCAATCAATACATTACGAAATGGAGAGAAGAAAAATAACCTGGAGTAAAAGAGGTATCTGCATTAAGGCAAGAGCAACACCTCGCCTCCGTTTTCGCAGAATCCTCATCGTTGAACTTCGTGCAAACAGGGCGGCGCCGGGTAAACAAAGCGAGTTTCGGCACCGCCCCAACGCTGATGGAGAAGAGGAAGGAGAGGCGCATAAAATAAATTCCGCGGCCAAGCGGAAGGCGAAGACGTTCGGGAGGCGATACGGAAGGAGGCAGAACGCGACCCAATCGGGTAGAACGTGCCCAGGAACCGGCGAACGCAGCGAGGACGATGGTGGGTGGAAAGGGGAGAGGAGGGAGGGGGAAGGGGAAGAGGAGGGGATAGGGAGGGGTGGGGAGGGGGAGGAAGCGCCGGAGGCAAGCGGCAAACGCTGGCTGTGAAGTTGAGCGGGAAGTGTGAGGTGTTTGCGTCCGCCAAAGATGCAGAGATCAGAGGCGCGGATGCGGCCTGAGAATGCGGAAGCGGTATTGAGAGCCGCCCCCGTATAGAAACCTCGCTACAACCCACTCCCCAAGATCTGGGTTCAATTCGCCCGACTCTCGAATTGAAGTTTCACGAGGGAGTTTCTTATACTTCTTTTTTTTATTTTTGAAATTTGCCTGCACCTGCGCAGTTCAAAGAAAATAATGACTGCATACGCCTCACTTGACACATAGTATAATAATGAGCGGTTTACGTGCGGCACGGTATTTTGAATCGACATGTACTTGTGGGCAGATAATTATTGGAAAAATTGAAGCTTCACAAATATAAAAAGAAAAGTGGACTCGTGTTCAAGTCGAAATCGATTAAACTAGCTTTGATAATTTATCCCAAAATGTCTATCACAGAATGCTTTTTGGCATGACCATTGAATGAAAAACATGAGAGAGATCTATTACCAAAGGCCCCCACGAACATTTGCATCCACGGATCGTGAACGATGAAAGCGCGGGTCGTTGCCGCCAGATGGCAAAGCCGCGTCCTTTTGATTAGCGGAGAGTCGCCCGCGGACGGGGCGGCGGTCTGCAGCTATCTGGCGAGTTTTCAAAGGCGTTTGCGGTGATCTTGAGTTGGTTTCGGTCCGCCTTTCTTGTCGGCGGTCGGCAAACTGGGGGAAGCCGCTTGTGTCCCGGTAGCGGGGAGGCAGAGGAAGAGGGACGGAAATGCAGGCGGTTGCAGGTTGCGGCGGGGAAGCAGTAGCAGGAGTGCGTGAGAAGGGGGGGGGCTGCTCCATTTGCCGGCCAGGTGCAGGTCGGCCGGCGGAGCTTGTAGCGGCAAACTGTGCAGGCACGGAGCGCGCGGCGAAGGCGCGCGACTTATTAGCGAGGGCGGAGCGCGCCTCCGCCGCCCCTCCCCGCCCCCTCCGTCGGTGCGCCCGCCGCATCCAATACTCATTAGGACGCCTTTTCTAGGCACGGTCGGGGCGCGGCAGGCGCGCAGGGGAGCTGGGCGGTGGAGCAGCGGCGGGGGCGCGGGGCGCCGGGGCGCTCGCCTCATTAGGCGGCTAAAGACAAGAAGCGAGACGCGACTGGGTCTTCGGTGCGCAGTTGCCGCCGCCGCCCCATACTCTGAATCTGCAGAGAAGGCAACGGGGTTAAAGTGACCAGATCTGAAAAAACAAAAACCGCGGCATTGTGGCATTTTCTTGACTAAACGGAGAACATGCATGTAACACAAAGCAACATTATACATTGTTGTAAACTACAATTTTTAAATATGGAAATGAGTAGCACGAATTACTAGTGGTGCTAAAACAGCACATACTTCCTCGTTCATACTTTCTCCAAAAATTACGCGGAACGTACTCAAATTTTCGAAAAATTGTGCATGACCTTATTTTAAAATCTATCTTTAAGGAACAGACTTTATTAAGGGGGGAAATCTCTATCTTCTTAATTGTAATTTTAGAAAGACACTCAAAACTGTTTTGAAATTTTGCAATTTTCGAAATATCAGTGTTTTTAACAAATATCAGACCTGCACCATTCTTTTAAACGTCCTTGACAGTATCCAACAACAAAATTTAAACTATGTAGCCATTTTTTAACATTTTCAAAATGCCCCAGGGGCTTCATTTAAAGTACCTACCAAAATTTTAAAAAATCGGTTTTAAATTCAAGGGACCGCGACATCAGACAGATCGATTGGGGAATATCAATTTTGGAGAAAATCGGCTGATCGGTTTAGCAGTTAGCGCTCACAGACGGACAGACGTTTCGCCATCATTGTATTATTCGGTAGGACTCACAAAACAGGATTCTAGCTACACCACGTAATAGAGGAATTCTTTTCGAAATTTAGCAATTGAATGTATCAATTTTTTTGTAACCAGTGCCCTGTAATACGTGTTTCTGCCGAATATCGTCGTTTTTTCGCGCAGTATTACATAACTTTCTCTCTACTTCGTAAGCGGTAGCGAAAAAGTAAAAGGAAAATAAATCAGTAGTATGAAATGTATTTCAAATATTTATTCGAAGAAATTACTTTTTGTAAGCGGTATTTATTTGCAACGTAATCTTCGAATTCGATTTGTTTCATTTACTCTTTTATTCATTATAAAGTAGGCCCGTATTCCTCGACTTCAATTAAGATTGTTTGCTTTAGAACTCACACAGAAACTCACAGAAGCAGAAGCTTCGGATTAATGAATTTCTCGGTAACTATATCAAATGCCGGTAAAGCATATACAAGCTCAAATAACGTTATAGCTCATTTTTCCTTCCTAGGACCACCACTGAACTTTTCCCTTCATGATTTCAATAGTCTGTGAAACATTCTTGTAGCGCGGTATCCACCCGTATGATCCACTCGCGCTTTCTCTTTTATCAACTAATGCAAACCCATGGGAATACATTATGATAAATTTAAAATTGTAGGCGGCACTTTATGCCAATTAGTCATTGTCACAAAAACGGGACATTTTTGGCGTCCTTTTTTTTCCTTTCTAAAAAAGATGGGACAGGAGCTCAAAAAAGGGACTGTCACGGCTAACGCAGGGCGTTTTGTCACTTGCGTCTACTTGTGAACAAGGGAATGGAAGAAGAACATAGATTAAATTAAATTTTTCAAAATAAAATTCTGATGTGTGTAAGGACAAAATGTATTAACAACTGGATTGGAGGGAATCATAGTGTTGCTCAACACTTTTCGCTGCCCGTGCAGTGCGGCGTCCAACGATTGGCCAGGGTTTTCAAACGAAGTGGTCGCATGGTTAACATGTTTCTGCTCCTGTGCAGAACGAGCAAAACTCGATTGCGCCGGACTAACTCACCCACGTCTTTCCATCATGAATTCTACTACTGCAAATACTACTTGGGAGTAACAGTTTTTGCAAGTAGTAATCTATACAAAAAAGTTTGTTTATATTTCGTGATTTTTATGCATTACTGTCAACTGGAATTCGTTGCCTGTGTATTGAATTCGCATTTTAAATTTATTTGCTCAGTATAAATTATATATGTTGTGTGCTTCTAGTAGAAAAATGGAAGTGAAATTGGCTTTAAAACGTGATTTATTTATTAAACATATCATCAATATCATAATTCTCTCAATTCACGTCATTCCTCAATGAATCGTTTTACACGTGTCTGTACTGTGTTACTGTGCCAGACCAACCACTTGGTAGTGCTTCAAAACTCTGACCGATGAGAAGTTTCATTTTGGGGATTCCGTACAAATATGGTTATGATTTGCAAACATTCCCGGGCAGTCGTGTTGCCGTTCGACGTGTTCTCACGGAAACGTGCCGACTGTCTCGTTCGTTTCGATAAGCGATCAGAGCCAAAGAAAACGCCTTACTTCTAACTTTTCTTTCAATATCATGACACAAGGTAGTCTATTATGTTATGTTAGACTGCCTTGCATGACATTATGCTCTGGTTATAATTATAATAAGTCCATGACTCAAAATGTCAATATTTATGTCACCAATTATATCACCAGCAACAGAAAAATGATAAATTGAGCCTCAGCTCTAAAGTTTGTTAAAATTATACATACATTTTACTCTCGTTACAATAAGATATTTTCAATTATATAGAAACATTGCACTTTGATCTGTAGCGAATGACGCGCCCCAAACGAGCGATAGATCAAGCCTGAAGTAGGTTAAGGTGGTTAGAGCGAGATAAGTGTTAAGTTTAACATGCCTTTTTTATTGTATTAATCGAAAGATTAGAGGTTCTTCTATGGTCTGGTAGATTTTGAATCAATTTTACCGTCCAGTTTTCGCGTAACGAGACCGTAAAATTTACTGTTTTTACATGGGCTCTTAAAACTGTGAGAAAGTTGACTGTTGAACATGTTTTTAAAAATTCTTCTTTAGGTAGCTAGCATCTCTAAGAGTCAATATACGCAATTTCAAGGACATGTACCGTTTCAAATGGGAGAATTTTGCAACATTATAAGCCTAAATCAGTCCAAAGGGAGACGTTCGCACGTTTTGTAGAGGATCGGAACTGTTTCGCGTACCTCGGCAACACAGCGCGCGCAACGCGCTTCATTCAAATCGAGTGACAAGCCCTTGGAAGAGTTCGTACATGCCTGTAGATATTCTGAGAGCAATTAAAATATCCTCACTCCTGGAAAACATTGCGTTTGAAAGTAACCAGATATTGAGAAAAGCTGGAATTTGATGGATATAATGATTAGTGCGATCTCAATGAAAATCTTAATTCAATTGTTATTCCCAATAACTCACTTTTGTACTACTTCTTATGATAAAATGGGTGATCGTGAGTTTATACACTTTTTTAAACATTCAGTGCAGTATTATTATTTTGCATTGTGCCTACGTCAGTTTTTTATCCTGTACAATGTGTATTTATTCAATTATTCGTAAATTATTCATATTCTCCTTTCTATTATGGTATACCAGTGGATTGCCATTGCCTTCTGCACCACAGTTGCTTAGAGAGGACTCAAAGCAGCAATCTTTAGCATAGATCAGCACCTCAATCTGCAGAGCTACTGGGTGGGCATTCAACTCAGAAAGAAATAGACTTTTTAGTAGCCTCTATTGTGTTGCAACGATAAAATACTAGTTTGCTGGTGTTAATATCAAGAATTCAAGGTATAGGTGAAAGCAGAGCTGGATTTCCTGCTAGCAAAATTAGGCATGGGATTCCCATCCCAGTGCTCGGATATTTTTAAATAAATATTAAAAACTTCATATTATGTTTTTATCTGAATAATCATCAATCAAATAGTCAACTGAACAACAATGATTTTAAAAAGAAACTGAATGGAACAATAAGAAACCAAACGTGTATTTGTAAATGGAAGGTTTAAAAAGAAAATTCTACTTTGTAAGCAATTTATTAATTTACATCTGTATGAAACAAAGATTTATTCTATCATAATTAGTGTTAGTTAATTTGTAGATTTATTCATAATTAGTTTTTTTTTAATTTTAAAGATTTTTCTAAAGGAGTGCCCAGTATAGTTTTGGGCTTGAAGGCCTACAGTATCTAAATCCGCCTAAAGGCAAATTTAATAATTACATTTGTAATTAATAATTACATTTTACTGAACTTGTAAGAGGAATGATAAATTCAGCCTTTGGTAGTTTTAGTATTTTAATAGAAACCCCTTTTCTCTCCAGCACTATATTTCATCTAATTTACCATGTCCTGAAAAGTAGTAATGGATTTTGAATGGCTCTCATGTCTTATTTTCAAAACATTTAAAACTTTTTTTCATTTTGAGTGCAACATCAAGACAAACGATTACAAAAAACTATGCCACTTGGAAATCTCTTTTGAAGGTTTTATCTCCAACAATGATATGTTTTTATTATTGAAGGTCTCAATACAGCTCTCAGAATTATATGTTGCAGTAATTTCATTTTATCAGCTTTAGTTTGACATGTACTTTACACAATAATCTGCATCTCAATCAATAATATAACATGATATAAAATTATACTGAATACTAGAAAATAGTTGCAAAATTTCAATGAAAACTATTAAAACATTAAAGATTGATCATGCAGTTTAATTAACTAAGCAGAAATAAACAGAAGAAAAGAAAACAAAAAATTTATTTTGTGATGAGAAGGAAAATAAGGAACAGTCAGAATGATTACGATTTCTGTCAAGTTATATATAAAGTTTATACAATGCTGAAGAGAACCAAACCGTTGATCTTGCTGTTAATCAATCGAATAATCTACGGTTTGTCCTACCATTGGCTCAGGTAATTCAAGAAATAAAAATTAGAAAGAGAGAAATATTGAAAAAATATTTCAAAACTTTTTTATTACGTCAGTTCTCGCAATATTGGGAGCATTATTTCGTTATCTCTCAAATTCCGCTTTGGAAATAAACCTCCCGCCAAATCGCTCAGATTGTGATATTTACGGCTTGTCGACCAGGCAACGAACAGTATTCAAATAATTCAAAACAACGTAACTTTGAAGAAGCATGAGCCCCGAGCAGTCATGCCAATCCCAAGGACATTACGGCGATGCCCAATTTACTAAAGCCTTTTCGACCCACTCAAACATGGAAATGTTTGCCATTATTAGCGATCACTATACAAAAATATATAGATATGTGTCTATAAAGTTACTTTTTATGATTCGTTCTAATCTTACTAATAGTGTAATAATGCTTTTTCATGTTCAATCTTATTATTCAATTTTTCATTCCGTGACCACACGATCTGTTGGTACTAGTTAAGAAACTAGTCAACGGTAGCTCTGTATGTGGTATTAAAATATTTTTATTTTATATCTATGAAACAAAACTAATTCTAATCATTAAATAAAACTTAGAATAAAAGTCCCTATTTTGTTTATGTAGGTCGCACAATACCCACTCATCTCGCAAATAAATATTTTTGAACGTAATATGAACTCTTTATCTACTAGGGAATATCTCGCTCTAACCACCTTAAATGGGAAATGTTTAAATTAATGTAGTGTGAGCAAATACACCTAATGTACCTGCATATAAATTTACATAAAATTTTAAAACTATAATTGGTTAATATTAATTTATTTTATTTGGACAAATTAACCAATGGTAAGCTGATCGGAAGGTAGTTAAGAGCTATTTTCGCCAACAGATGGCACCAAAAACAGTTCGCAATATTTCTATACTTCAAATGTAATTAGAAAAGGTCACCAATTGATTAATTTTGCCTTAAATTTTCGTAGCATTAATTATACTGGTGGCAAAATTAATGTATTTCTGGATTCAAAATGTCTCTGCTCTTGGCGAATTAGGAGAGGAAAAGTTGTATCCAATCAGGAACTACAATTTTTGAAATTTCAAAAATTCAAGCACCGATTTGATAACGGTTCCCTCTTCTCCATTGTGTTTATAAACTGTACACGGGGAATCATTTCAAAACAATTGCTTTACGTTGGTCGTAAAAGATGGCTGGGAAGAAAGATACACGCAAAAATAAATTAGTTAAGTTGCCAGAATCGCAAGTTAAAACTATTATGAAAAGTTCACCCAAAGTAATTAATATTGGGAAAGAAGCGTTGTTTCTAGTTAATGTAGCAACGGTAAGTTTATACTGGTTTTGTATTCGTTTGTTCAATGTTTTGTCAGTAAAATAATTTCAATTCTTTCTCTTAATACTAGTGTATTACTTCTACAGACATTAGAATTCCACATGTTTGATGTTCATTTCATAAAAAATATTGCGTTTTTACAGGTACACTGTGTGTGTGTGTGTGTGTGTGTTATTGACTGAATTGCTATTAAGAGATTAGTACCTGCATAGTAAAAATCACACAATATTAATAAGTTTTAAGGTTGAATATGAGTATTCAATGTTTCTTTTCTAATTTAATTCAATAATGTGTAAAATAAGATAATTTATGAATAAAACATTGATATTTTATGATAAATATGGACTGATGTAACTTTATGGATGGATTTACCAAAGTTTTATTTTATTTATTTTGGTAAGTGTTTGTTTATTCAAAGAACTGTTTCTGTGATGTATTTACAGGAGATGTTCATTCAGCATTTGGCCAAATCTGCTTATTCCATAGCAAAAAAGAAAGAAGAATTGCATTACAATGATATAGCGGAAAGTGTTGAGAGAAATGCAAATATGTCTTTTGTTAAAGGTAATATTCTTTTATTTAATTTTAGTTTATATTTTGTAGAAATATGGAAAGTTTGTTATGTTTTACATTTTGGAGTTTGCTTACTTTCAGAATTGATACCTAGAACTACCACTTGGAGTAAGTATAGGGAATTAATGGTAGCCAAAGGTTTAACTATTGAATATGAAAGTTCAGAAGAAGAAAGTGATGAGACTGGCAGTATTTCTAGCCAAGAATAAAGTTTTGACAGTGATGAAGTTTATTGAAGTGGAATATGAATTAAAGAAAGCAAATAACACTAGTATGCTTAAAATAGTACTATGTTCAAAAACTGTTTATACGTTGGTTTAGTAAAATGTATTAAATATTTCCAACCCATGAAGTTGGAATGGATATGGAAGGGTGATTGAGGCTGTTCTGGTTTAAAAATCCTTAAGAAAAAATATTTGTACTTGTACTGTAATGTGTTAAGATAAATAAAAAAATGAATTGATCTGGAATTTAAATTTCATTTGTATCTCATTTATTTACATAAAAAATTAGTTAAAAATTATGTGTGTTGTGTTTGTGATCTGGTTTCTAGGCTGACAATGTTGAAAAAAAGGTTAGTGAAAGTAAGATTTTAAAATATTTAGCATCAGTTATGTATCGCACCTGATATAGGACATTAGCACTGTTTCAAGTCTAATAAATAGGGGTTGAAGGATCAAAAGCAACACTCCTACATTATGGGATATTGCTTTGTACAATCTTAAAGTGTAAAAAGTCTATTGCTCTTCCTCAGCTTATTGTATATCTCAAAAAGGGACATTGATAAGAATTGATTTATATTGCAGATTGAATAATGACGAAATAAAAGTGTGATAACAATAGCGGTGTACTGAAAATTATCTTCAATCTCATCAAATAATTGTTACAGACAAGGAACCTATTTGAGCAGGCCATCTATGTGCTGAGCTGCCTTTAGGAATACCTGATGGGATCAGGTCTGACAATATTCAAAAATTATATTAGCACCATTGTTTTGTTTAGGTCATATTTTTAAAACGATAATTCACAACATCAACAGCTTAACATCTTTTATTTCACAAAATATTTCAAAACCTTCACACGATCATTACTGCAACTATTTTATGGGGGAAAGATTTCTATTATAAATTTTTTTCAGACAATATTCGCTGGCAAGTAAGTAATATTGGGACAAAAATGTTAATATCAAATGTAATGTAGGAAGATTATGGTGAACAATATTTACATGAGAAAGTTATTGGTTGATTCTATGTAATATTGCAACGAGAAGTATATAATTAAATTAAAAAATTAAACAAACATTATCTTCACATCCCGCACTGTGTATGTAGGACAAAAAAATTACTAAAATGAGTGACATTCTGTATAGTGCAAATGTTATAGAGATTTTTTATTAAGGCTTATGAATTTTCACCCAGTCCATGCAGGGCCAGATATGCCATCATATATGTCACTAAAATGGTGGTTTGAAATGAATGAAACAATCAAGATAAAATTATTTAATGGTGAAGTATTTAGGCACATGAAATAAACAAATAATACTTCTAGGAATTAGTATGACATAGTTATGCCTTAGTATTTGAAATCAAATATTACAAATAGCCACTAGTGCACAATTGAATAATTGAGAAAATATATTAATCAATAGAAAAAGGCACTTGTAAACTCTTCCAAGCTCTCAGTAGACGATTCAAGACAAACTCATTATAAACATTCATGAAACAGTCTAAAATTTATGAATCCTTGATCCAAAGAAATAACTCCTCAATATTATGTTGCGAATAATTACACTGTAACTATAGTCACTAAGAGTACTTTCTTTGGCCTAACAATTCAAGAAAAAGTTAAGAGAAATGCTTGTAAATTGTACATTGTAAATTTTAACAAGAATCTCAAAAACTCTTTCTGTTCTCAATTCAGTCGAGCTCCAACATGAAACTTTATGTAGACAAACCAATTAGCATATGGGAAATGAGCAATAATGTTTCAAATATTGAATAATATTCTGGAAAATTCTCTCTTAAAGCTCTTGCTCTTTTATGAAAATAGAATACTGCAAATAATGATCATCTCTCAAGTCAAAAGTTTTGTTAAAAATGTAACCATTCTACCTCTAATATGCATGTAGGGCCTGTATATTTGAAATAGCGTTTTTCACAAATAAGAATTTTGTGGGCAACAAAGACACTTTAACTCTAAATTCAGAAGTAATACTATTCAAAACAATAACCCAGAAGTTTAACACTCTAAGCTACACTATACGAAAGGAGTATGTAGCTTCCCCAATATGAGAGTATGACATGTACAACAAACTAGTCCATTATAACAAAGACAATATTATGACAATACATTTAAAAATTATCAGAAAGATTTTCTGTTCAACATCTTTTAAGTGAAAGGTATACTGCTATTACAATACTTCTTCCCTTTTAAAAATAGTGGTGCTTCAATAGCACATACTTTTTCAGTCATAAACTAGAGCAACTTTCTAAAATTTTGAAAATTATGTTGTTCACTGCCCTTTCCTGTTTCTGATCGAAAAAATGAAAGCATCAATGACTTCATTGCACAGACACGACATTGTAGAGTAGTTTCTTCGACCATATCACTTGTTTGCAAGAGTTCCTTGGTGAAAATTTCAAAAGATGCACCATAGCCGTATGGAATAAAACATTTTATTTGCATATATATGATTAATACCGGATTTCCTCTTTTTTTAGGTAGACAATTGGGGGAATTGATACATGGCATTTGTCAAGAGGTTATTGAAAACATTTGGAAACTGTAAATAGTCCAACATCAAAGCAATTGTATTTATTGTGTAATTTAAGTTGTTTTAATCTCTTTGTATTGTTTTATTTGATTTTATAATATGTGATTTGTAAATAAAAAAGTTTAACAAAAAGTACATAATTCCCTTTCAGACTGCTTGAGTTTAATGTTTTGTTCCCTTTACATGTAATATTTTAACTTGGCTAGGTGGATCCAGGAGACTTGGTCAAAATAGGGCAAGGTTACAAATCTAGAAGTTTGTTATTTTTCTCAAAATCTGGCATATATATTTTGTAATTGTTCATTTTTACTTTCTATCCATACTCCATTCTCGTTACCAAAGCATTCTAATATTGCGTAGAAAATCAGTCTGTCCGTCTAAACCGTTAAGGCCCATTCACAATGCAAACGTAAACATAAGCACTCCGCATTGACATGAACATTAACAAAAGTGATAGACTGAAGTATTCACAATGTCTAACATAAACGTACGCAAAATGAGAGTTTCTATTGGCTGTGAGACATTATGGTTTACTATTGGTTGGATGTGAGAATCGATTTCAAGCAATCGATTGTGTCCATGGCCCGTATGGCGTTAGTTCTATCGAATTCGCTCCAACTTCGATTCCCGATTTGTGTGCATTGGGTTCATTTTTAATAGCAGAAGAAGGAAGTTGGTCCAGGAGTCGAAGAAAGTCCAAATTGTCTTCTCTTCAAAACAGAACGATAATGACAAAATCGGAATTTCATTATATTCCGACCTGGAGGAAGATGAAAAATTATTTCAGTTCTTTAGAATATCTGACGCTAAATTTGAAGCCAAATTGGATATTTAGAAAACTACATGAGATAAATAAATAGCAAGTTGGTAACACAATTAATTTGAACTAAGGGACGGACGCATTATTGCATTACTTCATTTAAAGGAACTCGAGGCCCTGCGAGTTTCAACCGGATATATTGATTTACTCCAATCCCTACATACATTTTCAACAATTTCTAGAAAACACCTCTGAATTGTTTCATTAAGTTTTGTCGTCGGTGTGTTTCTAAATATTTATGTTGCGGCGTGCGATATGCAGTAGTATGCAAGCTATAATATACGTAACTAAGGTGTCATTCCGTGCTCATCACTCTAAATAACACATATAGACGTAACTATGGTGTCATTTCCCAATTTTTCCATTAAACCGCTCTAAATAACCTAAAATATGCATCAGTAACTCATTATAATTAATATCTTCAATTTAATAATATAAAATGGATAATATTACATAATAATGTAATGGATATTTATTTTGCGATGAGCGAGAGAAACGCATACTACACACGTAACTATGGTGTCATTATGAACTCGCCACCTTATTAATAATTAATGAATTGCCACCGTAGTTACGTGTATAAGAAATAATACCTTCCACACGTAACTATGGCGTCATTGTTTTCTTTTTTCCTTTATCCCGGCGGTGAGAACGTGAAAAATCCTGACGTCAGTGGGAACGTTGGGTCTCATAGACCCGTTAGTTATTAGAGCCTATTTAAAGCACTAATTAATTTCACAAATATTTTTATAAAGTAAAAAATACCAATATACCACAATATATAGCACAAAATATATCCCAATTTTTAAAAGTTCTCGACTAGTGATGAAAGAACAAAATTGAAACTGAACGAAGATCAAGGAAAGCAAAATGTAATATTAAGTTAATAACTGCAATGTTAACAAAAATGTCTACATTACTTAAACTAAAATTTAAAAGTATTTTTACAGTAATGTTTTATGGAAGCATTTTTTACAATAATTTTTTCGTCCATTTTGTTTTTCTTAACCTCTCCGAGAAAGTGTTTCGTGGCCTCCTAAAATTTAAAATAATTTGCACTTGTTAACCCAAAAATATCGCAAATAAATAAATAAGTAAATATGTTACAGAAAGTTCAGGTTTAATTATCTGATTCTCAGGTTCAGTTTCAATTTCTTGTTCAGAATCTGAGGAAGGCAAACCTTCTAATTCAAAAAATGGATCAACAACTTTATCACTTGATAAACAATTATAATGTTGCCAAAAAGTCACGTAAACGGGAACGTTGGGTCTGATGGGCCCAACAACTTTGAGCGGGAATATCACACCACGTTTTTGATAAACTAAAACTAAGGCCATCATATATTCAGGAAGATTCAATTTAAAAGGTAGACTGGTGAATAAGTTAAGAAATAATTTCTTTTACTAGACAAATGTCTTTAAAGATGACACTGGGTCTCACAGACCCAACGTTCCCACTGCTGGGTTATACTAAGTTACAACTTTAAAAATAAGGATTAAGGTATTTTGTTTATAAAATTATATATTTATATTGCTCGCTATTTGACTCTGTTCCATTTTCAACCAAATTTTCCTAAAATATTTTCAGCAAGCGAAAAAATTGACATTTTCGTTAATATTTATACAAATATTTGACAAAATAATGTGGGCTGTCCTGGTGACCCTTCGTCGCACGCCGAAGTGCCGACATTTCGACCGACATATTGCGATCTTCTTCAAGTCTGTAGTGTCTTCTTCAGGCCACTACAGTCCTGAAGGAGGCCGTGATATGTCGCAAGTCGCAGGTCGGCACCTCAGCCTGTGGCGTGGCGTCACCCAGACAGCCCAAATCACGACTGGCCGCGAAAGCTTACGACATCATTTGATAATATGATATAAGACCAAATATTTAGCAAACATTTATTTAAAGCGATGGTTAACTTTTCGCTTCTGTAAAATTGATGTTTTTATTCTATGATGGATACACATGGATACGTATTCTTTTTAGGTTCCCAAATATCTTGGGCGCAATCAAGCTTCTGAAATATCGTAGAGAATTAAACTCTGTTCCGTTGTAAAGATTTTCGAAAAAAATGCAGCCATATTTGTTCAAAATTTGATTGGATCATTCCCGAAAATGTGCCCATTTTTAGTTCCCATATACTCAAAATCATATGGATTTTTGAAAAAACATCTTCAGAAATACTTTAAAGCTCGCATGTAACAAACGAATTAACAAATAGAATATATCTATAATGTAATTTTTTATGACTGCAAGAACCCATTTTTACTTGAAATTTTCGTCGCCCTCTATACTCTTTTAGATATAGATGAAAACAGCTTTATTTCTTTCTAGACTTTTTTTTATTTAAAGCAGTGTAATAGATATTTGTTAAACTTAAAAATAGTCGTCCTTTACGAATAGGTATTTTAGGTTGTGTTTCAAGTTAACTTCGAAAACACAATTGTTATAAAAATTAGAACTACGTGTTTAAGAGATAAGTTATTTTTCGGAAATGTCTTATGAGTCTCAAAAATATATTAATATCACTGTTGGTATTCACCTCAAAAACTAAATCAAAGTGGTAACAGTTGTACAATAAAATCACAACCCAACATTTCCGTACATGAAAGAACAAGAATATGCATATAAATGTAGGTAGTTTCTGCCACGTAGAGTCTACCTTAAGGCAAAAGATTAAAACTCCATAGGAAATGTGAGAATGTTTCTACCAGTTTACCCCACGGCAGTTGGTTGAGGTAATTTGAATAAAAAGTGCTCAGTGTCGAGTTCATATTCACATCCCACTTTTTTCAGATATTTTATATTGAGGCATATAGCATCAACTTCAGCTGGTATTTCAGCTACAAAATTCTTCGTCGATTTTTCCCGTATACTGTAACAAATACAGTCTCCAACGTGAAAATGTTCATCTTCAAGCCGAGTTGCGAAAACATCTACTTCTATTTCATCTTCCATTAGTAAATTAAAGTGATCGACACTGGCTGAATAAAATGAGATTGGGGGGTATTATCTGTCAGAATTCGTGATTTCCTTTTTTTTCGGTCATCAATTTTGCAGGGAGGTGACGTAGGAAATAGCCTTAGCATTTCAGATGTTACCAAGACAGATGAAGATGGAAAGCACTAAACTTGTTCATAGGTACAACGGTACGTCATTTTGTCTTTTGGAGTCTGTTGAAACTTTTGCTCAATGGATACGATAGATTAAAAATCAGAAATAAAACGCCTCATTCATACCAAACTAAAATTAGCATAACTTTTATGCAACACCCTATCACTATAAACATAAGAAAAATATAAGTTTTTTAATGATTCTTGCTCGTATAAGCACCCAGAAAATGAAAAAATTGAATTGTGATGTACCCCTTTGTTCGATTCGCAAGAGATGTCACCTGACTCTTGTCAAGCCGCGCGCAACTGGCCTCCACCCATACGCTTGTCAGGTTTACCTAAGTTTTCCCGAACCGTGGTCGTAGGTACACCTGCTCGTAGGTACATCTGTCTCCCCTACTCTCTGTACAAAAAGTTAAAAGAAAAAATTGGAATCGTTTTTGAAAAAAATTGTGTTTAATATTTTTGTGTTGCCCATATTTCCCTCAAAATTGAGCAAAAAGTACTAATGCTTCCAAAACAATGATCATTGAGTACAAAATTTATATGAAGAAAGCTAAGTATCTTCAATATTGTAGTTGTAGGAAGACAAAAAAATATAACGTTTGTAAATTTCGATAATTCATAGTTAACAGGGAAAATCGGACTTAAGCCATCTTTACATGTGTATTTCACTCTATTTTACAAGAAATTTAATAAAACAAATTGAAGCTATTTCGAGGAAATTTTGAAAATGTCTCAGGGGCTTCTTTTGAAGTACCCCTGAATAATTTAAAGAAATTTTTTCAAAATTTCACTGCTTTGAGTGGGGTGAGATGGAACAGTGAATACTCATTGCGAAAATAGCACACGCGCTATATTGTTCACAAACCGACGGACGTAAAATTCCACACTTTTCGGTATCAGGGTACCCCAAAACGTGAATTTTCTTTTAAACCTCGAAATCGATTTTCCAAAATCGATCTGCACTACATATTTTAATCCGTATCTATGAGAAATTAAAAATATAGATCTTCATTGCGGTTGTAAGAAGACAGCGAAAAATGTAAAAATACAAGGAATTTAATTCAAATGCGATCGTTTTATTTTTATACAAGTGTTTTACTCGAGAAAATAAAGGATAAAGTACTATAATTCTACAGCGGAGTGGCGATTGTTCGATAGAAATATTTGACCGAAAATGGGACCTGCAAAATTTTCTAGAAAATTTGAAGCCATTTTTGAGAAAATATTTTTTTAATTGCCGTTACTAAATATTATATTAATAATTATAATAAAATATTAACTAAAAAGCTACTCGTATTTTCAGAAAATTCTACACTACCTTATGTTATGTTTCTTGATTTTGAAGGTACTTTACATGAAGCCTCATAAGCATTTTCAAAATTTTCTTAAAATGACACATTTCTTGGTCAAATTTTGTGCTCAGATAGCATAAAGGACGCCTCAGAGAACAGTGTAGGTCTTGTATTCGTTGAAATCCTGGAAGTTTTGAAAATTTGCAAAAGTACATTTTTTGTCTTCTTCCCCTTCAATCATAATATTGAATACAGAGATTTTTTCCTTTATGAAATATGTTCCTTAAATATGGATCTTTAAAAATTTAGGAATTATGCGAGAAAGTATGTTCCGTTGCAGCACCACTAGTGTAAGAACATATTTCATAAAGGAAAAATCTCCATCTTCAATTCTATAGTTGTAGAAAGACACCAACAATTTGTAAACTTTTGCCAGTTTCAAAAATTCGGAGATTTAAGCCAAAATAATATCTCCTCCATTTTTAATCGAACTTTATCCAATCGAGGAAAAAACATCCTAAACTCCTTTGTTATTTTACAAAATAAGATTACCATTGATAATCATTTGTTGCTTAAATGGTGGGGCAATAGTTTTCATATTTTACCATTGACTCCGTGATCTGCTTCCACAACCCCGCGAATCTTCGTTGTGAAACGAGGAGAATTGGATTCCTCTTTAAACTGCTTACAAATACCTTTCAGTGCAGGCATGAAAAAGCTGTACTTTTCACCTTCTAAATTTTTTTTTGCGTTTCTAAAACTTCTGTCTGCCTCGCAAAAGCCTCCATCCTGTAATAAGCTCTTCAAACCATGCGGATCAGAGATTACATTTCCATAATCGTAGCATCGTTTCAGTGGCATACAATGGTTCCAAAATATCCACAAAAAACTATCAGTTGTGCAAATTGTAAAGTTTGCAGAGTCGAGTCCTTTTTATCCTATTTAATTTATTAATGAAACCTATGATATATGTATATATATATATATATATATATATATATATATATATATATATATATATATATATATATACACGAACACACACTTCAGAAACGAATGTACGTATTTGAAAACAATAAAACATATATTGTACATGATTTGACTATCTCTTCCTGACTCATGAAAATATATAAAGATAAGAGACACATCATTACACTAGATTTGTGTTATTTGTTATGAACACTGTCTCTAACGTTTACAAGTTGTATGAACACACGTTGTCAACCTAGACTCATTTAGAGTAGATTGGCCATTTGAATAAAAATATCAGATTTGTCGCTAGACGAATTCGAAATACATCTGATGATGATAGCGAGTAATTATTATGTGGAAATACGATTTTTTGCTATTTTATTAACAATGGAAATTGTATTCTCTAAAGTAAAAGCCAAATTTCTTCTCCGGTAATGCAAGTAATGCCGAAGTCAGGCGTAGAAAGATAAAAGTGACTTACTGTGTTGATATTTAAGCATTTAAGTGATCTTTAATATGATAAAAATTCTGTTTTATAAGATATTTATTTTGTTAGTATACACCACTGCATATAAAATTCGCAAGAAATTCTCACTTAAATTAAAGTCAATTCTCTAAAATTGATGATTTTTTCAACCTCACAAGTAATCAAAAATAACTAAACAAATTGTTCACCGTACGTAATTACATACCTCTAAACAGTCGTATACATACGACAATGCATGAAATGGGACAAACATGTGCTATTTTGTTTAAATATGACACACACTTCAGAAAAATTTGAAAAAATTCCAGAATATATTTGATTTTTAAGGCAACATTTGAGAATTTTCTCGTTCACACGGTGAAATAAAAACATTCTTATAAAAACACCAAAATTTTCAAATTCATATAAAAGTTTGAATTTCGCGGCCAATGAAATTTTAAAAATAATTTTTGAAAACTTGAGCAAATTTCTCATAAAGAATCTATATTTTCCATAGAAATTCATGCAGCTATTTCAATGAAAAAAAAAAGAACACGATTTTCGTTATTGCGAAGGATATGACGGGGGGGAGGAATGTCCGTGAAAAAATGCTTTTCGTGGTCACAACCCTTAGGAAAAATTTTATTTTTAATTTCAACCGGGAGCACATTTTACTATCTTCTCCGGCTAGAGCCTTTACAGGAAATCTAGTTCGGCAAGATCGGGGAATGTGAATTTTCGAAAATATAGTCTGAATAGTTTAGGCGTTAGAGACAGACGGACAGAGTTTTGCCATCAATCGGTTTTGATATCAAGAATCTACAAAACGTAGATTGTGACTACACAAAGTGCTGTGTGAATAATTTATTAAGTAATGTATAATTTATCCACTTTTACATTTTTGCTACGGAGTAGAGAGAAAGAATGTAATGCAGCGCGAAAAAACGACGAATTTTTGGCAGAAAAATTTATTAAAGGGCCCTGATAACGAAAAAGTGGATAAATGCCATTTACTAAATTTAGAAAAAACATTTCTTACACGCGGTGTAACCAGAATCCTTGTTTTGTGGGTCCTTGAAGCCAAAAAATCGAACGACGGCAAAACGCCTGTTCACCTGGCCGTTCTCCACCTCGCTCTTCTGCCCGCCCGTTCATCCATTCGTCCGACCATCCGTGTGTCTGTCCGTTTGTCTGGCTGTCCGCCCGTTCGTCAGTCAGTCCGTCAGTTCGTGAATATCGCTAGCGACTAAACCGTTCAGCCGAATTTCTTCAAAATTGACATTTCCCAATCGTTGATGTCGCGGTCCGAGAAAGAATAATGATGTTTTTTGCCTTTTCGATTTCTTCCCTACCGAGTAAGCGTAAGGCGTGTTCTTACACGTTACAAGCTGTACTTGGCTGCGTGACGTGCACGCTTCCAGTTCGCGAGGTCGTGCTGGCCAACCTCAAGTTCATCGATCTCGCAGCGCCTGCCAGCGAAGAGCAACCGGTGCCATCAACGGGACCATCACTAATCACACGCTCTCCGGCGCATGAAATGAGATGGCCGTAGCCCCTCCGCGTAGCGCCTCTTCCTCGCCCAAGAACAGCGTGGCCAGGCAACCGCCGTTTGCTCTCAGTCCCGGGAGAGAAGAACCACACACTTTCCTCGAAAGGACTCGTATGTCAAAGAAATACTTTTTTTCATTATATTAGAATTTTCTTTGTACTTAAAAATAACAATTATTAATATTAAATTGATTTTTATATTTTATTAAGTTCATTTCACGTTTTCATCGAATTTCCCGGCTATATTTCCTGGAGATGGTAAAAAAAACAATATAACGAAGCTGTACCTGGAGAAATTTTGCAAGTTCTCATACAGAAATAGTGAAGGAAAATTATAGAAGGTATTGAGAACATAGTTATTTAAATCATATTTTCAGTAATAATACAAGAATTGCAATAGACATTTGATGAAATTAAACAACAGATATAAATCATAAATGAATGATGTTACATTTTCATTACATCATCTTTATATAATCTTAAATAGTGCGAATGTGGGCTAATTTTATTTTAATATTCCCCCACGCACCCGAATGTATTGTCTAAGGGAAAATTCGAGAAAACTTTTGATTATTTGGATGAGATCAAAAGAGAGTAAGTTTCAGTAAAAAGTTCGCTAATGCCATTCGAATTGAAAAAATAAGTGACTTGAATCTGAACCAAAATTAGTATTAAATAATTAGAAAAAATGAGAAGTTATACTGCATGTAGTACCACAACGGCCTAGGTTATCCCGTAATTGAGAAATATTTTTCATCACCCTTGCAAACCTGATTTGTTTCAACGAAGGCAGAGCTTCTCAAACGCAGCGGCGAAGACGCGAGATGAAGACACGTGAACTGTGCGAAGCCAGGACCGCGGCACGTAGCAAACAGCGCGCCAAAGAGCTCGGGAGGGCGGCCGCTGCAGATCGATGGCTCCGCGGCGCTTCGGCTTTTTGTCGCATCGCCCGTGCGGAGCGCTCCTCGTTTCCGCCGCCGCGCGAGTTGTTTTTGGCAGCGCGAAGGCGGTTGAGGGGGGGGGGGCAGGCGACACGGGAGACTAAGGGCGCCTTCCCACGGCGCCACGGCGCCGCGCTTCCTTCAAGCAGCAGAGCCCTTCCGACGCCGCCCGTGGCCGCACCGCCGCCCGTGGAAGGCAGTGCGCTGCTGCGCCAAGCGTCGCCGGACTCTCGCTACGCGAAGCGGAGGAAGGGGTACGCGTGACCGCTGGCAGAATACAGCTTTAAATGGTAGCCTTCCCACTGTGCCGTCGGTCGTTTGCGTTTTACCTGATACGGTCTATTAGTTCGTCGTCGCCGGAAGGTCGGCGAAACATACCCTTCCACGGCGGGCGGCGGCGCGGCCGTGGCTGCGCCGGTGGCGGCTTCGGAAGGGCTCTGCTGCTAGAAGGAAGCGCGGCCGTGGGAAGGCGCCCAAAGGCGGCTCCGGGGCTGTGGGTGGGCGACCGCGTGGGACGGAGTCCGGGGGGGGGGAGTGGAGAACGGGGCGGGGCGCCTGGCCGCGATGTGCCTGGCTCTTGATTGCGTCCCCGGAAGAGCAACGCGCGGTGGTTCACAAACAGGTGTTAAATGTAACGACAAGCCAGGTACATTCGGAAGATTTACAGGTCATTGATTTCGTACGAGGGCTCACACTTCGAAATTGAAATTTGCGTATTCAACAGCAATGTATGTCAAAATTGGAATTTACAGAGAAGTTGAAGTGTTGCTCTTATTTGGATGGCTAGACTGGAATATTCCCCTTTAGCTTTTACGTCAGATTTGGAATCTTTTCGCCACATAACGCTGAAATAACAATGAAAGATCTGACTTTGTTACATACATAGTAGTTTTTCAATGGTAGTTTACTAGCTTGTCTGCTGGTCGGATTTAACCGCTGCCTGAAGAAGGATTCTAGCGGCCGGCTGCTGTGATCAGTAGTTTTCCGTGGTTTCTTCGATTACCACTAGGTGAATACCGGAGCAGTACTCTAACAAACAGGCCACGCACCGCGCGCGACTAAATCTGCAGTTCATTTACCAATGCAAATATTTTTTTCAGGAGAGATTATTTTCAACTGTTGTTATCTTCGTTTGTTATCTTATTCCCCATTACACTATGTGTATAAGTGTAGAGAAGAAATTCTGGATCTCAAGAAAACATATGAATTAGTCTCTCCTCCCTCATATGACACATACACTTTCTAATATTTTTTGACGAAAACAAATCAATTAAATCCAATAAAAAATAATCAACACTGTTTTCACTAGTCTGAATATTCGTATTCATTCTTCTAAAGGTCATTCGATAATATAACCGTTTTAGCTCACGTTCCGATAGATCAAATCCAATTTTCAGAATTTTAAAAAATTATAATTTATTTTAACTGAAAAAATGTGTGTTAGTCATTGTTGGTAAGCTGTATAGATTTTCCACAGTTTCCATTTACATATTAATTTCGTCGAGAACTTTTGCGGCTTACGCGTATTTTTCACCACTTTCACTGTCAAAGAATCTTTGTACCTCGTTTCGTTATTCCCTACTTAATACCCCTTTCCGAAATCTTCATGTTACTTATGTTTCTTGTCACTGCTGGCTTTTTGCGGAATTCTGTCATTTCTCCGACCCGTTCCGTAACATTACTCATTTTTCATAATCATTTTTCCTTTTTATGTATACCGTTGTTCCAATAATCTTTGGGCATCACGATTCAACAAATTTCACACCCAGCTTGTTGCCACTGTCATATTTTATACCTCACTTCAATTTCAATGCAATTCGCTACCACTGGTTTTGCAACTGTTTCTGCTGTTATCGCTTATTGTGTAAATAAAATAAGCCGCTAATAAAAAGTTTAGATTTTTTTAGTAATTCTGACTTTTCATGCCAGGGAGTATTACCCTAGAAAATATTATATGACGAGGAGTATGAATTGCTTTTTTATCATGATCCTCAATACAGGTTTTCCGGCCTTTCTCAGGTAAATGCTTTAATGCTCTGGATATGAAGCTGATAATATTATTTGAATGGTGATGGACCAAAAACGGTGGAATGTGATTCAGGAAAATTGGAATAACCTGTAAAAACCTACCGCGAACTCTTTAAAAAATTCTCATGAAAAAAACAGCGGTGTGAGCCCTGATGTCCAGAGCTGGAGAGAAAGCAATCTGACGACAATACTAATGATCACCTGATGAAGTAAGAAATAAAACGTAACCGATCATATCTCATGAATTTGGTTCGAATGGTTTTGCCAGCTTCCAAGTATTATTTGCAATCTTATAATCGAAAGCTTAAGTCTATATAACTCAATAAAGTCACCGAACACTGTATCTAGTTAGTATATCATTATAATTAATTTTCTAGAGTTAATTTATTTTCGTTTAAAAATTTTACCATCAAGTTCTAAACAGTGGGAAATCAAAAATTCCGTAAGTACTTGCCACTTTTCGCTGTCTCCCAACGTCAACCTCTGGCTTCGTTTCGACTTCTTCCTCGCCCCCGCCCCGCCTT
>BOPP01000081.1:5676394-5694176 GCA_017312745.1 Gryllus bimaculatus
CTCTCTCTCTCTCTCTCTCTCTCTCTCTCCCAGTCTCGTCCACCAACGTTCATCTGCCTTTCCCCTCACCCCTCCAATCTTCCTATTCCCTCCCCCTACCCATTTCATCTCCCTAACCCCCTATTTCTCCCTTTCGCAAATCACCCTAACCATCTCCTCTTCCTCTTGCAAGTCCCCCTGACCTTTCCTTTCCCTTCCCTACCCTTTTCTTCCCTTCCTTCACCCCTCGAGACCTCACCGTGCTGCCTCGGGGCGTATCCCCTCGCGACCGGGCGCAGGGACGCCGTAGCCACGTGGCCGCCCCGCGCCGCTCCACGGAGCAGACATCTTTGCGCCCGGCCCTCAACTCCTTTGAGTTTCCTAACAAGATTACCGGCCACATATTTAGGATATCCGACGACCGTAATTTAGTTGCTGCAGCTAGTTTCTTTTCATCGCAAACTTTTAAGTTCGTGCGCCATAAAAATGCTATACATTGAACTTGCGGACGAAACAAGGTCGATCCGCTGGCTGGGCTCCGGAGCCGCTTAGCGCCTGACGGTAATGCAATCCTCTATACATGAATGCGTTGCTCTGATGCCGCTTTTGGGATTAGTGATGGATGATAATTCGTGTCTCTATATCGAATTATTGCGATGGTAAATATGTGTCACCTTACCTTGTGTACTATACTACCATCAAAAAACATAATTTATTTATAAAACATATATTATTGAGCAACTCAGTGATTTCACATTTTTTTAATTTTAACATCAAATTTTCGAAAAAACAGATTTCTGTAAAAAAACCAACTCTTCAATATTGTTGTAAGAAGACGCTGAAAATGTTTAACTTTTTCAATTTTCGAAAATAAAGAGTTAACTAATTTGGAACCTGCCACACTTTTATAAGCGTACTTAGCTTTATTCGCGAAAAAAATATAAGAAAAATTTGGATCTCATTTTGAGCAAATATTTTTTTTTAAAGTTGCCTTCATTTCACGCAAAATGTATACTAAAACAACTCAAAAACTTTGACATATAATATATAATGTGAATTCTATTCAAAATTCTTTTACATACCCCAATGAGGAAAAAAACTTTATTAACATTGAAGTTTTACAATTTTAAATTTTTGTACATTTTCGAAAATCCCGAGACTTTACCGAAAAAGCAATCTGAGTTATTTTTATAAGCATATTTTACAATATTCAAGAAAAATACACAAAAAATATGATGCGGTTTTCGGAAAAATTAAATTCACTCAAAACTAAGTAAAAACCACCCAACATTTCGACAAATCCTGCACGGATGTTTTTAAATACCTATCATTGAAAATTAGAATTCATTAAGGAAAATCTATCTTAAATATTTTAGTTGGCAAATGTATCCAAAAAAATTTTGTATCTAGAACATTTGTTAAAGTTCATCGCCAATGAAACCTGCGTCGTATTTTAAATCGTATTTTGTCCTAACGGAGAAAAAATATTCAAAACTTTTGAGCCATTTTTGAGAACATTTTAAAACTGTTTTAAGGCGTCATATAAAGTACCACCAAAAACGAAAATATCCGGTGAAAATTCACAGTGGCTGAAATTTTCAAGAATTTTGGAATGTTGATTATGAATAAAATGAACGGAACAGTGTTTAGAAATTTTTGTGAGAGTCACCAGCGATTGTCTGTTTAGGGATTCAAAATTTACCAACTATCTGTTGATATTCTCCTATTTAAATTCGAGTGTATGACACGATGTGTGTTCTGAAAGCTAATTGCCGGCCGGCTGTTGAAAATCGAACGCTTCAATTGAAATTATTTCTTGGGGGAGCATAATTTGGAAGCTTTATACAAATTGATGACTACGGTTTGCAATGTATTGTCTGAATCCTAGCCTTCCTCTCCATGAAAAGTGTTTCGTCAATACACAAAGTTCTGTAATGATTTTTTTTCTAAGGCTTTTATCCGGCAAAGAGCCGGTTACCCTTTATATCATGATGGGACGCATATTCGACCATACACTTGACACTTACACACTTGCCGGCTTCTCTGATCTGAGTCAGTAAAACGCGAGACCCTTCGCGATAACAGTTATGTAATGATAACATTCTGAAAATTCAGTTTTATTGTATCCAGGAAATGCCTCATCTTCTGCAACATATTATCAGAAGGAGCTTGATTTTTCTGAAGTGTGTCATTTTCTGTAACGAGGGAAAACATTTGCCAATTTTTTGCTAATAATATTTGTTTAAATGAGTAGATAAAGTGAATTTACATTCAAATCAAGATATCTAATTTCAATTCTCTGCCCATTGCATTGGAATTAGTATTGCGCTCTGATTCTCATCCCAGACTTTTGTACGTATTTCTAACCAAATTTTTCCTTGCATACAGATTAGTTTATGCAGCAACTAAATATGAGAGCCCAGCAGAGAGGGGAACGGTAGTACAATGTTTCCTATTTAAAAGCTTTTAAAAGAGGTGCCGTGAGCGTAAATACAATAATTGCGGGAACAGGCCGAAAGCCCGTCTGATAATTGCATGTGGTGTGGAGAGGCGAGACGTCCTCGTCTGCAGAGTTATCCGGAGTCCCGCTGGGACGAGGCAATATCCAGGTCCAACGTGCCAGAAACTTGCTCTCTGGAACCAATCGTTGCAACAGAAATTGTTCCACGATTCGAAAGAAGAAATCGGGCCCAGAGGTAGAGCTAGAAACAGTTCAATAGAAGAGTACCAAAACAAGTTCTCTTTGGCGTTGCCAACTGACTGGGAAAGGTGATTTGTGAATCGGCCCTATGAACAGGCAGCAGCTAGGTGCCTTTTTCGGGTTGAGAGAACCCAACACTGGTAGTCTTTATGGAGAGAGCGCGGGGGCGGCGCGCGCCTGCTTTAAATTCCGGAGGAGCACCCGACATCAATAGCCGGCATCGTTAGCCGAATTGCTTAACTCTGCTCCGTGAAGTCACGAAAGTTACCAACTCGAGACACCACGGAAATCTGGACAGGTGATAGTCTGGAAAGTCCTGTTACTAACGGCGTCAAGCCCCTGGCCAAAGGGAAAAAAGGAAATGCCTGCAACGTTACGAGACAAAGACGCAATTTAATTGAGGATTACTTCATATTCTATATAGGCACCGTGTTCAAAATGATGGCCAAGAGTCTTCGTTGCGAGAAAGGAGAAACATATTTTTTTTAAATATCAAAATTTTGTAAACTCATACCGTTCTTTCTCTTGAAAATGTCTACTAATGTCAGCTTTTATTTCGGAATTGGAATTGTCAAAATTAAATTCTTGAACATAGTCACACGTTACTGATTTCCAGGAAACGGCATCTTTAGTATTTTCTTCAATATCACCTTCAACTAATAAAGGAGCGAGCGCATAATATATTGTCTCTTCAATACTGTATCTACATGTGTAACTGTTGTGCCTCTTTCCAACTAATTGTAACATGTAGAAACTGTTTGTCTTTCTTTGTTGGAACTTGAAAAGATCCACCAGAATCGTTACTTTCATTTCAGCTATAGTCGTTATTGATAATAGCACCACATTCTTCCTCCAGAAGAACTTCCTGCACCTTTTTCTGCAAATGGTCTTCGTCCATTTTCGACATAACATAACTATAGAGGCATCTTTATTCGTCAAAGGTCAGGGAAAATAGGACTCAAATAAAAAAGATCAGTTTCATTGTTAGTGAACGTGCGGTGACCCATTGATCTGATGGGGCACAGATCTTCAACTGATTAAATGTTGATAGGTTGAGAGTAAGACCCACGTGACTTCACACTTAAACTGGAGTTGCTAGAACGTCATGTATTTTCTCGAACTATATGAAACTCCTGCACAGTATTATAATACTACTTGAAATTGCAAAAGTGCTTCCAACCAGCAAAAAGGACTTTGTCGTGCGGAGATTGAATCTCGAGTTCTGAAGTTTAGCACGCCGTACACCAATCAACACTAAACTCCTGTGCAATGCCGCCCGATGCTTCCCGACGCATTAAAAACAAACTAAAAGACACGCATTCCCAATTTACAAAACATCAGTAATTTTCATTGACATTATTTCAAGATCTAAATTTAAAGAACAAGAGTAACGAGAATAAAGTTTTCGTTAAAAAACAAAATCTCTATGTTTATTACTGTAGTTGAAAGAAGAACCTGAAAAAATATAAACTTTTAAATTTTTGAAAATATAGGGGTCTTACTCTCAACCTATCAACATTTAATCAAGGGAAGATCAGTGCCAATGTTATAACTGTCAATTTTATAACCAGCGTCAATTTTATAACTGTACTTTGCTCCATTCAAGAAAAATAAAGAAAAAAATTGGAGCCATTTTGAGAAAACTAAAATATAAACGTTATTGACATTGAATGAAAATTATCCTCAAAATCAAAATATGTGTTTAAACTTTGTAGGACTCGAATTCGACCAGATCGATTAGCGAATGTAATTTTTTGAGTGAGTACGCGGTCCCGGGTTTGATTTCCGGCCGAGCCAAAACTATAGTGTGCGTTTCCCTTGCAACAAACATAATGTTCCAGAATATGTTGCTGTGTGACGATGAGAAAATTCACTTCGGTGGTTGAGAAAACCGGAATACGGCTTGAGGATGTCTACGTGCTAACCAGACATACTCCCTTAACCCATGGCCGAGAGGCAGTGACGTCTAGATCTCATTCTCAATAGATATCATGAAAAAATCATGGAAAAGTTTTGTCTGTAAATATGCAACTGAAATATGTTGCTAAACAGCATATAAAATATAAACACAATTGACATTCAAGCAAGGCTTTATTTATATAAAAATAACACAAACATTTTAATCAAATATTTTTAATAACCATGTTATAAAAAATATAACGACCAAAATAAGTTTTATAATATAATCATCATCTTCTAAACCTTATCCCAGTTAGATGGGATCGGCTTTTTCAGAGCGCTTACTACGATCCATTAAGATTTTACTACGATACACAGTGAGTTTTCCAACTGGCTATCAGCCTGGTGGCGACCCCCAAATCTGGGGGACCCAACTTTGTGAATATATTTTTTGATTGTATTTAAATTCGTAATTAAATATAATAAAAGTGTGAATCATTTTTTTATCCTGAAGTATAACACTATTTTACTTATTGTCTCATTTTGCGGCATTTAGAGACAAGTAATAGAAACAATGTGAAATATCTTTGAATTTACAATTTGTTTGAATTGATCTTTTCTAAAACATAGTTCTTCATTTCTGCTCCCCATCAAGCCTCAACTCGAGAACAAAAAATTCAGGGGAGGCTTTTTCCTGACTCACGAATGTAGTATGAAATATTTCCAAATAATATGAAATTATTTTGTGTACCTATAAAAAGTGATGTTTAGGATTCTCCTAATGAAAATATTGACACATTAAAGAAAGTGAAGAGATAACGCATTAAGTTGTTGGGTTCCTATGACCCAAGTAAATATAACTAGCGTAGTAAAAGTAAATAGTATTTATGTTTTATACATCTTAAATGTATAAGGGAATAAAGGCAAGATTCAGGGTAATGCTGATTTTCAGAATAACCAAAAGTACAGTATAATGCTAAAAATAAGTATTATAACATCCACACAATAACATTAGATCTACTCAATAATTTTAGTTTAATTAATTGAATTAGTATATACCACTGCTGTTTATAAGAACTGGTGATATTAAAATCTGCAGTAGTACTATATTTCAAATAATCTCATCAATTAATTAACCGTAAAATATACCCAAAGTAAGTTTAATTAACACATACCTTAGTATATTAATTTAATGAGAGTAATAATAATAACAAAGGAACACAAGTTTTCTCATTAATATTAAATGTAAGCAATAAAGATTTAATATTTTTTGGAAACAACCGCTGTGAAATACATTACGAAACGATGAAAAGAAGAGCTGTTTCAGATTAATTTGATGTAGTTCGTCGTAGTATTGTAACATAAAATAGCTAGAAGAAGCTTTTTATTAAACAATATGAAGCGGAACTCACTGTAAAGCACCATAACAAACAACTATTTCGAGCAAAGAATGTCGTAGAAGAATTTTATCAAGGGGCATCGGGAAATTTCAAGGGAGAACGATGCGCATATTGCATGATACAACCTGATTTCACTCTTTTGACAAATTTTCTCCTAAGCTATATCTAACTGGTGTTCTCTCCTAATGCCCGACCATTCACCATGTGCCTGCTGGCACCCGTGACTCACAGGCAATGTGGGTGGGAGAGAAAGAGAGAGGGAGAAGGGACAGAGGTTTGGGCAGAGAGTAGAGGGAGAGCTAGGAAAAGGGTGGGGCGCTGTAGGACGAGATCACGAGAAAGGAACGAGTCGGAGCGAGAGAGAAGCGGACCGGATTCAGATTTGCGAATACAGAGTGAAGCGCCGATAGAGAGTAGATGGATGTTAGGCAGAGTGAAGAAAAACAGAGGAGTTAGATGTATTTCGACTGGGATGGAGGTAGGTTGGGAATGGAAGCAAGCGGATAAAGGATGGCACAGAGGTAAATTAGGAATACTGAGGAAGTAATTTTAAGACGGTTATATAAATTCTGGATGCAGAAGTTAATTAGGAATGGGGCGTAGATAATTTAGGGATGCAGAAGTGGTGTGTTAGAAAAGCGCAATAAGAACAGAGAATAAGAAATGGACGGAGTCGGGTTACTAATAGAGAAGAAGTGAATGAAGGATAGCGAGGTGAATTAGTGATGGAGAAAAGATAGAATAGGCTACAAATTTGAGGTTAGGATTTGGGCGGAAGAAAACTGGGTTTGATTGATTAGTGATTCAAGGCGCGTCCAATCACATGGTTATCCGTTAAGTGTTGTGCACTTTTTGTCGGGAGGTGGTGATGGTGGTGATCTTCCCCCGCTAGATGGTGAGAACCGGCGCCGACCTTCCGTCCGCTATCGCGTTGTCCCTAAACCAGGTATCTCCCACCAGAGGAGCAGTTCCAGCCGGGAGTAACTCGAAGCTCTCGGCCAGTATCACGGCACATGTAGTGTATTGCATGTAAGAGTATATCGGTATAAGTAAGGGATGAGGGTAAGTCAAGGAAGGAAAATTTGCGCGTGTTCCGTGGTCCGTTTTTAAGGGCAGTACTCCAGCATTCGCCTGGGAAACCACGGAAAACTTCCGATCAGAGCAGCCGGTCGTTATAATTCTCGTTCACACAACAACAGAACTCGACCTAGCAATGTAGCTAGTGTGGAAAATCCTGCCACCGTCGGGACTCGAGGTGAACTGGGGATACAACGAATATGACGAGGGAGGAGGGGGTGAGAATAGTGGGGGCGAGGGTGGCCGTTCATGTGCAGCGAGTGGGGGGCAAAGGCCAGGGGAAGGGGAGAGTGGGGTGCGCGGGGGGAGAGCGTGGCTGTCAGCGCCACCCGATTTACTGTGACCGCCAGCCGTGGCGTGCGGCCATTTGCAAAATGTTGCCCTCGTTGCGAATAACGGTGGTGGCGCTCGCCCTGATTGTCCAGCAACTCATCATCCCCCTTTCCCCAAGCGCGACCCCACACGCCCCTCCATTTCCACGAGGGCGGAAACGCTCTTTTAATTAGCCCCCTCAAAAAGGAATTCTACTCTCAGCAACAGCGCAGGAAATCTCCGTCTAACTGGTTAACTCTTTATGATGTTGTTAGATTCCTCTATGTTAGTGTGTCAAAAATAATTAAAACAAAAACTTCCTTTCAGGATTGTAAATATTGTTAAATTGGTTGTACTGCTTTCTATATTTAATTAATATGATAATCAAGTGCAGAATTAATGGACTGCTGTGTGATTCAGGGCAGGAAAATAAAATTGGAGTTAAATGATGTGAACAAGGAGAAATGACACTTGAAAAAAGAAATAGGAATTGAACAAATCGAAAGGAGTTGAGTATTGGAATCTATTTGGCGTTTCTACTGAGATTCAAGAAAAGAATGAGCCAGTATCACCTTTCTTTTCAATATTAATACAACACATTCATTGTCAATAACGACATGATACATAAACGATGAAGTACATGGTAACGTATTTATTGCTCATGTAAGACACAGTCAAATTTGTAAGAGATGATTGCCTGAAGCAGGGGCGGATACAGAGACGAATTTTGAGAGAGAATTTTTTTATTCAAAATGTTTTGGTCAAATGTGTCATATTACAGATTATGTAGAAAGATGCAGACTAAACTCAGCTCAAATAGCGATACAAGTTTATTCGTTTTAATGTTTATAAGAAAGAAATTTTTTCTTGAAAATTTCGTGAAAAGTAAAAATTAATAGTAACTGAAAATTTGTTTTTTTTGGGGGGGGGGGGAATTTCCCTCATTTCCGTCCCCGTGGATCCGCACCTGCCTGAAATAAGACTTCATAATTTCTATAAATATCTTATTACGTTGCATTGAACGTTATCTAGCATCTCCAGAGCTCGTAATGCGTTAACCGCACTAAAATCTTCACATACAACAAGAGCCAATGCTGACTTTTGTAGTGTTATGTCTTAATTATATGTGATAATTAATTAATCTACAGTTCGCATGTTGGATGCACGTGTGGGCAAAGAAATAGTAATGTAGTGCGTATTAGTATGTTTGTAAGTAAGGGATGAGGATAGGCCAACGAAGAGGAAAGAAAGATCTCTCGCTGTCCGTGGCCCGTTTGTTAGGGTACTGCTCCGGCATTCGCCTGGTGTTGATCAGAGAAACCACAGAAAACTATCAATCAGAGGAGCCGGCCGTTAGAATTCTCGTCCAGACAGCGATAGAGCTGGACCCAGCTTTGTAGCTAGTGACGAAAATCCTGCCATCATCGACACTTTATCTCTAGGATCTCCCGGTCAGAGCACTAGAGATCTGCTGATGCCTTGGGCCATCTCTTCCGGTACTGCATTGTGAAATCACGCTGCCCTACGCCGCGAAGTGAAAACCACATGAGTGACCCTGCGGGTAAAATTCTTCTGAATAGGAAACGTAAGCTTACAGGGCAACTACGTGTCAAGATTTGGAAGTACATAAAAAATTGATTGATTTATTACTTAGAGTTTGCTGGTGCATCAACCACTGTGTTGGTAAGTCCCGTAATTGTATTGCTCGTTTTATCGCGGAATGTGGCTTTCCCGGGGGCAGCTAAGAGCGTGCTCTCCGTGATTCGTTCCAGTGCTGGTCGACGCTCCCTCGCTGACGTCGGCAGCGGCGCTACGGGAGATGTGAAGCAGCGTTACCTCGATGCAGGCTCCAAGTTCTCGTCTCCCTGCTAGCGCGGTGACGGCCGCCTGCCAGCGGTTCCAAGGCGGAGAGAGAGATACGGTCGTAAACTTGGAGCAGCTTGACCAGTCCGACGCACTCTCCATGTGGCACACGTTGTTTCACCTGTTGTGCGCCGCCGGAAATCTCACCGCGATTTGTTCAGCAAGCACCACCCATTCACTTGGGGTAATCTTTAAATAGTTTCTCATGTACCTACATTGGACCATGCTAGAGCTCAGGGAACACTCCACGTACTCTACAGTTCTGTACCACCTCTCGCATGAGTGATTTCTACGAGATACCGGGAAAGGAGGCTCAGGGCGTCAGCTAATGTCTCTGAAGTGCTTCGGATTGGGAGGTTCTAGGTGCCTGTCGCGACAGGCACAAGATTTTCGACACTAGATTGCTGCTACGTTGGATTCAGGGGCTGTCTGGAGGAGAATTCTAGTGGTTGGCTGCTCCGATCGGTAGTTTTCCTTGGTTCAACACCAGACGAATGCCGGAGCAATGCCCTTACAAACGGCGCGATCTTTCCTTCCTCTTCCTTGGCCTCTCTTCATCCTTTCCTTACATACACACTAACATGCACTACACTACCACACATGCGGGGGAGACCGGTCGTGATCTTAGAGCTTGTCACGGTTGGAACTGTGCCCCGTTGGTGGGAGATACCTGGTTGGGGAAAACCCCGCTAGCCAACGGTAGGTCAGCGCCGGATCTTGCCATCTAGCGGGGGAAGATCACCACCACCTCTCGTGAAAAAACATGCTCTTCACTAACGGGACTAATGACCTTAGCATTTGGCGCGTCCGGAACCACTAACAATCAATCAATCAATCAATACAACGAGAGTGGTTAAACATGGCTGCACTTAACGGTTTCCTCCGTTCGAAAGGCACACGTTGCACTCTCCGAAGCTCCGAACACTTCCCGTGCTGACAACTCTCGAACTTCTCAGTTCCACAACTTCTTGGCAACTGTCCTCTTCTTTTGGAGGGGCGATGTCTCGTTCCGAAGCACTTTCCAAGCTCTTCAGGGAGCAGCCAATGAAAACTGAATATTTCTTTAAGACTTTTCTCAGTTTTACTGGTTGGTTGGTGTCTTACTCTCACGGTAGATTTTTTTCGCGCCAAACAATTGCGTTACTTATTGCGAGCTGGTTTTAAATATGAAAACGCGTGGTGACACCGAAATTTTCTCTATCTTTTCTTATTACAAAAAGAGGTCTGGACTAGAGCTCGTTTTAACATACAGATATATTTCTTGTTAATCTGTCTGTAGTTGCAATGCAACATTTACAACCTGTTTATACGATTGCATGATCGAAAGAAGTAGTGTGCTCCATGAGTTATTTAGAGTTGAAAATTGGGGCATTATTTTGGCTATGATTTGTTTATGGAAAGGAGAGAATCGCGGAAACAATATGGAGGAGAGATGAATTTTTATGTAAGTAGAGCTTATGGATAGCTATTTCGTGCAGTTTTAGTTTTTAGGTTGCGTTCTTAATCTCTCTGAATAATGTTGATCTGGTGTACCAGCGTAGAGTCAGGAATGCAATGAGACTGCATCTGATGAAACGACATCATTTGTTAATACGTTGTTGAGGTTTAAATGACAGCCCGTATTAATGTCGTTCTGTCCTCTTGTGCTAATGATTAGAATCCGTTTGGCAACTTTCTGTCTTGGTGTCAATCTTTCCAATCGCGTCCGAAAGTTTCAAGTAGTAAATAAGGCAACCGGTATAGAGAGTGACATGTATCTAATAATAAGCACACAAATGAAACAATAACAATAGTTTATTGACCATTTTTGCTACAACGTTTCCTCATCCGTATTCGTACAAAATGTTGCCAAGAGCCATCAAGTCGCCAGGAGAGATAGTCAAGTCCAATTCTATAACACCACAATCCACAAGAAATTCCAAACGAAAGCGTAGTCACCACTGTATCGACAAAACACATTTCCAGAGGGAGTAACTACAATGTTAGAGAGTGCAACTACATACGATATTAGAGTGAGTTTCAGGGGATTTATTTCTTTTAAGGTAAATGAAAGGCAATATCCAGTTATACGTGAATAGAGATTTAATCTTGCTATGTACAAGTGAATTAATTGAGTAAGAAGAGGGTAAGCTGGAGAACCAACGAAAGTTTATACATTTTATGGTTGTTCTTCTTTATTGAAGTTTAGGTTCACTGTACTTACAGTTTGTCGTACTGCAACCATCAACAAAAATCAGACGGCTGAGTGTGTGGATGCCATCAGAGCTGAGGTTGGCTCCACACAATTCGGCTGGCAGCCTGGACGTCACAACAGGCACGGACTCGGCATACTGGAGCTGCCCGGTTGTGAATTTTCTCGTAATTCGGCCACATGGCGGCTGATGCCCGTGTGTGGCGCGAATTTAGAGCTATCGAAATTAGAGCCAGTTGGCCGCGCTGGTTGATTGATGAATCCTTCGTATGCTACGCAAGTATAACCGTCTCGTTGGCTGGGTTGTAGTACTCTGTAATTCTTCGAGAGTCAGTTTTCAGTTAACTAATGTATGGCAGTTGTGTTTGTCTGACAGTAGTGCTTGTCACGTGGAAGCGAAGTTGCCGCATTTATGTTGCGAATGTTTTCGAGTCCAGGGAGGCGAGGGACACGTGCCATCAGCTGCTAGCCTATAGTCGCGATGGGACCGATAGTTTCTCGCTATTAGTTGGCGCCTTCGGGCCCAGGGTTAGGGCTGTCATGTGGCATTTTTAGTATTTGAATTTTGTTTTACGGAGCGGCGCCGTTTGAGAGAATGCGGGAGCGACCGCATTGCAGATGTGTAATGTCTGCGAGATAGCTTTAGTAAAGTACTGGCGAGAGAGGCACGTCTTATAAATGTTTCTATACATCTAGCAGGTATTGGAGCAATGCGGGCCTGCGCGCCGGGGTGAATGGGGAAAAGGTTTGCTAGTGACACCTCCTCTGTGGCTGGGGCGTTGGGCGGTGCTTGCGGACAGAGGCTCAACGAGTTTGGATGAAAGCTTTTCAATTGTTTTTTATCCTTGTGTTGGGTGCACTTCATACGTGCTTCGGTGGGGTACTAGAGCCGTGAAAGAAGCTCGCACAAACACATTCGGCGTAAATTAATTTATTGCCTATTTTCATTGCTTTCAATAAGCAGATGCGTATTGCGTAAGTATTATTAATATTATTATTATTATTATTAATATTATTAATATTAATATTATTATTAATATTATTATTATTATTATTATTATTATTATTATTAATTATGTGCAGTGCAGTGACGTTGTGAAACTGAGGGAAACGACTGTGTAAGAAACACATTACCGCTCGGTGTTTCGCAATGCGGTGAAGTGAAGTGAAGTGTGGTGAAGTGGAGTGCTATGAAAGATTGCATTGTGAAGTGTTCACTTTAATTTGTAAAGTTTGTATATTTTGTAAAGTTGTTAAGTTCAGCAATGTTAAGTTAGTGTTTTCTGCCACCAAGTTCTCAATCTTAATTGCAGAATTATTAATAAATCTAATGCGCTCTGGATTGCTGAGGGCGTCTGCCCTGAGATTGGCGACGACAGAAGGTCTGAAAATGGGTGGCCGCTGGTAGAGGGCGGTTCGGGGCTGCGCCCAGATAACGACCACGAGATTGAACACCTGCCAGGAAACAATTTCATGCATTATGCGAATCGGTCGCTCCAGATATGTTGCTATTATTGTTTGAGTCAGGGATTTTAAAACTAAAAACGGTGCAATTGTCTCTTGGAAGAAAGAAATGTATATCGTTGGGACATACTGTCGTATCGGTAGTAAGAAAAATCTGTTTTCTCTTCCCTTTTTTCGGGATTATATAGAAAGGTTTATAAAGATTTATAAATTATTTGAACTGCAAAACTCCGGGCATAACCCGGAGGCAGCTAATTACATAAATAAGATATTACAGCTAACATGCAAATTATATATTAATGATAATTATTATTATAAAAATAAGAATTATATATAACTGTCTAATTCATAACACATTTAAAATTACCTTAAAAATCCATATTCAAATTCCGCACTCAATTTTGTTCAACTGCAATTCCCTACACTTCACTTTCCTTCACTACACTTCACTATGACCCTTTAATCACTTCCTACATTATTTATCTCTTCTAGACTGCACGACACCTCACTTCACAATATATTACTGTTGCATCGCTCTATAACCTACTATTGTGAGCTAATCCTCTCATTTATTCAGTAATACCCTTAATTAGTTTCTTTAACGTTTGTACGCTACGAGGAAAGGGTTCAAAGGTCTTTGCAGGCAACGTATTCCATTCTTTTATCGTTCGATTTGTAAAAGAAAATTTCACCACATCTGTTCTCTGCGGTCTTATATTTATTTTGCCCCTGTGATCACCCCACTCACGTATGTAGGAATACTTAGCCGCCGATTAATTTCTTTCCAACCTGGACGACCGCCATAAGCTCTATACAAAACGAAAAGTCTAGCTACTGATCGCTTATTTTCGATCCCATTTTGCCAATTTCTTGTCCCTGAAAGAAGAATTAGCTGCTCTACGCTGAATTCTTTCAAAATTTTTACACTATATATTATGTGTGTGTGTAAGATGTTTGGATTAATCTTCGAGCTATCGCGCAGGCGGTATACATGCCACCAATAACATAAACGGTGCTGCGCATTCACGTTTGAACTCAGCAAGGCGGGACTCCAGGTATTCTTCAATTATCTATTGAGACACAAGGTAGCGGTAACGTTTTCTCCAAAACCCACTCACATTCGAGTCAAATTCTCCAAATGACCAACGTCATTACTCTTTGCTCTACGTGGCGTGAACACCGTGATGCGATTTCGCAGTTCCAGTTTTTTCTCATGAGTGATAAATGTGTAAGAATATTTTTCGTGTATTGTTTCTAATAAAATGTCATGCTAATTATTGCGTTAATGAAATTAATTGGTTATTCATTACATGTTATTTGTAGGTGATTTCTAATGAATTTAATAATCTAGATTCATTATATTTCCTATCCTCGTTTTATTATATATCACTGGTCTGCAAATTTTAACTTTTCCACTGAGATTTTTATTGTAGGTTATATCCCCACCAGGGATGACTTTTCTTTCCATCGGAATTAATTTATTGCGCGTTGAGCCACGCGGAGAAAGAGTCGAACATGTCCCTGTGGCGCAGAGGATAGCGCGTTGGACTTCTAATCCAAAGGCCGTGGGTTCGATCCCCACCAGGGATGACTCTTTCTTTCCATCGGAATGAATTTATTGAGCGATGAGTCGCGAGGAGAGAAGGCCGAACATGTCCCTGTGGCGCAGAGGATAGCGCGTTGGACATTTAATTTAAAGGCCGTTGGTTCGATCCCCACCAGATATGATTTTTCTTTCCATCTGAAGTAATTTATTTTGCGATGAGTCACGGGGAGAGAAGGTCGAACATATCCCTGGGGCGCAGAGGATAGCGTGTTGGACTTCTATTCCAAAGGCTTAGAGCCACCTTTTCACATGCGTTGATGTATTTCGCGACGAGTGTATATATATATATATATATATATATATATATATATATAATATATTTTATTATAGCTATACTAGTGGCGTTATGGGATTGTTCAACGCACACGTCTGGTATGTAATGTGAACACCCACATAGCAGCGAGGAGTAAGCAGGCCCAGAAAACAGTGGTGTCGTGAACGGGCGGCCTGGTTATGCTCGTGGCGCCAGTACTCAAACGAGGCAAACTAGCAAGCAATGTTTTCCTTGTGAAAGGGTTGAGAGGGGAAGCGCCCCACCACTGAGTAATTTCTCCTGGCCGCGCGCATACTACGCGGATCGCGCAAGCGCGAGACCTCTTTTACCACCGACCGTCGAGTAAGGCGCTCCTCTTTTATCACCGGATCGCCGGAGCCAGTAGCATTTTTGAACCACGCTCGCCGAGTCAAACTACTTTCGTTAAACATTTGTTTTGATATTGTTTGCCGCTGCAACGAACACTAGGTAGGAGTATTCGATTCGAACAGTACGTTCTCTTCAGTCGTTCCGCGAGAATAGTGGCAGATTACGTAAAGTGTTTCTTCATTATAACAACATGGGAAGTAAAAGTTTCCCCGTTGTGAGGGAACATTGGAAAATTTCTGGCTTAGCAAAGTAAGAAGTAGCAACTAGCGAGGAACTTGCACGAGTATTCAGTGAAAGTGCAAGGCGCAATTTTTCGCAAACGTGGGCGTAAGTCCATGTGGGACGCCGGGTAGCAGACGAGGTGGAAGGTAACGGACGACCCAGGCGCACAAGGAATGAAACGGTTGAGAGGAAGAACGGAAGAGAAACGCAAGAAGACAAGCAGACGTGCAGAGGCGAATCCGTTTCTTACGACGCAAAGAAGCTGGGACCCGAACGATCATCGATCGCAGAGACCAATCGTACGAACCATCAAGGCCAAAAGTGGGAAGTCAGGAGATAACGGTAGTCGCTCGGAAAAGTACGTCAAGTTCACGTCGGCAGGGAAAACCTAGATATGGGAAAGTGTTAAGAATTTTGAGGACAGCGGGTGGCAACAACTTGGCAGTATTACTATGTAAGGCAAGAACATTTTGAGGCGCTATTTGCTGCCCTAAAAACTCATTCTACTTCTAGGACTATTTATTAAGTTGCTCGTTTCAAGACAAGTTAAATTGTAAATTTGGAGTAATGCAACTTGCACATATTCTGTTCTTTGCATGTAATATTTTGAAGGCAGGAGGTTGTAAACTGAATTTTTGGTTTTAATGTGGCCTATGTAATTAGATAACATCAAATTTAGATATAATTAATTTTCCAGGGAAGTTGCCTAGTGTAGATTAGGGTAATTATTTCAGAGTATGCAATTTTTTGAGTAACTTAATGTGTTCATTTATGAGTGTGTGTTGAAAGGTTTCTATGCTGTGTTGTTTGATCATGGTCTTTGTAAAAGTTTGAGTTCTATTATTCCCGTTGTTTTTTTCTATGATCCCTAACAGGCTCCTGCTCCCCAGATTTTTAAGCTCGCTTCACGAGCAAACTTAATAACCCGTTACGGTTGCCTGCGTGCTATGTCTGTCATAGGTACCAAGTTGTTGGGGTGCAGGTGGGTTAGGTCTAAGAATATTATATTACTATTATATATATATATATTGATATAGTATATATATAATATTATATATATATATATACTATATACATATGAATTGGCTAGTTTGTGTGGTCACTCGGGCTGCAGTGGCACTCTGGCCTGTTGGTTAGAGGTCAAAAGTCAGTTCGCGTAAACAGAAAGGACCGGGGATGAAATGCCTGTCGTGCCATTTGGAACAAATTTTATTCATTTAAATTTATGAAGTATGACAATCCAGGGAATCCGCGGTGTTATCAGAAATTCGAAGAAATGGTGTACATTGTTTTTTAATCATATACAAATCTTTCTATCCAATAATTGAATTATTTTCTGAAGTATTGTCTAGAAAAATATTCCAAATTTGTACGGCTGGCCATTTCTTTAAAGAATTGTAATTTAGGCAAGTTTATTTCTGCTTTACCACCATATGTGTTTGTTCATACTTTTAATCATTTTATTCTTCATTTTTATTATTTCCATACTTGCTCCTTAATACTGAGAAACCTATGCAATAATGCATGTTCTCTAAGAACTCTCAAACAAATTCATTTCAGGAGTGTTTTGTATTTATGCTGAAAGTCTCACTAGCTATGTTATAGAGATGCATCATAAAAGTGGCATTATATTTTGGTAACATATAATCAATACTCTCATTGGCTCAGAAGTCTTGAAACTGGAATGTCGCTTGGAAAGAATTCCCAGAATAAACGACGCCTGCAATAAAGCTGTCTGCATATTGCCAAACGACTTATTTAGAAAGAATCACGAAAACTTGTGAGCAAGGACATTAACTCCACTAATAGAGATTTGATAAATATTTGATTGAGAAAGGATTAATTGACTAGTTGATATCAATGATCATTGTAATAATTTGAAAATCGTCGTGCACAAAACAGTGTGCACATCCCCCAAAATTAAAATGTGCTTGAAGGGCAGAGCTTGCTTATTTCGCCACCAAAGGCAAGTGATATAACACTATGTAATGGCGTCTGGCGAAACGTCCGTGGCAGCTTTTAGCGCTGCTTTTGGGCGGCTGGAGGAGCAGTAAGCATGTGGACACCTTGTTCGTCCACAACACAAGAGCCCTCGCGCAAAGGCGGGTGGGTCTCTCCCTCCCTCCGGAGGAGGTCGCTCCCGCCGGGGTGCGGCCGGCAAATCCACAGCTGCCGCACCCGAAAGGCCGGCCAGATTCCCCACCTTGGGAGCCACAACACTTTCTCCGGGAGCGGGCCTGTAGCCTCTAACAACGCCAAAAGCGCGCCGAACGGCTATTCGTCTTTCCTAACCGATGTTTCATTTTTCTCTTTTTTTACAGATCAGCCAATAGATGACCGAAAGGATAGGTGGATGGGCTACACAGCAGGTTAAGTGTGAGTGCATTGCACTACTCCACTGGCGGGCCACCGGAACTGCGCTGCA
>BOPP01000081.1:5697078-5707754 GCA_017312745.1 Gryllus bimaculatus
TTCCTGCGAGAGCGAATCATGAATTAATAATTATGCAAATAAATCTCGCCAGTCTGCTCGAACCACGTTGCACACGGAAAGCATAAATAATGTAAGATAGAGCAACCTAATCCTTCTAAACGTGACGTCACAATGATTGTCACCATCAGCAAGGGTGGAAATCTAGGTGACAATTGTAATATCGCAAAGTGCCGAACCAGCAAAAATTTAATAGAAAGTCCAAAAATATCTCATTCTGTAGATTACCATGAAATAAACGTTTCTTTTAGTTCTTTGGCTACAAAATTCTAGTTTTTATGACCCTATAACGCTTTGTTTAGGAGTTATTTCACGTTATAACCGACTCAGTGATGCGAGTTGCTTTTGGCATGAATATTTCTATGCGTTTTTTACACAAATCTTTCATATTTTTAAGGTCAAAGTGCAATTCGTGAAATCTCAGTGGAATTCTTTCTTTAGACACCTCATTTTTAAAGATTGGTTGCGTTTGAGAGCCGCAAAAGTTATGTACTGTTGAAATAATATAAGAGACAAATTCCGTTTTACTATTAGAAAATCGAAAAAAAATTAGAGAAAAATTTCATTTTGGTGGCGATAGATGGCAGCAGGCAAGAGAATGTGTCAAGTTTGAATTGCTAGCCGAGACCATAGGAAAAAAGAAACTAATACGGAAGGGCCGTGCCATTCTGTGGCACCACTAGTTTAATTTATTAATGTCCTTGATCGGTTGTTATTGCTCTACAAAGGTTTGTAGCAATTAAATTTTATTTTTAAGTTAAGTTACAATTATTTTAAATATATTGGAATCTTGATTCTTTGAATGATATTCATAATGGGTATTTTGTGTGTAGATCGTTTGTACTCTGCTAATGTATTCCAGTTTTATTGATGTTCTGAGTGCATTTGTTTCTACGCATGAAATATTAAAGTTGTGTAGTCATGGTGTTCTATTATTGATTTAGTAGCTTATATAATAATCCACCTTAATTGTTGTCAGTTCTGTCTTGTAGTTCGTGCTCGGCTCCCGTCGTGGTAAGACCTCTGCGAGAGTCGCTCTCCGCGATAAGCTTTCTGCTACTACTGCCAGTGAGGTTACTGTGTTATCGACGCTCTGATAGTAAGCGTTGAAATGTTCTACTAGTGAAACCAGGTGTAGGTTTTACTTGTTCTTTCATTTATTTATTTATTTATTTATTTTTTGTAAAAGTGTATGTAACAAGCCATTAACACTAGGTCAGTGTAATGTTTGAAATAAAAATGGCAATGGACGCAACAAACTGAAGTCGCAACATTTGGAGAGACTTCTCATACGAGCGCAATAGAAAATAACTCCATGTTCGCATATCAAAATGGTCAATTATTGCCTCAATATCAGGCTGGGTACATTCCATTCCAGTTACAACTGAGTGTTAACTTTCCATAGCAGGGTATAATGCAAAACATGGTGCAAACTCAACAGCAAGGTTTAACACAACCAGAAACTGTTCAACCGCCGCAAATACATCGCGGCACTGCCGAGGATCTGCTATCTCCTTCGGAACTGCAAAGCCTTGACGAGGAGTCACTAAACGCTACTAATAACTTTGAGCAGCTCGGACAGGGCGCAATTAAACGTACTTCCAAACACCACGTAACACCAAAAAAGGTAGATATATTTTAAAGAGAAACAGTGATTCTAGTGAAGTGTTAAGTAATAAAAGACAAAAACGTTCGCAAACAGAGAGAAATCAAATACTTTATAACGAACCTGTAGGAAACAGATTTCAATTTTTAGATGACGTAGAGGAAAATGATGATAGTAAATTCGAAGCAGTTAAAATCTTCCCAATTATCATTCAAAATTACAACAAAAGAGAAGATGAATTGTTAATTTATAAACTGCTTAAAGAGGATATTGTGAAAAATGAAATTGAAAATTTTGAAGTCAAATATAGTTACAATAAATTTAAAGTGCAATTTAGTAACATTGGATACTTTAGAAAATTTAGAAAATTTTGTGAAAATAACGAGATAGAGTTCTACTCCTTTAAAGACCCATCCGTAAGGGCCTTTGAAGTTATAATAAAATATGTTCCGCAGTGTCTAGATGTCAATGATATTAAAAAAGAACTTAATGGTAAATGCCCTGTATTAAAAGTAGTAAGACTTTATGGTAAAAAAGAAAACCCCTACAGATAGTTCCTGTAGATGTAGAGAGCAATGTGGCTGGTAGAGCCATTCTAAAACTAAATAAATTAGACTACTGTATAGTTAGAGTTTTGTACGAACAAAAGCGAAACTTCCCATCCAATGTAAAAAGTGCCAACGCTCTGGGCATTCGCAAGCTAACTATTTTAACAAGCCCAAATGGGTTAAATGCCTCTATGACCACCACTATTCTGAACGTACACTCCCTAAATCGGGGTTAAAACCCTCCTGTATTAACTGCAAGCAAAATCACACGGCGAATTATCATGTCCTTTTTATAAATCAGAATTAAACAAGAAAATCAATAAATCAGCAACTATATCGAGATATAACGCAGGTCAGGCCAAGGTACTAAATAGTTCGCAAGGTGTAGATCAAGGGCTAAATTATGAAAGCAGAAATATTTAACTCCAAGAATAATAGTGCGTATAATAAAAAGAAGAAAATCATTGTCATAGGCGACTTAAATAGTAAAAATAAAGCATGTAACTGCAGAAATACAACAGAAGCAAGTCGTAAACTTTTACAGTTCGCCCAGAATCATAATATATTGATTCATGCCCTCCGTGCACCCACAAGGTGTCCATTGAATAATAAAGGCGCCCCGGACATTCTTGACATATGTCTAACCACAAACATAAATTGCCCCTTTTTTCACTCGGTAATACCTCATCTCGATTCGGATCATAACCCCATAACAATATCATTTCAGAGTACCACCCAAGTAAGCAACATAAGAAAACTAATAAATGGTAAAATAAACTGGGATCTCTTTAGACTAAAAATGACCACGCAATTTCCGTTCCCGAAAGATATAAAAAACGGAACAGATATTGATCTAAAAATTAATAATCTAATATAAGCAATAAGCATCGCGGTTAAAGAATCATTTCAACCAGTGTGCAACGTAACAAACATTTATCTTACTGGCTACCGAAACACATCGTGAACTTGATAAAAGACAAACTTAGAATTAGAAGACTCTGACAGTTGTATAGAAGGCCAAACTTAAAAAGGAAATGGAACTCCTTATGCAAAAAAGTAAAATTTCTATTCGATGAACACATATATAGTTCATTTCAGCAATTTTTAGCGCAAATTAGCCCCGGCTCACCTTCTTTATAGACAGTTATCAAAAAGGTTGTCATCAAAAATCAAGTTATCAAAAATATTAAAAGAAGTACCAAACATCACAATTGCAGCAATAACAGCAATATTAAATGCAACTTTAAGACTAGGTTACTACCCAAGAAGTTGGAAGAACGCAATAATCATTCCAATAAACAAACAAAATAAATGTCCACAACTTCTAGACAACTACCGGCCAATTAGCCTATTACCTTCATTAGCTAAAGTGTTTGATAGACTGATTTAGCACAGGTTAAATAAATTCTTATACGCCAAGAACGCTATACCGGATGCCCAGTTCGGCTTTAGAGCAATCCATTCGACTGAACACCAAATTTTAAGAGTTACAGATTTGATTGCTAAAGGTTTTTACGAGAAAAAGTTCACGGCAGCTCTGTTTTTAAAAATTACTTAAGCGTTCGACCGTGTCTGGCACGCAGGACTGAAATACAAATTTCGCCATCTAGACATTCCTAAATATCTTCAAATAAATCGGATAAATACAGAATCTCAGATAGAGTTCCACAAGGTTCCCCACTCTCACTGACTTTATTCAAAATTTACCTTGACGATTTTCCGGAATTAATGGATACCGAAATAGCCTTGTTCTCAGATGACACTGCCATCCTCTTACAACATGTAGAACTGGTTTTTGTCCTGGAAAACCTACAAAATGATTTTAATAACTAAATTAAATGGACTGGTAAATGGCGAATCCAGATAAACCCAAACAAATCACAAGTTACAATTTTCTCGCTTAAAAAATTCATAACCCCTTCAATGTTAACAATTAGTAGAAATCCTATTCTCTAGCTAAACAATAACCAACCCGTGAAATACCTAGGAGTTCAATTAGATGGGAGACTGACATGGAAGAACCACACAAATGATATTGCTGACAAAACATATGCAAAAATGGCCACACTTTACCCATTAATAAATAAAAACTCTGCATTAAGAATAGAAAACGGAGTAACAAGTTTTAAATCTATAATTCGCCCGTCTCTCACCTATGCGTGTGCAGTGTGGGGAGGCGCCGCAAACACGCAAAATAAGAAATTGGAAATAATCCAAAACAAATTTCTAAGACTGGTCACCAAAGCCCCCTGGTTTATTCCTAATGCACAAATCCAAAGAGAATTAAACATTAGCTGCATTAAAATGTACATAAAGAAACTATCGAAAAAAATTATTTAAGGCTTGAAGCTTGTCCTAGCAAAAGAAATTTCAACCTTGGTCGTACAGCTTATGCACCATGCAGAATATTGTCACGCTTTCCAATACATCGCTTATAGCCGCCATAAATTGCTGGTACTAAAGTATAACAATATATGGGATTGTAATTACTGTATATATGTATTATTTACAAGCGTGGTATTTACTCAATGCATATTTTTATATATTTATTTATTTTGTATATTTTTATATTTTGTATACATTCTATGTTTTGTATAGTTTTGGTATACTTTTCTAAAACGGTAAACAGAAACTGTTTATAGATTGAAAAATAATCTCAAGTAAGTATACTTGTGCTCTAATGTAACTGGAAGAGACTGTTAAGTCCATGTGGAAAGGCCAAAGGGCCGAACGGGTAAGAAATTTTTTTTTAAGTTCTGTCTTGTAGATGGTATAGCCTGGATTACACACTATTTTCATTTTTTTAATTTTTCGGTTATGCTTGCAATATCAATTTTGCGAATATAGAAGGATAATTAGTTGTTTCATTTTCTCACCAGTGCTTACGCAATTTAGAGAAAGTATTGTAATGGTGCCGGAAAAACCGGCAAATTTTGGCCGAAAAGTGTTATTGCGTAGTAATGAGAAAGTGGATACATCTGGTGCCAATATATAGTACATTATTTCTACTTACACGTTGTGTCGCCAGAATCCACGGTTTGTGGGATCTTGAAACCGAAACGATATCGATCTTGATGTCGATTGTCGGCAAAATGTCCGCCCGTCTGTGTGTGAACAGATTCTTAATGGCGAAACCATTCACTCGATTTTCTCCAAAACTCATAAAATCCCAAGCGGTTTGGTATGTTGTTGTGGCTCATTAAATACGAAACCGATATTTTAATTCACATTAAACCATGAGACATTTTAAAAAAAAATTCAAATGGATCTAATTTTTTTGATTGCAATTTGGTCTCGGTCTGGGGTAAGCCTTGGTGCAGGTCTCTTTTTCGTTGAAATTACTGATTTTTCTAAATTGCAAAAGCTCAATATCTTTTCGGCGTCATCATACAACTAAAATATTGGAGATATATTTATTTTGCATAATGAAATGTGATAAGCAGAAAAATATTTGAATAGTCTGATGTTAAAAATTGCGCATATTTGAGTATTTTTGCCTAATTTTACATGACAACTTGGCTAAATCTATTTAAAAAATTAGTTTGGCGAAAACGACTCCAATTTTTTCTTGTATATAGCAAAATACGGTAAAGAAAAGTATGCTGGTTGCATTTTTGCCGAACTCCTAGCATTTTTGAAAATTACAAACAAGAAGTTGATATTGTAGGAGTATAATTTTGGTAGAGATTTTTTGTCACATGAAATATGCTCTAAAATATTAGTTATTTAAAAAAGATAAACAACAAGTATTTAATAACAGAAGTACTTTAGCGTAGTTACACTTTAGCGTAGTCTTTTGTAGTTGCATGTATGGGTATCTCGCGCTTTGTTTGATGAGCGTTTATTTTGAATTTTGTAAAATTCTTCTGATTGTCGGAGTACACGGAACCATAATGAGGCTTGAAGCTTAATTCATTTAGTCAAAACAGTTAGAAATTATGTGACATTCTATGGGGTGAAATTAACTCTGTGAACATCTTCCTAAATTCTGGAATCCCTTCCGTGAAGCATATAGAACATGTTGAATTGTGATTAAAGATGGAAACAAACGTTTCTTTGAATAGTAATGAGAATTTGAGGATATTATAATGGGTGAAAAGTATGAAACATTTAGCATTACATGTTCTGACATGGCTTAACATGTTATTCATGTTTAAACGAGCAGATTTAGAAAACTATAAAATACTACAGTGTTTACAATTTACTATATACATTTGTCATAATTTGTGTTTGCACCCCAGTGCTATCAGTATCACTGCGTTTAAAATGTTTTTGTTTTTTTATAATATATCTTTATTAATGAACAAATATTCATAGTTCAGTATTATTTATACTACATCATATGTATTTTTTATGACTTATATTTAACTTAAATGCTAATCTTACAACTAAATATAACTACACATGAATAGGAAACTCACAGAGCACCTATGTGTTAATTAAGTTCTGAAAATATGCTGAGGAATGAATCTAATGGATATCTATTTTTTATTCTTGTTGGGAGCTGGTAGTTGGTGGCTAGGCCGTAGTGGGTGGCTTGGGTTATTGTGTTAATTTTGGAGAAGAAATTGTTAGATAGGAGCGCGATATGGTAAAGTATAGGAGGTAAATTAAATTCTTTATGCAGTTGAATATTTGAGATAAACCAGGGTGCATGAGTGGCAAGTCTGAGGAAATTATTTTGGATGATCTGTAATTTATTAATATTCGTTTTTGAGGCATTGATCCAGATAGGGCATGCATAAAGCATTAGGGGTCCAATTATTGATTTAAAGATGGTGATGGCATTGTTTAATGAGAGCTTACTATTGCGATTTAAGAGTGGCTTTAGTTGAATTAATTTTATTTTGGCTTGCTGTGCTTTTACTGTTATGTGATTTTTCCAATTTAGTCTGGTATCAAGATTCAGCCGTAGGTATTTAAAATGTTTTAGGCGTTTAAAATGTGTATGAAAACATACATTCCATTGTTGCTCTAGAGCAACGCTGGTAACAATACTGAAGAGAAATCCTCTGCCGCCTCCTCCGCCCTTAGATGGTACAAATTAACTTTTAATTTTCCTTTACTTTCTCGCATACTGCTTAAGCATAATATTTTAAGGCTAAAAAATGATTCGTTAATACGTGAATACACTGAATTTCTTAATATACTGCCAGAATAATCTTTAGTATAAATTGTAAAATAAAAAAATGGCTGGTATTTATGAGATAATGTGATTTTTAAGTGTAAGAATGGAAGAAATTGCGACATAATATTACATAACGATAACATTACAATATTGTGAACAAATATGTGCTATTGTGGAACCTAGTTTAATTTGTAATGTCATTTGCGTTCCAATTTATGAGGGTTAGGTTGTTGTAAAGATGAACTGCTATAGCTGTTGCTAAGATTATACTGAGCTTTGCATTTTGTAAGCATAGAAGGAATTAATGAATTAATTAATTAAATTGATTATACAGGATTTTATCGTATTTATTATTGTGTGCAGAAAGGGATAACGTGATTGGAGCAGTCTGAATTACTATCACTCTGAGCGTAGGTGGAATATTGGGTACGAGCATTGGTTGAATTAAGGGGTGGGGCATTTTTTTGTTTGGGAAATTGTGAATGGGTTTAGAATTTAGCATATTTGAAAATTAGGTTGTTGAGTTTTGGGGGGAATAGGATGTGACTCTCGGTTGGTGGTTGTTTTATTTCTGCTCTTTACTTTGTTAATATTCCTTCCGTATCTAACGCAATAGTAAGGACAATTTCAAAAACTAAATTCAACATTATGTTCCCCTTTGCAATGTACGCACTTTGGTGTTGTATTTTTACTTTGACATGTAAATGTGTAGCGATTTCCCGTACAATATGCACTGGTTATTACATGATTACAATTATTCTTTGCCTGTCCACAGTATTGGGAACTTTTTCTTTATGATAAAATTATGATTCCATTTTTAAAATTAACATTGAGAGAAATTAATTTGTTTTTTCTGAATATTTTTAAACGAGAAATCCACATTCTCTTTACAGTTTCAATTAACTTTCAAATTTTACAACAAACTTTCGTTATTTTAAAAACAAAATATTTAATAATATTAAAGAGTATGTAAATATATAATTTGCATAGTGATATTAATGACTAATAATTACATAAATAATTATTAGGTAGTATTATATTAAAACACAATTGTGAAGTTATACTCTGCATCAACTGTAAATGAATAAATAATCTTAATTTTGTTTTTCAGAAGCGGGAAATGCGAGGTCTTTGCAAAAGAAGTACAGCTGAAAGCCACAGAAGAATTTATTCGTGTCCGGTGTATCGTTAGAAAAAGTTACAACCGTTACAACATAATGTACTCAAAGGAAGAGACAGAAGTATATGTAAATATGCATGCAGTAGTTCCTATAAAACCTATTGTTGCTGAAAAGAGAAGAAAAAGGAAGTCTCCTGACGATGATTCCTGGTTTAACGTAATCATAGTGGGGTACGATAGCATATCTCGCCTCAATCTCTTGAGAACAATGCCAAAAACTGTTTCTTACCTGAAGCGTGTTGGGTATGTAGATATGCAAGGTTACAACAAAATTGGATATGGTACAGCTCCAAATGTGATGGGCTTTTTAACTGGTATGTCTCCTCAGCAGGTGGTAGTAAAGTGGAACAAAAGTGGGGTTGATGATAGCCCTTTCGTTTGGAAAGATTTTAAGAAACACAATTATGTGACAGTTTATGGTCAAGATACACATAATAACATACGTTTTTTTAACCAACCGTTAGATTATTGCTTTCCAGCTAACATTCTTGTTGCAAAAATGAAGCTTCCGGTTAGAAGACGGGATTATACGAACTTGTGTCTTGGGCCAATTTCAGCAGCAGATCATATGTTTGACTATGCTTTACGATTTGTGGCAGCTTTCAAAAAATATTTTTATTTCGCTTATTTCTGGCTGAATAATTTCAGCCATAATGATTTGAATAATCCACGAGCCATGGATGTGAAAACACTTAAATTTTTCCAAAGGTTAGCTGAAACCGACACTTACAATAACACTATAATTGTATTTGTTAGTGACCATGGAAGGAGTTTTGATGGTATTCGCCAAACACATATCGGGTGGTTTGAATCACGATCGCCGTTTGTTTATATTTTTCTTCCAAATTTGTTTATAAAGAAATATCCCGAAGCTTATCAAAATCTGCAAAGAAATAGAAATCGACTAACTTCCCCCTTTGACTTGTATGTTACTTTAAAAGATGTCATAGCGAGAGGTATGAACTCCACTGTTGCAAGAAGAAAAGTATCTCTTGGATGTCCTAAGTGCAAGAGTTTGTTTTCAGAGGATTTTGGAGATAGGTCTTGTCATGATGCTGGGATATCCCCTGAGTGGTGTACATGTACTGACTACAACTACCGCAATTTACCAGTAAAGAATGTTGTTGTGCAAAATGCTGCGAAGTTTGTTTTATCTCAAATACAAAACAAAATTAGAAATTCCTTGGAAGCTAAAGGCTGTGCAGAACTCTTTATGCATCGAGTACTTACAGCTAAGCAGAAGGTGAATGGTAAACATGAAGGTGACTATTTTGTGTTGTTTGAAACAAAACCAGGAGGGGGATGTTTCGAGGCCACAGTGAGACATTCAAAAGGCAGTGATTTTTCTCTATTGGGAATGGTAGAAAGGGTAAACGCATATGGTAATGATAGTTTCTGTGTGACTGATAGAGATCTGAAATTGTACTGTTTTTGTCTTGGTTGATAAAAACTTTTAATGTCAAAATAAATTTGCGTTCAGTTTTTTAAATGTGCGTATTTAATTACTTTTTTAATGAAAAATAATAGTACTTCATCGAATGTCTTCTCACACATTACACCGCTCAAAAGCTTCTTGGTGATATTTCATTCATACGTTTTTTATGTAAAGTCCATTATCAAAAACACCACTTTAATGTATGTGAAAAACTCACAAGATTTGAAAATTGAGGCTCCACAACTTGTATTTATGAGTAAAACGTTTATATGATCATTGTTATCTTTATTACAATTTTTATGATTTTGATAGAAGTCTGTAAATAACGTACAGATAAAATATTATGTTTCCATAAATTATGTTTCTTCTTTCTAAAATACAATTACCCCATTGGTTTTGATTTCAGAGAAATCTCTAATCCACGTAAATTAAACCTCAGAAGACGACGTTCTCGAAGCATTCGGTTCTGTTTGCTTGAGCTGATCAATTTTTACAATTCACTGACAATTGCATGGCCGCATCATTTAAACGCCCTATAATCATTTAAATTTTGATACAGAGAGCATGGAAATTAACTTGAATATAAGGCATCTCGTAACAGTTGTCTTTTCTAAAATTTATGGTTTAAATTTTAGGCGCGGGACGATCATTTCGCTGGTTTCCCTCATTCGTTAACCTGGCGCGTGGTAGAGGCAAATACAATACATACATACATGCATACATGCATACGTGCATACGTGCATACGTGCATATGTGCATAC
>BOPP01000081.1:5718476-5746155 GCA_017312745.1 Gryllus bimaculatus
ATACAAGAGGAACAGTCTATGTTCCTTACAGTGAAGTTGGTCATACTTAAATGCAAAATATTTTATGTTCCACTCAATTTTCAATTTGAGCTTTATCTAGCAATTATGGTAACAGTACTTCACGTGCATATTTGTGATTTCATGGTCTTTAATTATTTACAAAAGTTTTTTTTGCGCAAGAGTTCACTAAAATGGCTTTATTTAACACTTAAAACGATTTGTGTTAATAAATGAGCATTACGATTATTAATCGCTTAATAAGAAAAAAGAGTATCATTAACATCGCACTTGTGTATCAATTAGATCAATTTAAACAATGATTTTCTGAGGAGAGAGTTGACAGCGGGAGATGTCGCACGGGTTCAGCCTGGTGAGGACAATCCACGCGATGGGCATTTGAACAAATAGTTTTTAATAAACTATTGCAGCGCAACATGCCTAAGTGCGTTTAAGGTAATAAAAGATCTGTGGGTTTATTACAGGGTATAACGGATGGCAAAATCTCTTTTCGCAACCTTCAACTTCATTCTTCAGCGCCAGTTGTTCTAGCGATTGGAAGGACACGTGGAATTCTTAACTGTAAGAAAGAGATTAAGAAAACCGATGGACTTCAACAGAACTACGTTTATAAGAAAGTTCGAGGGTGGCAAATATTTCAATCTGAAAATACAGCAAGTGGAAACATTGAGAACGACACTCATAATGTCTTGGGTGAAAACCAGCTATTATGTAAGAACCTCCAGAAAAGCTTTCAAGACCAGAGCAATTTGGATAAACCTGAGAGGAAGAATAGCAATTTAGAAAATCTGACTCAACCTGAAATATACTTCCCTTCCGATCGGAGGCTTAAAAGCAAACAGGAAAGCTTCCAGACATCTATGTTCTTTGTGAATGATGTGGAGGGAGGGCGGCGAGCTCATACGCTTCTCGAGAGACAAACGAGCGGCGGGAGGCGAGTGCGTGAGGCCGGGAGCGCGGCTGGGGCGCAGCTGCGTGCGGGGGCGGGCGCGGTGCTGGCTCCGCGCCTAATGGCTGGGCAAGCGCCACCAGAGTGCTTCACAGCGGGCTGCTTGCTTGGCGCGAACGGGTTGGTGAGGGCCGGGGTGTAGGTGGGCGCTGGCCGTCGAACTGTCGTGGGCCCCCGAATGGGGGAGCCAAGGAGGCCAGGGAGTGGCTGCAACCCCAAGGTTGCCGAGGAGTCGCCAGTGGAGCCCCACTTGTGTGCGCGAGGCGAAGGCGCTGGTGGCAACTCGCTCGAGGGACCTCGGAGGCCGAGCCTTGACTCACGCGCACTACGGAGGTGTCAGAAGGTATTACCGTTTTGGAGAAGTTGTCTTCCCAATGTCTACTCAGTTGTACTTTGAGTACAAAGAGCTCGAAGCGCGGCTTCACCTTCGTATGATTTGGAAAGGTGACATGAATAATTCTGAAAGCTCAAAGGTAAGTATTCCGTCATTAAAAAATAATAAATAATTTTCTCTCTTATTAAGTGCATTTAATATTACACTTATAAAATGTTTAAAGAAAAAAGTGGGAGCTGTTTTTGATAAAGTTTATTTTTGAAAAATCAAAAGAGTATATTAAGTGGCATTTTATTGTTAGCGCTCAATATGGTAAATGATGAACATGAATGGACGGACGGACAGACACACGCGGATGAGCAGTCGGACGGACGGACAGATGGCCACACAGACAGACAGACGGACGGACTGATGGACGGATTGATGGGCGGCCTGCGGGCGGCCTGACTGACGATCTGAGTGACGAACTGACTAATGACTGACATTGACGACCTGACGGAATGACGAACAGAATGACATACAGGCGGACGAACATACAGAAGTATGTAAGTCTGACATACAGAATGACATGCAAGCGTACATACAGACATAAAGACGAACATAAAATACGGAACGACGGTAAACGAACAGAAAATAATAAAAAATAATTAGAATTAATTATTCCATTTCGGATACGACAGCCAAGAATGTCACGTTTTCTCCCCTGGCATGGTACGAGAAAAAGAAAGATGAAGATCAGCAAGCTAACATGTCCAATGACGAAATTCGTTACAAATAATCATAAACAAAAGAAATAGAAAGGACCCGTTTTAAATTCTTGGTGCCTTGCTAGGCAGAACAAATTTTCTCCTTGGTAGTGAAGGATATACAGACCGGAATTATACTTAGGTATGAAGTGATGGAGATTGATTTCAGAATACGGAATAGACTGATGGGAGATCGGCTTCCGTGATAAATATAAGATTAATTTTGGATTTTTTGCGCTTCCAAAGGAACTTTTTAGGAGGAAAAATGTATGTGTTACTGCGCGACAAAACGGCGAATTTTCGACTGAAAAATCTGGTACCTAAAAGTGGATACATCCGTTCGTTAAATTTAGAAAGAATTCTCTAGCATATGGTGTGGACAGAATCCCTGTTTTGTGGGTCCTTGATACTGTTACGATTCTTGACTCTTGCTACCTTTCAACTATTTATTCTACTCTCTAGTATTACTATTATTTAATCTTTTACCTGATTGTTCAGGTTTAAAATTAATATTTTAAAAATTATTTTAAATTGCGTCCTCTACTTGAGTTAACGTGGAAATGAATATATGATTTCCCTTTGCTTAATAAGAAGAGGGAAAAATAATTCATGTAAAAACCAAGTAATTTTGAAGTATATAAAATACTATATTTAATTACTATATTTTCTTATTTTCATTTTCTTGCTTTCGATATCAACAATTTTAATTGGGAAAATGTGTACGAATACTCGTACCCATACGAATTAGCGGTCATTTTCGCTTCAACCCATTATTGTAATTACGTACTGATAACAGAAGGCGATAATGACTGCTGGCTTTTATTCTAATAAATAATTTTCAAGCCGAAAATCGATTGACGGCAAAACGAATGTTCGTACTTCTGCTTTTGAACAACACTATCGTCTAAACCGTTCAGTCAATTATCTCCAAAACTGACATTTCTCAGTCAATCTGACTGATGTAGTGGTGCCTTGAATTTATAACCGATACTTTAACTTTGAGGGGACCTTTACATCAAGCTCTCGGGCAATTTTCAAAATTTTCAAAAAAATGTCCCAACTATTTTTATTAAACTTTGTGATTGGAAAGTGTGAAGGTCATTTAAGAAAATGGCGTAGGTGTCATGTTCGTTGAAAACCATGTTTTTTCGAAAATTGAATGCTGCGGAAAATCTATTTCAAGATGTCAACGTAAATGCACGTTGTCAACGGAAATGCCCTGATACCGAAAACAATTATTTTACTCAAAACGACCGTCCTTCTATCTGTTCGTCCGTCTGTTCCTCCGTCCTGTCCGACCAACTGGTATATGTGAACAACACAAGAGCCCAAACTATGCGTGCGATTATTTCCAAACTGAACACAACCCTGTCGATCTGGCTTGAGTCGAAGCCCTGAAATTTTGAAAAATATTCATTCATTTTGTTGTTACTTTACATTTTCAAAATTTTCTCAAAAATGACTCCAATTTTTTTCTACTTGAAGATTTTCTCAGAAACGGATCCATTTTCCCCTTTAAATGTTTGGTAGCTAACAATGTTAAATGTATTCCATGAGATGAAATAAACACCATATTGCTCTATGTTTTAAAAATTACATACAATTTAATTATTGACTAGACATTCGCGTCATCAATTTCAATATTAGGGGGGATTTTTCCACATTATTGCATTTATGAGTACATGTGTTTCAAATGAAGTCTTGTAAAGTTTCTCGAAAACACGAAACGTTTTTGAAAATAACGTCAAAATTCAACATTTTCAGAAACAGTCAAGCTCAAAAATGTCTCCAATTTTTTTCTTCAAACTTTTCGTACTGATAGTGCTAATAGCATTTTAATGATGACATAAAATTAACTTTTCTGTATACCTTTGTTTTTCAAAAATTACACAAATGTAGTTTTTAAGTATTTCTCATGCCGTTAATATAAACATTTCCAGCTATTTGTATCCATTTTTGTATTTGGAGTGGATGTGATTGTAAAGACTTCCAATAAATATTTTTAAAAAGTAAAAAAAAAAAATTCCGTGAAATGGAACTTCAAATTGCACATTTAAGATTAAACGTCATTTTCTTAAAAACGGTTTCAAATGTTTTAACGAAAATTTCTTTATAAGACAGTTTCTCTTTTCTTTGGTGTTCTTAAAGGAATAATTGTTTCTAATATTAGTAAACCGAAAAACTTCATTAAAAAAAACTGTCCTTGGGGTGTGATAGATGTCAGCTGGCAAAAATATGTGGCAAGACTGAAAAATCTAGCCCAGGCCAAAGAAATTAGAAAACTAAATAGTATGAGAAAGTCTGTGCTATTTTGTAACATCACAAGTTAAGAACTGGTTAATCATTAAAAATATAATTGATGTTCCTTGATATTTTCTTTATCTGAGGTCCAGATCTCCTCAAAACTAAGTATAAGCCTCACATTGCTTCTTCTCTAGCCTTAGAAGTAAATGTAGAGTAACTAAATATGGATTTAGCCGAAATAAATGCCAAGAAGTATGTTTTTGGTTTTGTAGGAATGTTAAAAAGTTGCATACTTGAAAAAAGTTGCAAAAACCGATTGAGTGAGAGTCTAGATAAAGACATGAAAAAACGTTAATTCTTTTGAAAGTATTCAAAATAAATTCAAAGAAACAAAGATGATATTTAGTATCGATATGCGCCGAACCAGCGAAAACGTTATAGAGTATTCAAAACGTTATTCTCCTTTAAGGCTACAATGTGAGGAACGCATCTTTGATACCTTTGGCTTCAAAATTACAGGATTTAAGGCCTTAGAACGCTTTGTTTAAGTTATTTAACCATATACGTTTTGACAATCCTACCGAGTGTTGCGGGTTTCATTTCACACTCATATTTAGATTTTTTTCTTTCTTTATAGACCTCACATATAAAAATGGCTTGACTCTGAGAGCCGCAAAGAGTGTCTATACTACTGAAACAATGTAGGACACCATTGTTTCGTTAAAAAACATTTTTTTTGATAAACACTTTTGTATCGAATTGTATAGAAAGTTATTCAACAGAAATGATTTTTCCTGTAACTTCAATTTGTGAACCGACCTTAATTGTTTAATGTCATCTGGGAATGCTTTGTAAGGTAACGTTCATGTATTGTATGTGAACTTTTGTAGTGAGCTGTTGGCACACACTTCATGAACGTGATTTCTACGACGTGAGTTGTAATTATTTATATCAGTATTGCATGAATATATGTTCCAACCGTTAAGTCACTTTTAACAAATATTACAGATTCGTAAATAAATAGACAAAGTGATGGTAATCTTCCAAGCTCAATGAAGAAAACTTGGCACGGATCACGTTGATGGCACTTTTTTCACTATTAGAATAATTTTCTTTTGCAATCTAAAGGTCAGAGTACTACTAGATAAGCATTCCCAGAATATTATGCCATATTTCAGGTGGTAATGTAAATTCACAAACTACATGCAACGAGCTGCATGAAGGCTGACATAATCTGAAAGAATTCTGAATGTGTAACATGGTGAACTTAATTTTCAGAGACTCCTTTCATGTTGCAGAACCACACTTTGGAAAAATCACGCCAAAATATATTCCATAACATTCAAGAAGTCCTATTGGAGCAGGCGGACTTTACTTTTGAAGGGTTTCGAGCAGAGCGATGGCAGACGATTTCGAGTGATTTCGTACCGGCGTCACAAGTAGCGTCTAGGAAAGTAGTGGTCTTGCCTCCGCCCATGAAGCTGCCGGCGTGGTCGCTGCCGCTGCGCGTGTTCTCCCCGCGCATCTGGCTCGTGCTGCTGGGGACGGCGGTGGCGTACGCGCTGGCGTGGCGCGTGGTGGCGGGCGAGTCGCTGGCCGCCAGCGCCGCCGCCGCGCTGCGCGCCTTCTCCTCGTGCGGGGGCGCCCCGCAGGACCGGGTGCGCGCCACGCCGCAGCGCCTGCAGCTCGCCGCCGCGCTGTTCGCCTCCGCCGTCGTCGTCGCCGCCACCTACCAGGTGACAACACAGACTGCCACGCTAACAATACTCCTTTGCTTTCCTTACTTGCTTATATTAAGACAAAATTAAGTGAGAATTGGTGTCTACATTTCAAGTTTTATTGATTAGAAAGATGATGTTATTTCTGTTCTAAAAATGAATTCCGTTGGTTAACAGAAAGACCGAAAAGAGGAGAAAAACCACAACCATTATTCTCCTATATTTAGAATATAATTATTTATTCTCTTTTATATTATTATTTTATGCACCTACATCTGCAAATTTCGTTCTTAATTAGTGTGTGTCTGATAAGCGATTTCTCTCTATACATTTTTAGATTGATACACGGCGACTTCTGTGGTCATTAGTCCCGTTATTTTTGTAGTATTCCGTAAGTAGCTCCCCCACCATTGGGTGGTAGCACTATAATGTTAGAGGACATGTCAAAAAGATCTTGTTTCGTTTTGAATGCATATGTTTAATTTAACATTTGTACATTGCATGAATGATAATCTTACTTTTAAATCTTCACAAGTTGCTTGTTAAGTCTTACTTTTTGATTCTTGGTGTACACGTAGAAGACAAAACTTACGTGTATCAGGTGCTTTCTAAAGGTACATTTCTTTTGCGTTTGAATTGTGTACTTGGTCTCATAAACAGTATTTGTGGATTGCTTGAAAAAAATACATCAAGAATACAAAGAAAGATTACATTTAAAATACAAATTGTAGAAAGATTAAAAATAAAATTAATATTGGCATTTCCAATAGTATATACAAATTAAAATTAAATTAATTATTTTTCATGTCCTTTGGTTTCATTTCTGTTCTCCAAGAATTTTTCTCCTGGTCCGTGGTTGGTGGGATACATACGAGTATTTCATTAATTTCAAGCAGAAATTTCGCAAAGAGTACTACTTTTTTAAACAAATGTACAGAATATTTTCAAAGAACTAATTTCTTATAACAGATTTTGTTTAAGATAAAATCTTTAGCTTACATTTGCTAGTTTCAAAATGTTGAGTTTTTTCAGTTTTCAAAAATACGAAGAGTTCAACGAATATGACAACCGCCATTCTTTTAAGCGACCCTCCTTCTATCATTGAAAGAAAATTGGAGTGGTTTTTTAAGATTTTTTTCGAAATAACGTTTATTTCAAGCGCAAATTATGCAAAAATTAATTGTTTATTTTAAAAATTGAATATGATCTTTTTCAAAACGCTGGTTTGTCTTTGTCTGAGGCAAAAATTTCTATCTTCAATTTTGTAGTTTTTAAAAGTTCACTTTTTGCAATTTTCGAAATACCGGGCCAGTCTCCAAAAATGGAGTCCTCTCCTTACCGTCTCTTAAGGATAAAATATAAAGAAAACATTTGGAGCGTTTTTTGAAAAGAAAAAAAGAAAAAAGAAAAAAGTTTTAACAATTGCCTATATGTCGTGCAAAATTACAAGAAAACTACTCACATTTCCGAAACAAGACCTTACTTCAAAAACTATCTTTAAGAAAGATTTTATTCAAGAAAAAATTTCTATCTTCAATATTACACACTCATCGCCATTATAAAGCTGCACCCAGAAGGATGAGGCGGATTGCGATCATTGTTGGCAGGCATGTAGAGGGTACCACGCGTACGAAGAGATTTCTCTTTCACATTTGTAGGACCAACATTTACTGTCACAGACGATACCTCTTAGTATTGCGTGGGGCCGCCATGTTGTCGAACGCGTCAGACCGCCATGTTGTCGAACGCCACGCGTCCAGACGTTGCGGCATGGAGTTGTACAGGTCTCGAATGGAGTCCTGTGCTAGTCCATGCCAAGCAACTTGAACCTGAGCGCAGAGTGCTTGCGGATTGGTGGGTAGGGGGAGGGGTCCTGATCGCACGCTCCACGGCACCCCACACATTGTCGATCGTGGAGAGGTCTGGAGATGCGGCTGGGGCCATGGCAGAGTATCCACGGCCAAAAGGATGCTCGGGAGATGGCTGCGGTATGCGGACGTGCGTTGTCCTGTTGAAATAGGGCGTGGGCGTGGGCCTTGACGAACGGCTGAGCCACCGGTTGTAGGATCTCCCGAACGTCCCTCGGGTTCAGCCCAGAGCTCACGAGTCCTCAGCTCGTGAGAAGCCCCCGGGTCTAGAAGTCGCCCCCGGGGAAAATATGAAGTAACATACAAAACTCGACGCTTTACTAGTTCGTTGCTAAATCAAGGGAGAATTCGAAATGTTTTATATTTTTATGCGGGTATGGGGAAACGAAACATTGTATTCATTTGTAAATATGACGATAAACGTAAGAGTATGCACCTAATTATTAATGCATACTATTACAAAACACAACCATTTTAATCAATTTGCACACAAATATTTTTAGCAAAATTACGCTTACATGCGATAATATAATACTAATTTTAGAGCAATTATACACATTTAGAGCACATTTACATTTGTATTTTAATGATACTAGCGCACCCGTGCGAGAACTCTCGCATGATAATCCCCATTATTTCCCTATCATTTCCATTGAAACGAAAGTTAATGAAACATGTTTTTTGTTTAAAATGTATAAATGTAATTTCGTACTTACACAATATCAAGCAAAAAACAATCCAATTGACATTAGAAACAAATCTTTAATGGCATTTTACCTAGTGTTATGTTCTTCGAACAATTAACACTTTCTTAAAAGCATTTGAAGTTCCTTGACAGCTTTTCGCTTTACTTGAATGTAAACACAAAAATAATAGAAAATGTTTATACTTTTGAGAAAGTCAGGAAATTTTTGCCATGCGAAAATAAAAGATCCGGCAAGTACAACCCTACTCTTTTCAACATTACTTAACTTTCCTGGATTTGTTTTAAGGAATAGCGGGAGGGAGGGTCAGGGCGCCAGCTTGCTGAAATGCGAAAATTGAAACATAATTTGTATACTAAACAATTTTGGATTATTTTCTGTATTCTTCCGTAAGTCAAGAAGCTCAATTCCGGGTCCAAATAAATAAAACTAATGTTTTCCCCTTTGAGTAATATATACCATTTGTTACCATTAGAAACAATTCTGTAGTCTTAGACTTCACTTGGGTATTAGGGGATGTTGCTCAACAATTTTTACGTATTATATATCTTTGCGAACCGACACCGTAAGTTTAATATCAACTGTGTATTATTTACAATATGAGTTAACAGCATGGCATTGATGAACAGAGTTCCAGATAACGCCAACATTTAAATCGTGCGTCTGGATTGTGATCGTTAGCAGTTGTCAAATGACATTTTTTCTATAATTTTCAATTTGGTTGATTTTTTAAATCAATTCACGTAGTACTGTAGGCTAGCGCGTTATTATTATTTTTGTTGTTCATTTATTTCAAACTGTTTTACTTTAGTTAATTTAAAAATTGTCTTCCTTGTGTTGGGCCATAGCACAAGTTTTCTCCTACTTCCTCCGAGTACCGAGAACTCTCGCACGTTAAACCCCACACTCTATTCTTCTATTTCCATTCTAAGAGAGAAAGTTGTAAACAAAACGTATTTATTTGTTTAAAAATATATAAAGGTAACTTCCATTGTACTAACTCATAAAATAAAAAACAATGCAATTGATGTTCAAAAAAATTTTTACTAAAGATTTATCGAGAGATTTCTTGAAACAATTCTCAACACTCCCTTAAAAATATTTGAAGTCATTATTCAATATTATTTGACAGGTAGCTTTTCGCTTTTCGTGATAGTCACAATAATTTTTTTTAAACTTTTTACTGTTCAGAAAGAACACGAAACTGACTTTAAAGTTACGCCGAATTGCTGCTGATAACGAAAATACAGGTGAAACAAAAACCATACCTAACAAGACACGTCTTCACTCTTCACTGAACTCCCACATCCCTCCAAAATTAGGTACAGATCACTTCTAGACTTCTTCAAAACGTTAAATAAATGTTTTCAATACAAGCATAAGAAACAATCTTCATCGATATCAATCCATTATTAATAGTACTTCTAGTTGTTGCTGAGAGAGAAAATCATTTTTTCCCTAATTATGCCAATAAACTTCGTCAGTCTGTGCGAACCACATAGTGTATAGAAAGCGAAAATAGTATAAGATAAAGGAATCTTAACCTATTAAACGAGATCCCAAAGATGGCCATCATTACCAAGTGTTGAAATCTAATTGGCTTTGGTAGTATCGATAAGTATCGAACCACCTAAAATTTAATAGAAAATCTAAAAGTATCTCACCCTATAAAATTAAAGTGCGAGAAAAGTGTCTTTGAAGCCTTTGGCCTGAAAATGTTTGTTTGTAAGGCTCCAGAACGCTTCATTTAGGACATAATTAGACGTTTCAGGGTTTGTAGGCCGTGCTCCAACGGAGACTTGTCCATACGTTTCGCCTGCAACTGTGGCAGGCATCATCAGTGGAGTTGCTGGCGGGAGCGAAGTGTTCTTCTTGGCAGCACCGCGTGACGCCCCCGCTTTTGTTTTTTTTGGGGGGGGGGCTAAGCCAAAGGTTTGTGTACTGTGTGTTGCAGTGCGCACGCAATTTTGCGTTTTACTGCTATGTGTAAGTGACTGATGTGGGCTCGGGTCGGACCTTAGTCAATAGCCAAATCGGCATTTGTGTTGCACTGTGCCCTTAGAATATCAGAGAGGAGTGCTCGTCTTCTTTGCCCTATTGTTAGGACGTGTCGAGCTAACTGTTTGAGCGTTGCCGGAGCTTCGTCGGTTTGAAAGGCTTGATAAGCTTCGTTAAACGAAAGCCATCTCAAGCATGAATGAAAGACTCGAAGTTTCTTCCTCAGTACCTTCAACCTTTTCCGAAACGGAGGGCATGCTATGAGCCGTAGAACTTTGTTCTGTACCAGCTCAAGTGTATCCTAGTACTTCTGTGCTGTAGTCCACCACATGTTGCCGCAGCGTACGTGGCCACAGGCCGGCAACACGTTTTATAGTGTGCCAGGCGAAGTTCCAAGGAGAGTGTAGGTTTCCTCAAATGAGGTTGTAATAGTCGAATTCTTTGTTGTAATTTTGATCGAATTCGCCTGGCAGGTAAATGCCAGCGCAGCCTTCGATCAAAAGTGACGTAGGTTGCCTTAGGTGCCCATGTTAGTTAAATAGCCTGTGACTTTTCCGCTGAGAAAGTCAAGTGGTTTTGTTCCGCCCACTTCAGCGTCAGGTTCTCCTGTTTTTGAAGTTTTTTGAGTTTGTGGTCTAGGTTTATTCCTCTCGCTAAGACGGCTATGTCATCAGCGTAAAGGAATAGTCTTATTCGTGGTATTTTCGGTATTATTGACATAGCGAGAACAGTAGCGGAGAGAGGACGTAACCCTGAGGGGCTCCAGCCGCAATCCTCCGCTTTGAGGATCTCGCTTTGCCCACTTTTACCACGAATGTGCGGTTTGTGAGGAAAGATGCAATATTTTCAGTTACATCTTGAGGAAGGCAGCGTCGGAGTTTGGAGATGAGTGTGCTGTGTGGCACTTTTTCAAAGGATTGTACCATGTCGAGATGTATGACAGGTACATCCTGTGTAACAGATTAGCGGAAATCTGGTGACCCATGCAAAGTGTGATGCGGAATGGCCCGGTCTGAAGGCAAACTGTTCATCTCAGATGAGGTTCCGCGAGAGAGCAGTTGGCAGAATTCGAGCGAGTAGCAGCCTCTCAAATACCTTTCCCATAACCGGGAGAAGACTGATAGGCCGGTGGCTCGCCGCGATCGTGAGTTCCTCGCCGGGTTTCGGAGGCATAGCAATACTTGCGTATTTCCAATTTTCCGGAAAGTACCGATGTGCAATGTAGCTATTGTAGATTCGCGTCAGCTCCGTATTTATGACCGGAAGGGCCTCCTTAAGAATGGGAGGGCCTATTCGGTCAGGTCCCGGTGCCTTGAGACTACGCAAGCATTTCATTATAGTCGAAACTTCTTCGACTGTACAATTTGTAAGTGTGCTGGTCTGGAAGTGTACAATTTGTAGTGTGTGGTGGTGGAGAGAACATTCGTCGCTTCAAAGCGCATGTCGTGTATACGTTCCGACAGCGCGTGATCGGCGACTGCTGATTTTTCTGTATGTCCTAGACAGCAGTTCCTTTTGTGTTCTTGTATACGAGTATGGAAACTTCTCCCTGAAGTATCTATGTACTTATAATGAACCGCAAGAACAAGGAATTCTGTTCATTCCAAATAGAGACATGCTGTCCTGTGGATCTTTCTCTGAGTTTAATATGTTTCGAAGATGTTACGAGGGTTTAAAAATTGTTCTAATCTTGTTAACTATCTCCCTATGCGGTCCGTTACTTTTTTCACATAGGGAAGGAAAACTGTACCGTGTATTGTATCTTCGGTATGTTTTTGTACTACGGTCTTCTTCTTGGGGTGTAGATCTCGTCTTACTTCGCTGGGCTTGTAAGCGTTGGCTTGTAATGCCGTTTCGAGGTGTTGTTGGATGGAACTTCGGGTTCGGGTTGTTGGATAGTGCGAAGGACGTTTTCGAGTTGGTGTAGGTCTAGGTCTCACGATTGTAGAAAAAACTGATTTTTCGAAAATTGCAACAGTCTCAAATTTGTTCGGCGTTTTATTACAGCCACAATTATGAAGATAGGAATTTTTTCCCTAATGAAATCTGTTCCTTAAAAATAGAATTTCAAACAAGATAATACCCAATTTCGCGTACTTCATTTTCTTTAAAAACTGTTCCAAAGCTTTTGATTAAATTTTGTTGTTCGATAGGCTAAAAGACGTATAAGACAATGGCACATTCTTATGTTGGTTTTAAAACCCTGATTTTTTGTATATTAAAAAAATTCAAAATGTTTTCGGCGCCTTTTTACAACTACAATAATGAAGATACACATTTTCTTCCATAATGAAATGTGTCTGTGGAAATCACATCTAAATATATCATGTTCAGTTTTTCAAAACACATGAATATTTTTGCGAAAGTTTGTGTCCAACATAAGCATGTTTTATTTTAAATAGTTTTCCTTAAAAAACGCACACTTTTTTAATTACTTTTACACCTTAGTTTAAAGGATGCATAAAAAGCTGGTGCAGGTATAATGTTCGTTAAAATGCCAAATTTTTCGAAAATAAAAAAAAATGTTCGGCGTTTCCCTATAATTACACATGTGAAGATACATTTATACTTTTCCATATACATACTATATTCGGAGTAAGGAAACGTTATGTAATGCTGCGGTAAATCGATTTTGAGATTTCAACGTAAATACACATTTTGGAGTCCCCTGATATCCAAATTGATATTTTTCAAGGCACCCGTCCGTCCATCTATCCGTCGGTGTGTGTCTGTCTGTCCGTCCTTCCGTCTGTCTGTCCGTCTGTCTGTCTGTCCACCTGTCTGTCTGTCCGTCCGTATGCCCGTCCTTCTGTCCGTCGGTCTGTCCGTCCGTCTGTCTGGTGTATGTGAACAACACTAGCATCTAAACCATGCGTAGGATTTTTTCCAAATTGAAGAATCACCTGTCCATTTGGCTTGAGCCAAATCTCGGCGATTTTGAAAATAATTCATTGGATTTTGGAGGGTATTTTACATGAAGCCCATGGGATATTTTCAAAATTTTCTCAATACGGCTTCAAATTGTTTTTAAATTTATTGTAAGAATAGAGTAAAATACACTTATAAAGATGCCACAGGTCCGATTTTCGCGATTAACTCTAAATTTTTGAGAATTTCAAAAGTTCGAATTTTTTTGCGGGGTCTTCCAACTACTAAATTTAAGAAAGAGATTTTTCTTTCAAATAAAATTTGTTTGCCATAATTAGTTCTTTTATTAAGGGCAGGGACATATTTTTTTGAAAATTTTAGTAGTTTTCTCGCAATATTGCGCGCAATTTGTGCAATTTCAAAAAACTAGATTTTCTCAAAACATTATTTTCTCAAAAAACGGCTCCGAATTTTTCTTTACACTTCTGGCAGGGATAGTGCTATAAGATGACACAAACTTCATTTTTCTCAATTCTTTTGTTTTTTAAAAAATAACGAGTCGTCTCTCACGTTGTTAATATTTACACTTGCGGCAATTTGTTCACATTATTATATTTAAGAGCATTTGTGTTTTACGTAATATCTTATAAATCTTCTGAAAAACTTTACCGTTTTCTGTTAAAACTAGTTCGAAAATTCGTATTTTCAAAGACTGTCAAACGCCATTTTCTGAAAAAGTGTCCAAAATTTTTCTTCACACTATTCGAAAGGATAGTGCTCTTTGCATTCTTTAATATGACTTCAAGTTCATTTAGGAAATTTCGTTTGTTTGTTTTTTCAAAAATTACACACGTCATTTTTTAACCCCTCTCATGTCGTTTATATGCACATTTTAAGCGATTTGTAAACAGTATTGTATTTGTGAGTTAAAGTGCTTTGAATGATTTTAAATGAAGTGTTTTGAAAACTCAAATAAGGCTGTAAAAAAGTGCTTCAAATTTCAAATATACTGTGGCGTAAGTGCCATTTTCTTAAAATCTGCTCCAAATTTTTCAAAGAAAATGCCATTTTGGACGAGGTTTTACTGTTATTGAATATTCTTAAAATAATATTTCCGTTCTACTAATAGAAAAACGAAATGTTAAAAAAAATGTACTTTGGGCGGCGATAGATGCAGCAGGCAAGTGCATGTGGCAAGTTCGAATATCTTGCCGAGAACAAAAAATAGAAAACTAATACGGGAAAGTCTGTTCCTTTCTGTAGCACCACTAGTTTAGGGTATTCCTCTTGCATTCGCCTGAAATTGGTCGGAGAAACCACGGAAAACTATCCAGATATCGGGCAAATTCGACCTAGCTAAGTAGCAAGCGTCGATCCCTAGGACCTCCAAGACAGAGGCAATGCTGTCAGCGGCAATGATGATTCTGGAGAAAGCCATCCGGAATTATAAAAATGAAATAATTAACTAAGGATTGTGGAGTTATTAACCACAAGTATATCACCAGTAGTATATCACAATCAACCAGTAGTATATCACAGTATAAATTTTATTTAAAAGAAACCTCAGACACACTCGTATTTCGGACTAATTAATACCATCTTCAGTGGATCTAGAATTATTAAAATGACCAAATAAATATAATTAGAATATCAATACACAAAGAAATACAAATGGATAATGTACAATTCATACAAACAGAGCACATACCCAAGTGAAGTGGATTAAGAGCTGCTACGTGTTTAATACAGTGTACTTGGGTATGTACTCTATTTATATTAATTTTACAGTGAATTTGTATTTCTGTAGTTATTCATTTACTGATTATATTTGTTCCTGTTCATCATTGTAGAGCCACTGAAGATGGGATGAACCACATGTTACTACAACTGCTCTTGGAACACACGTATGGTTGAGTTTCCTTTTTTATTAAAATTTGTATTGTAATATACTACTTTGTGGTTGATACCTCCGGAGTCTTTAATTAATAATCATGGATTACCACAATATATCTCCTGCCACCACCAATATGTAATTTTGGAAAAAATACTGCATAATTCGAAATAAGAGAAGTCTTGCTAGAAGCTGTAGTGACACGGGGAAATCTCAACGATTCTATTTCTGCAATGAATTGTCAACTCAACAAGTGTTTTTTTTCCAGGGCCGTCTCTTCGACCTGATTATGATACCCCAATACTACCCGGACATCGAATCAATTGACCAACTGATTGTCGCAGGAATAACAGCATTAGCTCCCTTACACCATAAACCCAACACAGATATGTTGAAACAGTTTTGTTCACAGAAAAAAGACAGTTATTGTTGTACGCAATCCTGGTCTAAATATTACTTAAATCTCAATTTCAAATATTTTAACCATTCAGGGTCTTTTACGGATGGCCTGGTGTTGTATCTGGAAGAAAACCGCTACGCTACATTTTTAACCCATAGAAAATGGCTCTTAACTGTTTCTAGAAACCCTAACAAATTTGGCTCAATGAAAGTTTTCGACGCAGAGTCAACCGTATGGGAGTATATAATTACGAAATGGTAAGTAATGTAAGAAACACATTATTTGTAAACATGAGATAAAAAAATGACTCGGATTACTCATCCTGAAAGCTCGTTGAGATGAACCTATCATTAAAGTAGAAGTAATACTCAATATTGTGATTCCCTGCCCATGTGCGGAAGTGCATTGGTGACTTCGCTGCGAACGTGCGGCGGACAAAAATTGCTAGTCCGAAAACTCACGGAGAGATTACGTTTCTGGAAGCAGTAGGAAGGTGTGCTAAGCGGAGTCGCGTGGAGCGGCCGTTATGAGATGTAGATGCGTCAACCAGAAACAGCCATGTCAGCACACCGGAATGAAACATGTCAAATAATTTATTGCTAATTAATTGCAATAATTTGGAATCAATTGCCACGTATTTTCGGGCGAAATGGGGTTTGAGGTGGCTTTAAGCGACTCCAGCACGCACGTAAGTTAAATTCGGGTTGTAGCTGGACGGATACTCTCAGATAATTTATTGCTAATTAATTGCTAAATATTTGGTTAGAGAATTGGAAACGACTTTATAAGGGTCTACTGCGCAAATACTGCACCCGCTGGAAATGCAAATGTCATAATCTCTCAGCAAGAAGTTTTTCGCCATACGAGAGTTTGTTATGCCTTGACTTCGCGTGCCATTAGTTTTGTGCTGGTTTCCGGGTTTCTCAGATAGTATTAGCAATTGGGTTTTCCAGAGAAGTGGCGATATCTATCCAGTGTTACACGAGTTATGGATACGTCGCTGGTGCTGCTACAGGTTATCTATTGAAGTTAGTTCAGCAAATCAGTTAATTTTTTGATATGTGTTATTTATAATAACATAATTATTGTAACAGAATCAGGCCTGCAGACGATATTCACCACGGTGATACATTTCGATCAAATTTCACAACGTTCAGACGGGACAAAATAGGCCACGCGGGGGTATTTTTATGTATGTCAACAATAATTTGTGTTGAGTGAAGTCAAGGGTAGACGATCATTACGAAATACTTGCCATTGCAGTGAGAGCAGAGGATCAAATTGTTGTTGTGAAATTGTAGTCTGTACCGAACACCGAACGAAGACATTCGCGCGATAGTGTGACGTTGTCGGGTGCCAGTAGAACAGAGACACGAAGTTGTTATGTACAGATTTATTGACACTTTTTTCTATACAATATTTACACTCCGGGGAAACCAGCGACGCACTGCCAGCACTGCACATCCCTGAGGCATATCCGCCTCAGCTTGACACAGACCCCAGCGGCTTGGCGCCGCTCCTGGTCTTTTGTCCCGTGGCAACCGCAACAGCCTAAGCTCGCAATAACCCCTGGCGGATGAAAAGTGCCTTCCGAACCGCGATTCGGTTCAAAAACGATTGACCACGGTTGGTTACTCTCCAGCCGCCTCGCGAAGGGGGTCACGTGACAGACTTTCTTGCCAGCAGCGTCCTCTCATTCCGAAATATGGGCCCGTTTACAATTCAGAGTCAGCTGCGCCGCGCTGGACTCACCCATCATCTCCCTCTGCGCCAACTGACACCCGCGTTCCGAGACACGCCCACCCCGGTCCTCGAGAAGGCCCCGCCTCTGGTGGCCTTTCCCTTGCCGTCAAAGGACAGCCCTGCCCCCTCGCTGGCCTCCCGACATGTGTGGTCCACCGGGCCCATTAGCATCACGTTACAACAGAAAAAAATATAGCATATCGGACCGGTTTCACAAACATTTCCATGAAGTGAAGCATATTTGGAGCGATATCCATTTGCCTCAGGTAACGTGATCTGGCGTGACTAAAGAGATTAGCGCAGCACAAGAGCTCGTGAATAGACTTGATTACGGTTGCAGATAAAGGCAGGTAGTAGAGGACCCAACGACGCAGCATGGAATTCTGGACAGTTTGCTTGTCCGCCCTGAAACACTTCATTTCTTGATAAATGCCTTGTGTTCCGACCACATGCCGAGGAGCTCACAGCTAATATTCTAGAATTTGTAATGAATTTTATAAAAAATAATGATTGATATATGTTCATGTGGAGAGAAATTGCAATATTAGTAGTGTTACCTAACCATTACTAAACGCAAAATAGTATGTGCTAATTTATCCCCATTAGTTTCAGGCGTCAATAGCTTCGTTTCCTTTAACATCCTTAACTAACTACTTCCAAAATATATGCATATACTTATTTTCCAGGAACTTGCCGTGGATCGACGCAATTAATCTGAAGATTATTCAGTTCCGAGAGGCGGGACTTTACCTCAAGTGGGCTGACGATTTCAACAGAACTTGGTCGATGTACTGGCGTCTGTACAATAGAGCACTTCGGCGTAGTGGCGAGGTGAGGTTGGAGGCAGAAAGCGACAAAGCCAGGACCCTGGAGCTGCAAGATCTGCTGCCTCACCTTATGCTGCTTTGCGCGGGGATGGCTCTGGCTGCTGCCGTCTTCTGCGCAGAGATCGCGCGCCGTCGTTGGCCTGTTGCGCGTGCGCAGATGCGCACAGGTCTGCGCGCCCTGCTGTGCACGTTTATGCAACCCCCTAGGCCGAGACGACCTCTGGCTGGGCTCAGAAGGAGGAAATGAAGAGTCAGGGACGCCAGAGGTGCTGACAAACGCCTACTTGAAGGCAAATATTTTTAGTAAGCATTTTGCTTCGTTTTTAATGAGGAAGCACTACAAGCAATAAAGAATAAATCTGCATTGTTGGTAATCAAATATCTGAAATACGTTTTCCCGCTGTTATTTATGATTTTCAAAATTACACTTTTCAAAACACGTGTTATACTATGGCTAAAAACACCGTAAAGATGTAATAATAATAATAACAATAATATAATAAATATAATAACAATAATAATAACAATAATAATAATAACAATATAATAAACAATAAATAATAATAATATAACAATAACAATAACAATAACAATAATAATAATAATAATAATAATAATAATAATAATAATATAATAATATATAATAATGTCTTTATTAATGGAGGCTCAGGCCATAGGACCTGCTCTTCCGCTACAACACAAGATGTACACCGTAAATGTGACTCAACTAATCCTATTTCGCGAGACTGATGATTGAAGCATTGCTCGGGTGCTAGAAGCACTTGTATCGTTGACATACAACACAAGGGTAACTAGGGCAAAGGTTTTTCGATAGTTTTTTCATCCTGGAAAGATGTATTTTTTGACGGTTCCTATTTTTGGACGTCCGAATTATGGACTGGTCTTCTGTTTGGCAGAAAACTTTTGGTTTTTCGAGTGGCTGAAATGGATGAAATAATATTGGCAAAAGTTCAGGCAAGAACTGTTTTCAAATATAGAGATTCTCATCGGGGGGTAGTAGGGTTTGAGTCCCGACGTTAGCAGCAATTTAGATACTAGCTAATCACATACGTCGCATTCCGCCGTGGCTGAAAGGCAGATCCTAGTGGCGGCTGTCTAAAGAGCAGCTTCGCCTGATTGTTCTGATGAACACAAGCCATAACAAACGGGCCTCAGGCACACGCAATATTTTCTTCTCTTAAACTCCTATCTCTACCTCTGAGTTCATACAGACTTACTCGTACTTGCACTACACGTGTTAGGACAAGCAAGCTATTTATTTAAATATGTTTTAAATGCATTATAATCGCATACACATCCCGTTAAGCTTAAACCTAAAAGTTTGTTATTCAATGTAAAATCTCTGTATTCCGACGCACGTCTAATTTCGCAACTGCCCTAGTTGGCGTCGTTAACACGAGGGTCAGAACCGTTAGTCGATGAAAGTCGGCTGGGGGAGGAAGGGGTTGAGCCTGAACTTCCGAGAGTTTGCCTCTGGGCGGTTGACTCAGGTAGAGCTGCAGAGCCAAAAATACCGTAGGTTGTAAACTCCGAGGATGCTAGCCAGCGAGCCCTCGCTTACGGACAGCAGCGAGCAACCTGAGAATCTTGTGTGGGGCGTAAACAAGATGCTGGCCAGCGAGCCCTCGCTGCCGCTAGCAAGCGAGCCTATCTTATGGAACAGTGTGTGGTGGGGGGGGTCAACCTCAACTATTTAACGTAGCGCCATCTGCGCCGCGCGTTCTCATTCAGTTTGCATCGGGGAGCTTGTAGTTATGTACAAGGAGATGTAGGAGTGGTGCGAGATTCCGGAGAGTAAGGGCCAGACGATCTCGCGTGCTGTAGGCACACGTCGCCACGACCGGCTTTAAATTTTGGCGTCAGGCCATGTGACGGTAATTTGTCACGGGAGACGGAAGTCGACAGCTTGCATCACGCGTGGCTTTTATTTTTCTGGGTAAAGCAGGGTACTGAAAGGAAAGGTTGCCGGAGTGTTTATGTAGCAATTTATTGTAACTTGTTTCATAATCTTTTTTAATATACTATTTTTATTTTGTTATTTGAATTTATTTCTCATTTCACTACGTCACACTAGTGTCGCGACGGGCTGAGAATTCTTGGAAGCGCCGCCTCGCCTCGTCTCGCCTCGCCACATTTCCGAGAATAATTACGACACCAGCTTATTTAATATATTAGTCATATAAAGAATACTATTAAGGTGACCAATACTCCTAGTCGCCCTTGTCGTTGGTTCTGTCCTTCCTCAAAATGTGTCCTCCTACCTGTCCTTTTCGATATTTTAAAACTAATGTATTAACCTAGTTAATCAAGTGGGAAATCACAATTGAAAGTTGATACTATAGCTTCAGCACTGGCGCTAAAATCCAATGTGAGAAATATTTCTTGCACTAAAATGTTCAAAACACAGTTAGATAATTATTTTTTGACAAAAAATATTAATTGAATAGAAAATATTCGATTAATTAAATAATTAAAAGGGATTGAAGCATATTTAATGTATTTTTGTTTCAATTAATAAAAATGTTTCATTTATTTATGTGGTAATTTCTTCTTTCATTTTTTGTCCTCCTTTCCTTTGTAAAAAAATTGGCCACCTTTATAATATAGTTCGACTTTGAATTCTTATGCAGTCATGTAATTCATTTCAATTCCAAGTCAAAATTACTCCAGTTTTAATGCACCAGTCTTATATAAAGTCCGTTCTCATTGGCAGAGGTTTTAAAAACCAACGCTAGCGGTTGCACATTCATTTGCTTCTGAGCTCTCACGTGAGGTAACTCTGTGATATCGCATTCCGCATTCTCGCCATGATTTCTGTTAATTACTGATCAATTCCCTATAGACCTGCTCAATACGTGAGTGTTATGTAGTGGTGATTTGCTTGATGATGCAATTCATATAAACTTCCTGTAAACTTTTTATATCGAGTGATTAACTATTAATCCAGTTCGAAAATGATATGTTGTACATGTGCAACCAATTGCTATACTATCAGAAACAATTACTTGCAAGCTGTCTGTAATTAATGCCACGTCATGCTTGCCTAACAGCTGATATGACAACTATACTCAATGTCTGTGAATTGCGTGTGATATCATTCACGTACTGCATAATTCACAATATGCATGCCAATGCATATGAATACAGTAGTCAGCACTGGCCGTTTATTGCATACATTGTACTCGGCTGGTGAATGAGCTATCTCCCCTCCCTCTCTCTCTCTCTCTCTCTCTCTCTCTCTCTCTCTATATATATATATATATATATATATATATATATATATATAGGTGGACGTCCGGTAGTTTCCACTACACGTCTCAGAGTCGCCCGCGCGTATTCCCACCCCTTCTGTGGAGGTCAGTGGTATAAATACTGCGGACCGGGGACGGCGAGTCTTATCTGAATCGCCGTCCGAGTAGTTGCTTCTAAATTGGAGACGTCGTATTTGACGTAATTGGCATTCGTTTGGAGAGCTGAAGATGCGCGCAAGCAGCAATTTCGTTAAGAGCTCACTAAAGGTGTTAAGTAATTTGATAGAAAGTATCGTTATAACAATTAAGTTGATTTTATTTCCATTAATAATTCGAGATGAATTCCACAGACGGCAAATTAGAGCAGTATTTACATATCTGAAGCAGCCAGTACAAATTGTGAAATCCTAAAGTTATATGTGAACAAACTAGTGCTCGGTTTTACGTTAAAACTATTTCAAAACGCAATAAATCAATTGTGAATTGTGAGAGCTTTTTTCGCAGGAGGGAGGACACGACGTGAACGGGAAAGAAGAGAGAAGCAGACGCGAGCGAATCTTCTTTCAAGAAGGAAGCGGAAGGAAGACGGACTTAGATATATCGTAATATTTAAAAATTAGTTTTGAGTATTCTTATGACTACAGCAGATGAAAGGAATACTGTAAGGTGTCAAATAATTTTCCCACTTTCTTATTTTCACTGTCCTTGCTCCTCTTAAATATGCGAGCTTAAAAATATTACCATATAAATGGGTGATTATTCCCTACATCTTAACGGAAAATGCTGGCAATGAAACCGCACTTTCAAGTATTGACTAGTAAGCGATTATTTATATTATATACTCATGTTTTGCACAACATAGACGTTATGACGTTTAGAACACACCCTATCCTAGAGGCATAAAAACTAAAAATACTCACTTCTGAAAATTATTTGATTTTGAATGAATTAACAAATGTTTAATGAAAAATCATGTTTATTGTAAAAAAACTAAAAAAATTAAGTATATTGGCTACGTCGTGGTTGTTTTATGAAAAATTCGTCTTAATCTGAAAATCCGCCCAAAACCGCACGTTTTGATATATTTCTGCCCGTCGAGCAGTATTCCGCAAAATCAATTTTTGGCGCGTGTTAGTGATTGGATTAATGTTTAAAAATGCTTAATGTTTTGATTGATTTACATACTATATTTATATATAGGGTAAGTTCTAGTTTTAGACCTTGTGTTCTTAGTTGTGACAATGGTCTGCAAGTTTTGTTTTTGATTTGTATTATATTTTCTGTTTCTGGGGGAAATTTGTACTGTTTATCTTTGTTGGCATTCTTTGGTTTTAATTCGGTCTCTTTAATTGTAGTGTGCATTATGGTGATTAACTTGTTGATTGACTGCTCAATTAAATTTAGGTATTGTAGAGCTAGTTAACGTTTGGAATTTTTCTAGTCAACTTTTAACATATTTGAATTTGGTACTCGGGCGTGTGGACAGGGGTATTTGTTGTGTAGTTATTAAGACCGGAATGTGATCCGAGTCTAGTTCGAAAAATTTTGTAGAGGGTAGTTTAATGTTAGCGTTAGCTATTCCGATATCGATAATATCGGGATCTCTTAAGCAATCACGTGGCTAACTTGTGTGGTCAGAAGGTGAAATTAATTTGAGAGTAGTGCGATTTAGTATTTGAGCTCATATTTTCCCATTAGCGTTTGTGTTCGAACAACCCCAGTTGGTATTTTTGGCATTTAGGTCCCCTAGAAGTATGGTGTTATTTAGTTGAAATAGTTTACTAATGCTATCGTGGTCTAGTTTATGATTTGGAGGATTGTATGTTGCAATTGTAGTTCATATTTCATTATTTATGGGTAACAGTTTATTTTACCAGTACAAGGGAGAATTATTGGGTAATGTATATTTTTTATTGATGACTATTAGTACTCCTCCTTAGTTTAGGTTTCTGTCGGCTCTGTAAATTGAGTAGTTTGGGATATAAAATATATTTTTTCCCCCTTTACATGTGTTTCTGTGATGCAAATTATATCTGCACGGTGTGAATTTAACTAGTGTATTAGTTCTGTTTTTTATTTGTTAAGCAGTTATCATTCCAATTTACGAGAGTAAAACTGTTTAGGTATTGTTGCCATTATTTTCGTTAATATAGGTGGAAAATGAATTTTGATTCGAGTTCATCATGGTGGGTATGTGTATTTATGGCATTGATTATGTATGAAGTAACTTATTAATTATTGTATTTATAATGGGATAGTAGTGGTGTGATTCTTGGCGAAGGTTAGTTGAATTTGAATTATTGTTGGGCCTGGGATTTGCTGCTACTAATATGGGTGAAGTTGTTGAGAATTGGTGTTTGGGGAAGAGGAGGGAAATGGGTGTTGATTGTAATGAAGTGGGTTGGTGAGAAGATATTTGATTTCAATTTTGAGGTTGTTTTGGTTTTTAGTTTTTTTCTTTTTTCAATGTGTTCTTCTAGGTAAGGTACATTTAAATATACGGAACCATTGTGAAATTAAATAATAATTATTTATGTCGTAAGGGCGATAAGTAGATAATTTTGCTCCGAAGGCCATTTCCAAATCAGATGCCCCCTCACCCGAGGAGTTGGAAGCCATTTGAGAATCAAAAACATCACGAATATCCGTGGTGCACACAAAATACAACAGTTTACTTGTTCGTTGCAGAACAAAAAATAAATAAAATTTAAAAATCTGTAAATTTGTCTCATATCGAAAGTAAAAACCAGGTATTGTAAATGTCAGTTTTCAATATAGCGCGAAATAAAACTAGTGTGTATCCTATTTCTATTGCATTTTCTAACAGATGTTTCTACAAAATGGAAAGATATTTTGAAAATACTGAGAAATACGCATAAAAATCTAACAAAGATTGGTACAGGATTTTTTCAGAAAATCTTCAGAAATGTATCAAAATGTGCGTGGAATATTTGAAAACAGAACGAGAAAAATTGAATGTTAACGAAATTAGATATTTATAATTTTGATAAAAATCCTGCTCACGGTTTAGCCGCCGTTGTTGTTCAGACAGACAGACCCACATATGATTTGTGATCAATCGATTTTTCTGTTGGATGGAACCTCAGTTCAGTGGATGGAATCTCCATTCACTGAAAAAACACACACATTTTACTCTCTACAAATTTAATCACTTTGTCTTGAAACGTTTCAGGGACAACCATACTAACCATACAGTGATGAGAAATATGTAGGTGCTGTCCTGTTTAATCACCCAGTTCAGAACTTCATAGTTCTTCAGTCACGTGAGAAATTCACAAAAATTCAAGAAACTGCCAAACACACGAATTTAATCATGACCATTCTGCCCCCTGGTACAATAACATTCCTATAAACAATGAAATTAAGATTGAAAACCATCATATAAGACAGTACTTGAGGGGGACCCCATCACACTATTTATTTATTTATTTATTTACTAGGTAATTATTACAAACAAATTTGATTACTTGATCCTATGTGGCTAGGCCGAAGGCCTTTAAGCCAGCATTAGCATACCTACATACTTTGGCGGTTCTAATCTTTTGAATTCCTGGTATTCACAATGGTCTCTAATGCGGCATAAAAGCCGACGAAAGAGACATAAGGTAGGTCAGGAAAAAACCTGAGGGGGAAAACTGGCTGTAGAAGCCCGAGTAGCATTCTAATCTATCGGTTTTTTAGCTAATTTTATTTTCTGGGCGGAGTCCCGCCGTCTCTTCTGCAGTGTTTGGCTCTCCATCATGAAATCAACGGCGCCAAGAAGATGTCCCGCACACGCTGCTGCTTACATTTTCGACCCTTCCTTCACCCTATTGCTGCTTATTATATGCAGTTTTATTTTATTTATTGTATTGACAGTTATTTACATTGACTACGACTTATGACTTATTTCTGTTTACTGACTGTTTACTAACTTAACCATAAAATTACGTATTATTGTTAGCTTATTGACTTATTTATTTCTCTGCAGTCTAGGCTCCGCTCAAGTAAGTGCTGTTTCCACTCCCTAATTTACGTTTCCTAATGGTCCGAACTTTCTAAAAATGTTCCTAATTTCTTCCATGAATTTAGACCTTTTTAATAACTAATGGTTTTGGGCGAGCGTTACGTTCCTGTTTTAGCAAGATAGGTAATTTCCAATTCCATCCTATATTTTTTTTCATGTTTCGGTTGAACAGCAAATTAAGAGTAATGTGATCCAGTCTTTTCGCTATCAAGCAAACACACAGATGCCATTACCTTCATGTGCTTTAGTCTACGTTGCATCCATCCCCAACCTGAACCAAGCGTATCCCCCCTCTTGCGTCTTTCCGAGAGTATGAACGTAACTTCGCAACCATAACGGACTCGCATGAATTTGAGGACTAGCGAACGTTTTTCAGCCGTTGCTGCCAGATCTCTTGCCTTTCATATCCGCAAGTCTATTGGAAATAGCGTTCTATTTCACGGGTTCCCTATCTCCCGCTTCCGGAGAGACGTCTCGCAACCCTGCGCGGTCAAGTAGCCGTTTAACTTTGTACGCAACAGTAGCGATGGTCGTTCCCTGCCATTGCACTCTAAAGCTAATGTATGAGTGTGTCAGCCTGTTTATAGTCTGTAATTTAATCAAAGTTTAATAGATATCATTTTAAAATCTCTCCAAATCCTATACTTCCGACCTCTCTTAAGACTCCGGCATTTGTGCGCATCTAGAAACTCCTAGAATTAATTTGAAATAATTGTTTCGATACTTTCTAGTCGATCTATCCTTATCCTCCCAGATTTCTGCCATAGTTCATAGCTGGGAGAACTACACGGATTTGAACATTGTATCGCATACTTTACTGGCAATTCCGGAACCCTGCGCACTGCGCAAACGATTTTTTTGAGCGCAATTCTTTCTTTGCTGTGAGCCGTAGTATGTGATTAATTCATCCATCTTATGGAAAATTTTGCACCAAGATATGTAATGTTTTGAACGGGTCATTTCTTCCTAGCCGTATAACCATTTCTCTTTGTACCCAGATAAACCATTTTTGAAGACCCAACTTTCGTTTTTTGAATGTTTACTTTTAGTCCATGTCTCACTATACCGTTCTAGAATATTTAAACTCTTTCTGTAAGCCCCCAATCGTCTCCGAACATGAAGCTAAATCATCAAGCATATAGTAGTCCGGAAATTTTCAAGCATAATTACCGGGCCGTGTATCGCTTCTGTACACGTCAATAAATCGTTTATAACAAGATAAACAGCAGCGGTGAAAGAGGACACCCCTGTTTTACTCCTATTGTCGATTTTATTTTTTGCGTTATATTCCGTCACCGCACCTCACGCAGAAATTTACTTCCTTATACATACTCTGCATAACGTTTAAAACTTTAGGTGAGAGCCCTAGTCATTTAGTTTTCGCATAAGCATCCGCTATTAATAGAGTCAAAAGCCTTTTCGAAATTTACAAAATGCATATAGTGGCCCCGTTTACGCGCGCCAGCGCCTGTTTTACTAGGGTATTCTACACAATATATTGTCGGTTGTCGCGTAGCTCTCCCTAAAGCCTGCTTGCAATTCTGATTATTTTACCGTACTTTTCGCCATTCAATAGTCGCCGTTGAGTTTTTACAGAACAGTTTGCCTCAGCGCTGGCAAAAGACTAATTCCGCGATAATTTTGTGGGCATTCGCATCCCTTTATTTTTAAAAATCGTTGGAGATAGCTGTACTCCACGTTTCTGGATACGAGCCGGAATCAGCAATTGCATTAAATAACTTCATAATACTTTCTGGGTCTATGTGCACAATTCCGAAATGAATTTTGTTGGAATGCCGTCCGCCGCTGCCTTCTTATTATTCATTGTTAGAATAGCCTATTACTTCAGTCCAGGTTAGAGGTTCGTCTAATTCAGGGCACACTCTGGTCAGTGAGAAATACTTGCCCTGTTTAAATGGTCTCTACTGTGAACGTCCGAGAAAATATTGCACCACCGCTGTTCTGCTGAATTTTATTACTTGAATTTATTTATTGGCGCCAAGATCTGATAACGTCCAAATTGATTTTACTATAATCGTTTCTTAGAATTGTCTGTATTCTTGTGTTTCAAT
>BOPP01000081.1:5746180-5771517 GCA_017312745.1 Gryllus bimaculatus
AGTGCCAGTTTTATTTTAATTTATTGTATTGACAGTTTAACCATTGACTACGACTTATGACTTATTTCTGTTTACTGACTGTTTACTAACTTACATAAAATTACGTACTTATTGTTAGCTTATTGACTTATTTAATTTCTCTCCAGTCTAGGCTCCGCTCAAGTTACCAGTGCTGTTTTCCACTCCCTAATTTCAGGTTTCCTAATGGTCCGAACCTTTCCTAAAAATGTTCCTAATTCTTCCATGAATTTAGACCTTTTATTCACCTAATGGTTTTGGGCGAGCGTTACGTTCCTGTTTTAGAGAGTGGTAATTTCCAATTCCCATCATTTTTTTCTCCATGTTTCGGTTGCACAGCAAATTAAGAGTATTGTGAATCCAGTCTTCCCTATCACGGCAAAGCACACAGATGCCATTACACTTGCGTCCTTTAGTCTAGTTGCATCGCATCCCAACCCTGAACCAAGCGTATCCCCCTCTTTGCGTCCTTTCCGAGAGTATGAACGTAACTTCGCAACCCATAACGGACTCGCATGAATTTGAGCACTAGCGAACGTTTTTCAGCCGTTGCTGCCCAGATTCTTGCCTTTTCATATCCGCAAGTCTATTGGAAATCAGCCGTTCTATTTCAGGGTTCCCCTATCTCCCAACCGGAGAGACGTCTCAACCTGCGCGGTCAAGTAGCCGTTTAACTTTTGTACGCACAGTAGCGATGGTCGCTTCCTGCCATTGCACTCTAAGACCTATGTATGAGTGTGTCAGCCTGTTTTATCTGCTAATTTAATCAAAGTTTATAGATATCATTTTAAAATCTCTCCAATCCTATACTTCCGACCTCTCTTAAGACTCCGGCATTTGCTGCGCATCTAGAAACTCCTAAATTAACTTTGAAATATTCTGTTTCGATACTTTCTAGTCGATCTATCCTTCCACTCCCCAGATTTCTGCCATAGTTCATAGCTGGGAGAACTACACGATTTGAACATTGTATCGCATACTTTTACTGGCAATTCGAACCTGGCGCACTGCGCAAACGATTTCTTTTGAGCGGCAATTCTTTCTTTGCTGTGAGCCGTCAGTATGTGATTAATTCCATCCCATTCATGGAAAATTTTGCACCAAGATATGTGAATGTTTTGAACGCGGTCATTTCTTCCTAGCGTAGTACCATTCTCTTTGCTACCCCAGATAAACCCATTTTTGAAGACCTACAACTTTCGTTTTTTGAAGTTTACTTTTAGTCCCATGTCTCACTATACCGTTCTAGAATATTTTAAACTCTTCTGTAAGCCCTCAGATCGGTCTCGAACATAAGACTAAATCATCAAGCATATAGTAGTCCGGAAATTTTCAAGCATCAATTACCGGGCCGTGTATCGCTTCTGTCCCACGTCTATAAATCGTTTATAAAAGATAAACAGCAGCGGTGAGAGGACACCCCTGTTCTTACTCCTATTGTCGATTTTATTTTTTTGCCGTTATACTTCGTCCACCGCACTCACGCAGAATTTACTTCCTTATACATACTCTGCATACGTTTAAAACTTTACGTGAGACGCCTAGTTCATTAGTTTTTCGCCATAAGCATCCTATTAATAGAGTCAAAAGCCTTTTCGAAATCTACAAAATGCAATATAGTGGCCCCGTTTACGCGCCAGCGCCTGTTTTACTAGGGTATCTAACACAAATATATTGTCGGTTGTCGCGTAGCTCTCTAAAGCCTGCTTGCAATTTGATATTTTACGTACTTTTCCGCCATTCACGTAGTCGCCGTTGAGTATTTTACAGAACAGTTTTGCCTCAGCGCTGGCAAAAGACTAATTCCGCGATAATTTTGTGGGCTATTTCGCATCCCTTTATTTTTAAAAATCGGTTGGAGATAGCTGTATCACAGTTTCTGGATACGAGCCGGAATCAGCAATTGCATTAAATAACTTCATAATACTTTCTGGGTCTATGTGCACAATTCCGAAATGAATTTTTGTTGGAATGCCGTCCGCGCCCTGCCTTCTTATTATTCATTTTGTAGAAAGGCCTCTATTTACTTCAGTCCAGTTAGGGGTTCGTCTAATTCAGGGCACACTCTGGTCAGTGAAAATACCTTGCCCTGTTTCAATGGTCTCTACTGTGAACGTCCGAGAAAAATATTGCACCACGCGTCTGCTGAAATTTCATTACTTGAATTTATTTTATTTGGCGCAAAGATCTGATAACGTCCAAATTGATTTACTATAATCGTTTCTTAGAATTGTCTGTATTCTTGCTGCCTCACTATCCTGCAAGATTTCTTCGATTTCTTAATTGTCGCTCGTACTGCCTACGTACTAACAAATAACTGTTTCTAGCTTCTTCCGTTCCCTGTTTCTGAAATTCCTTAAGGCTATTATAGTTTTCGCGCCTGGTCTCCCGACACTCTCGCTAAACAACCCTTGGTCCGTTCCTTCCTCCTCTCCCCACCTTCGCATACCCTTCCCTGCGCGGTAGAGCGCGCTTTTCTAAGTTCATTGTTTGGTTTCCGGCGAGCCATCCTCTCGCGTCCCCTGCCGAGTTAGAATATCTGTACAAATTCTGTCGCTTTTCCTCTTTCCATACAAACGTTTTCTTTCTATCGTCAAGTTCGTTTGCTCCTGCCCGCTCCCCGCTGCCGATGGAGTGGCAGAAGCATTTACTGCTAATGCACGCACACAGGCAAATGATCAGATTCTGCCCGTAATTCGATCCCAAAATCTAATATAGTGTATTCTTTCCTGCGACAACAGAGCGTAATCTATTACACTACCTCATTCCCATAATAAAAGTTAGTTCCCCTTCCGTATCCTGTATAGCTGCCATTTAGATTACTAGATTAAATCTTTCGCATAATTCTAGCAATTCCTGCCATCATTATTGATGACCGAGTCTTTGCTTTTTCTGGAATTCGCTTTCGCTTCTTGCCGGTCGAAGTCCGAAAAAACTTCCTGTTCATTGCCAATTCGAGATTCATGTCCTAAACATAGTAAATTAGTACTTGGGTACCTCAGCTGTAACGTATCTAGGAAATCATTGATTTCGCCGAAGGATTCCGGAGTATAATAACGCGATCCTGTGGGTGACGGTAGATAACACAATTGCAATATCTTATATTTTGCATTACTACTCTAATACAAAGGAAATTGTCTGAGTTGGTCTTAATTTCATTAATAACTGCATTAAGCTAGTCCGAAAAATGCACGCAACACCACCCGGTACCGACCCCTTTCTCCTCTACGTTTTTTATTTTCCATATGGCTGTAAAACAGACACAGATAACGTTTCACCCTCCTTCACCAAGTTTCAACAAGACAATTACATCAAACGTATTATGTAGCCATGGAAGTCTTGATTACCGAGCTTAGAGCCTAGACTTTGATGTTCCAACACCCTATTCTTAAAACCTATTCTGCCTATTTGGTGCAATGTTGGGCACCGACTCACCGCGAGCTTCCTGCTGTTGCGCGTTGGCTGCCATCGCCCTCGTACGCGGACCTCGCTCCGCGTTTCGGCCGCGACCCGCCGGCACTCAACGATTGCCGCGAGCTCCGCCGGATCTCGAGCGCGACCGCCGGCGCGAACGTGACCGCGATTGCCTCCGCCTCGATGCCGTGGGGTCAGAGGTCGTCCGCGCCGTCTCCGAACGAGGCGCAGCTGCCGTGCGGCTGCTGTCCCGGCCAGGGGCGCGCGCGGGGCGGCCGCGAGCAGGCGCCCGATTCTCGGAAGGGGTGTCCGCCCTCCTGGGGTTCTGCCCTCGCGGAGTTCACGGGGCCCCGCCCGCCACCCTCCCAAGCCCGCGACGGGCGCCAGCTCGCTCAGGCGAAGCTGCGCCCTGCACGACAAGCTTTGAGAACGAATAGACGCCTTCCTCCCGCTCGCTTTCGCCTCCTGCAAATGTGGAATTAACGCCTTACGCGTTTGTCGCACTGCCCAGCTCAAGTCCTCTCGGACGCGCACCATGCTACTCTGGGAGAGATGCTCCCGGGTTGCACGCAGCAGCTCCTCGCTTCCTGAATGAGGCCAGCTTGGCCACAATCATGCCGCGGCTGTCCTCACGCCGCCGCCCGGTCCGGTGCGCGCGCTCGATATCTTGAAGCTCCAGTCTGACACCTAGCTGCTCAGCTAAACCAGAATACATCTTTCCGAATCCACCATGGACTCGTTCCTCTGCTCTGGGATGCCAGTAACAATGATATTGTTACGACGCGATTGGTTTTCAAGGTAATCCACCTTGCGCACCAACCGCTCGTTGGCTGTCTGCAGCGACTGCACTGTCGCCTCTGCCGACGTCACCCTAGCCTGTAATGAATCGAGCCTATCAATCATCTCCTTATAGTTACGATTCAATATGTCGATGATCTCGCGTTAGTGGGGGGCCGGGATTCAGCTCCACCCCACGATCGCAAAAGCACGCCATCACAGCGCGCCCAGCACGCTCGCAAGTAGCCCAGCCCTGCGCTGTCCCCCGGCACCCACTGCGCGGCCGGTAGCCCCTCACCAGCGGCCGATAGCCGCCCGCCACTGTTCTGTCGAGACCATCCTGCAGCAGGTAGAAAACACGTCCGCTCGGCTCGGCGTCTGGAGTATTTATTCAGCATGGTCACCACAAGAACCAGATAGGTAAACAAAAACTAGGACCTATGCCCATCTCGCACCTAATAACAAATGTAACTCAAACTTCATTTCATATTACAAAACATATAACTAGATCCCTAAAAAAGTGATGAAACAAGCAAAAATTATGACAAATTGTAAGTACATTACAAATGCACGTAATGAAACAAAAGCTATGTGAGACATTGTTAAAAAGACTACAGCACCAACTAATAATATCAAAAAAAATATAGAGCTCCGCTACAAAAACCAAACTGTACAAACCCACAAGAAATAGCTGATACATTCAATGAACACTTTTCACAAATTAGTAAAAAGTTAATCTCTCAAGACTCTCCAAATAATAAAACACACCAACCAAACACTAATCTTACACAAATTGTAAATTCCATATTTTTATATGAAACCATACCCTCTGAAATTTTTAAAATCATTCGTCAATCAATGGAAAATAAATTCTCAGCAGACCTGGACAACATTCCATATTTTCTTATCATGTATAGTGCAACCACTCTCTCATATCTGCAATTACTCTATAAAAACAGGCATATTCCCAGATATACTCAAAATGGCAAAAATTAAACCAATGTTTACAAAGGACAATAGTTATGATCCAATGAACTACAGACTACAGACCTATCTCCCTGTTATCAGGATTTTAAAAATTCTGGATTGGCTTTTCAATGATATTCTCAAACAGTTTCTCAATGCAGATAGTGCCCTCACAAATACACAACATGGCTTTAGGAGTATAGATCCACAGACACAGACATCTTCTCCTTTTTAAATGACATTCATGTTGCACTAAATCAGAAGGAAATTCCCATTGGAATTTTCTTAGATTTGTCCAAAGCATTTGACATTATTGACCATCACATACTTTTAAGAAAACAAGAAATGCTAGGTTTTCGAGGCTTTGCGGGCAAATAGATCAAATCATATTTATTAAACCGTAGCCAAATAGTTGCCCTCCAACACACTAAAAAAAAACAAATCTCCTCATACTTCTCCTGTCCTCAAGTGATAAATTGAGGAGTCCCGGAAGGATCCATCCTTGGGCCAATACTATTCCTTATACACAACACAAAAGACATGTCTTCAGCTTTAAGGAATAACAAAAGAATTTTGTTTGCAGATGACACAAACATAATCATCAAATCAAAAACACAACAATCATTCAAAACAGAAACTCACAAAACTTTGCAAGCTCTAGTAAACTAGTTTCAAGACAACAAACTCATCATAAAAGCCAGCAAGACAGTCTCTCTAAATTTCATTAATCCCTGATCTAAAGAAAAAACTCTCACAGCTTTTTCTCATAAATAATAACCCTGTAACAATATCTCAAGAAACTATCTTCCTCGGTCTAACAATTCAGGAAAACCTAAAATGGAATGCTCACATCTGAACTTTTAAGAAGAAGCTCACCAAATCTTGCTATGCCCTATACACCCTCAGGTCAAGCTCTAACATTGAGATACTTCGAACGATGTATTTTACAGATGTGCACTCACACCTAAAATATGGAATAATATTCTGGGGAAATGCTCCTGAAATCACTCACATATTTATAATTAAAAAAAGAATTCTGCGAACAATGAATTGCATTCATAAGCAGGAGTCTTGGAAATCCTTGTTCAATAAACTAAAGATTCTTCCTCAACAATGCATGTATATATTTGAAATATTGGTCTTCACAAAGAAGATTCTAATGGAAAACAAACACACTTTTACTCTAAATTCCGATGTACACATCTACAACCCTCGTCACAAGGTAACTACATTTTTCCCACTCTGAAACTAAACGTTATCAAGAAAGTACTCTAATAGAGGGCTTCACACTTTACAACAAACTAGGCAACGATGTTAAAGACATAAACATAATTCATACATTTAAAAGTAAATTGAAAGTTTCCTTGCTTAACACGTTCTACAGTGTGAAGGAATATTCAAAACACAACAATATTCCCTTTAAAACATATAAATCAGTAAAAATTTCTTATCGCATTTGACCCTGCTCATTTCTTATCCCATTTAAGGCTAAATGTCCCGAAACTAGTTCAATTTGTCGCCATCATGTAGCAGCACCAAAATAAGCCAAAATTACTTTACTAATAACGTCTGAACAAGTGGTTCGATTTTCAAACAGTAAACGACATAGGATTTGAATTTAATATAAAATTTACGCTACGAAGCCTCTTTAAAAAATTCGAAAACTGAGTTTTGGACTTTTTTTAATAGATCACGGAAGGAATTCAAAAATGTGGGCTTATAGGGCGATAGCGAAGTGCTTTCTGAATCCATCGCCATATCAATCGTATTGCCACGTGCGTATCAGCCACGTGCATTTCATGCTCATGGACAGCGCTGGCGGGAAGAGACGCTGGGCTGAACAATGGCAAAACTAGGGAGCGGAAGGGAAGGGGTGCCGTGTCGTGGGTGGTCACTTGTGAACCCCGTAGACCACTTGCGGCAAACTTGGGAACCCCGTAGACAGACTAGTTTCGGGAACGCGTCGGCGGAAACAGCGAGATGTCGCAGTTCCGTCAGCCGGCCCAGTAGGTAATATAAACGTATCCCGGACCTAAACTCCTTCTTCTGATTCTTGGGCGCGTCGTCAGGAAGTCGTGTGTGTTGTACGCGGCGCTGCATTTCAATGCATAGGCAACTGAAGCAGGGACCTGAAGCCGGCGTGCTACGTCGAGACGGGAGGTGAGGCATACTCGCTTGTATGCTCACTTAGGCTACTAGTGCATCACAGCGAATAAGATATCTAAGTATCAGGCCAGCGGTGGTGGTAACCAAGGAATATTCCTTCTAGTAACGGGTCAATATTGTTTATTGTAATTATTGTACATAGTATTCAGGTGTTGGAGCATTTTTTCAAATAAATACTCAACAATTTAAAAACCGTTCACGACTGTGATTTATTGCCCCGACAAACACGCCACAATACCTGAAGGTGAAACTAATCTCAATCACTTACGTGCACTTCTCGCCATTGAGGTAATTAATGCAGACGAACAGGTATGTGAGAACATCCTTCCGCGTCTTCATGTAAAGAACCTCGAGTAGACAGAACGCAGTAACGATGTAGGAAATAACAGTGTCTTTAATACTTTTCATAAAAATGAGTCATACAATTGAAGAAAATTGATAGAATAAAAAAATATTTTGTGAAAAAAGCAAAATATGATATATAGTACTAAATATGTAAAAATATGTAAAGAAAAATGTTTATATTGTGTTAGGACGGTGATAATTGGCCAAAATTAAAATCTTTAGATCGGTAAGTAGAAAGACAAAAAATATGTAATTACATAAAAATCCGGCCTCTACTCATAACGTTCCGCGAAAATTAAAAAAGTATTCTGAGAAATTGAGCTCACAGTTCTGCATTTTCACATACACTCAAACGTTAATTTCTAAAAATTTTCAACGAAAATGTACATGTATGGCGAGGTTTTATATTTCTAGAGTATTTTTAAAGTCATAATTTGGTTCTATCATTAGGAACATGAAGAATTGTAAAAAATGTGAAAAAATTAACTTTAGGAATGGCAGCTGGGAAGAGGGTGGGGTAAAACCGAAAATATAGTCCAGAGCAAAGACATAAGGAAATGAATTAGTTTGAGAAAGTCTGTATCATTCTGTAGCATCAGTAGTTAATTTTATTTCACAAATCACACTACTGGTGCTATAATTGGGGCAGACGTTCTCGTATTCTCTGTAACCAAAGTTTAGAACTTCACTTCTCTTGAAACTTTGTGCGTTTCCAAATAATCCGGATTTTTACCTGGTCATCTTTCGAACAATTCCCAAAATCTGAGGTGTCTTGGTGGTAGCGATAGCGAAGATGGAGCGGGAAGTGTAAAGCGAAAAGAGGCAGTGAGCAAGCGAGCCAATCAGTATTAGTGAATTTGGTGAGCGCATTCGCAATGTTGTCTATTTGCGAACCACAGTTCCAGTGCCGCGTCGGATTTGGAATATCTGGACCTCCTCCTCACGAAGTCCGTAAAATTAGCATAACACAGTTTAAAAAATTGGAATTAAACTCAAAATTTGTAGATTTTTGTAGCTAATTTGTTACGCAAAAAATGCCGTTCTTCATTTGACCTTGCAATAAACAATTGGCAAACTGGACATCAAGTTAGAACCGCAAGTGTCCGAAAACGAAGAAATTACAAAGATATATAAAAAATAATTACATGGGAATTTGTCGCTTTTTTGTTGCCCAGTAGTACCCAAAAAAAATTTTTGTTGCTCTTCTGATACCACCAAATACCGAAAATGTGAAATTTGCTCTCTTTGCGGCGGGTGACGGTGAAGGGCACAATAAATAAAGATTGTCGGTCTCACATAAAAATATGAAGTTTAACAAGTGCTGTAATTGTAGGAGAATCCAAAGATTTTGAAGTGACGGTAGCAGTTTCATGAATTATAAAAAGGACGAGCATATACATTTTACTTTTGTTTTTCTCCAATAAGTCGTGCATATTATTACAACGGAGCTCTTTAATTGCGTTCACTTCAATTTCTCTGCGCGTCCATCCCCTGCAAAGGATTGGGACTTGCATGCTAAGAAGGGATACTCACAGCCGTTGCTTTACTAGAGCTGGCGCCAACAAATAGGCGCCATTGCTCCAAACAGCCTATCCCTACGTTCAAAAATATTTTTGATACCCGTTGTCTTTCACATGCACATACTGCCATTGTTTGATAAAAAACACTAGGATTGTAAAAGCAAACATAAATTAAATTTCAAAATTTTAATATTAAAAATTAAAACATCGCCCACAGGTTTAGGAATATCTCGTATATTCACGGAATGCATAATTTGATTCGACAATGACAGGGCGCAAATTTACCACTTTTTCAAATTAGACCGACAGTACGAAAACGTTTTTAAAATTAGCTTCAGCTACTTTTACTTGGAAAGAGACAATCACAAAGTGAATTCTATCAAGACAAACGCCGTTTTAGGATAAAAAAAATCGAGTCATAGGATCGTGGGCAATATCTGCTCATTCTTTCCGGAAGTAAAATATGTGTGAAATAAGATGTGAGGCGGTGGAATATTGGTGATATTTACACAATTAGTTCAATTTTGTTTTTGAAATCAGTTCCAAATTGGAATCCATATTTTGAGTAATGACTCAAACAATTTTTTGGTGGTATTCGAAGGAAGACGGAAATATGTGAACTTTATGCCACTATTACAGATGATTCGAGGCCATTTGGGTTTGTTACAGCATCACTAGTTTGATATGTGGAGGAAAACTATATTCAGAAGTAAAGTAACGGAAGCATAAGCCGACTACCTGGGCTCGCAAGTTTGATCTCCGCATGGAGACCCGCCCGGTACTGGCCGCACGCTGCCGGGACTGGCCGTGCCGAGAGAGGACCCTCAACGGGAGGATGACGCAACTGGTGAAGGGGGAGGGGGTGCGAGATGTTTTCCAAAATTTCACTTTACGACGCTCCTATTCATCCGATTTGCATGATTAACTTGGATTTGGCCGTTGGATTCAGGAAACAAGTCGCCATCGCGCTAGAAGTCCACATTTTTTTAAATTGTTTCTCGGAAGTTTGAGCACCAATTTCAAATTCGAGTTTTTGCCAGATTTTTGGAAAAAGGGGCTTTATAGTGTAAATTACTTTTTAAAAAGACGTCAAATGCTGTTTACAGATCGAAAATCGGATCATTGGTTCATACTTTATCGTGGCGAAGTCGTCTTGTCTTACACACATTGGGGTGCCGGGTTCGAATCCCGTAGAACCTTATGTGAAATTCATTACGACAAAACGAGTTAGCATGCTTTACAGCGGCTAGTCCAACTCTTGTGAAGAGTGCTAAACCTTACCCCTATCCTTTTTCCTTCCCAATCCTGGCCAATAGGTAGATGACGCAGGGCGCGTTCGAGACGCCACATATCGGCAATTTCCTGATTTGACTGACCTGACTTTACTACCCAGCGGCCCCTAGACGGTGTTGCGTGTATAATAAAGAAAGATTACTCCTATAATAGCAATTAACGGAGGATACCTCCAAGGTGCGCTCAACGCTCTTAGGAGCTAGAAGACGCGTTGCGCGTAAAGACGCATATATATATATATATATATATATATATATATATATATATATATTATATACATATAATATAAAAATGAATGCAAATCTGTTGGTAAGCGCATAACTGAACAACGCCTGCACAATTGGCCAATTCTTTTTTTTTTTTATGTTCGTTGAAGTTCAAGAGATGGGTTTTACGTCGAGAAAAATTCGAATAATTGCCGGAAAAACCCTAATAAAGTCTTTTCTTTTCCCATACAAAACGTTTTCTAACTAAAACGTAGGTCAATTTGAGCTTTATAGCTATTGTATAAAGCACTCATTGTTGTTTAAACAGTGTTGATATGTTCCTAACGTCAAAGAATCAATTGCACTTTATTACCGTTATACAAAGTTCAAATTCAATCATATCTTCAAAGCAGTGTGCGTGTGTGCGTTGGAGCACAGAATACATCGATGGAAGATTTAATGTCGCGTTCCGAAAATATTAACGAAATAATGTATAATATAGATATGCCTCCTATTAGACGAAGCAATTTAGGTAGAAGAAACCCGAATGCAACAAACCAAGCTATTACCGATCCAATCATGCTGCACAAGAACGTGAGACCGAAATGAACGTGAAAGAATTCCGATATCACAACGCGTGAACGCGCGAGCGCTACATTCAACTTAATAATCGCGCAGGTTGAATCGAGCTGCTTTCAGTTAGCGATGTGTCAATTGACTACAGTAACTACCAATGTGTTGTTATTGGTTCTATGAACTCAGTTTGCTCATTTTGTAAGGCATTGAAATATAAAAACGAAGCTAATGGATTGTGTTACGCAAATGGTAAAGTGAAACTGATACCATCATCACTTAGTCAAAAAATTTACAACGAAGGATTGATTTCAATTGAGGACATGTGCTTGATGATTTCAAACAAACTATTGATTCAATTAGTCCTGGCCGCGTCCAATCGTCCAATGCAAGATTGTTTTAAACCAAGAGTTGAATCAAGAAAAACTGTATGATCTCAACACTTTGAAAGAATTAATTGAAACAAATCTTCCACTATTGAATGAACAACAGAAGTACGTATTTCATACTCTTATGAAAGTAACAAATGATGAAACTGGAGGGATTTACTTCTTAGATGCACCTGGTAGTACAGGAAAAACTTTTTTGATTTCATTAATATTAGCAACGATTCGCTTTAAAAAAATAAATTGCACTTGCACTCGCTTCGTCAGGAATCGCAGCAACTTTGCTTAACAGTAGTAGTCGAACAGCCTGTTCAGCATTAAAATTGCCATTAAATATGCAAAGCAATGAAACTCCGACCTGCAACATTTCGAAGAACTCTGCAATGGCAAAGGTCTTGCAGCAATGTAAATTAATTATTTGGGATGAATGCACGATGGCACATAAAAAATCGTTGGATGCTTTAGACAGAACCTTAAAAGATCTACGGAGCAACCATAACCAATTTGGTGATGCAATGATTTTATTAGCAGATTTTCGTCAAACGTTGCCCATGATTCCACGATCAACACTAGCTGATGGACTCAATGCATGTCTAAAGTTCTACAATTTGTGGAAACATGTAAAAGTGCTTCATTTAAGCAAGAATATGCGTGTCGAGTTGCGGGAATGACCAATCTGGAAACATATTCTCTAAACAACTCATTGACATTGGCAATAGCGAATTTCCTATAGACATGTTGACTGCCTGCATTAACTTTCCTCAAAGTTTTTGTCAGTTAACTCGATCAAAAGATGAACTTATTCCAGATGTTTATCAAAATTATAGAAACCATGATTGGTTGAGCAAACGAGCTATATTGGCTGCAAGAAACATAGATGTAAATGACTTAAATTTAAAAATTCAAGAACAAATTACAGGCGAATCGAGGATATATAAGTGCCAGTTTTATTTTAATTTATTGTTATTGACAGTTTAACCATTGACTACGATTATGACTTATTTCTGTTTATGACTGTTTACTAACTTCACATAAAATTACGTACTTGATTGTTAGCTTATTGACTTATTTAATTTCTCGTCCAGTCTAGGCTCCGCTCAAGTTACCCAGTTGCTGTTTTCCCACTCCTATTTCAGGTTTCCCTAATGGTCCGAACCTTTCCTAAAAATGTTCCTAATTTCTTCCATGAATTTAGAACCTTTTTATTTTCACCTAAGCTGTTTTGGGCGAGGTTACGTTCTGTTTTAGAGAGTGGTAATTTCCAATTCCCCTATCATTTTTTTCTGCCATGTTTCTGGTTGCACAGCAAATTAAGAGTATTGTGAAGTTCCAGTCTTTCGCCTATCACAGGGGCATAAGCACACAGATGCATTACCACTTGCGTTCCGTTTAGTCTATGTTGCATCGCATGTCCTCGAACCCGAATCTCCCAAGCGTATCCCCCTCTTTGCGTCCTTTCCGAGAGTATGAACGTAACATTCGCAACCCATAACGGACTCGCAATGATTTGAGCGACTAGCGAACGTTTTTCAGCCGTTGCTGCCAGATCTCTTGCCTTTTCAATATCCGCAAGTTAATTGGAAATCAGCCGTTCTATTTAGGGTTCCCCTATCTCCGCCAATCCGGAGAGACGTCTGCGAACCCTGCGCGTCAAGTAGCCGTTTAACTTTTGTACGCGACAGTAGCGATGGTCGCTTCCTGCCATTGCACTCTAGCACCTATGTTGATGTGTCAGCTCTGTTTTATCTGCTAATTTTAATCCAAAGTTTATAGATATCATTTTAAAATCTCTCCAAATCCTTACTTCCGACCTCTCTTAAGACTCCGGCATTTGGCTGCGCATCTAGAAACTCCTAAATTAACTTTGAAATCATTCTGTTTTTCGATACTTTCTAGTCGATCTATCCTGTCGCCTCCCCAGATTTCTGCCATAGGTTCATAGCTGGGAGAACTACCGATTTTTGAACATTGTATCGCATACTTTTACTGGCATTCAGAACCTGGCGCACTGCGCAAAAGCGATTTGCTTTTGAGCGGCAATTCTTTCTTTGTGTGAGCCGTCAGTATGTGATTATTCCCATTCCCATTCATGGAAAATTTTTGCACCAAGATATGTGATGTTTTTTTGGAACGGCGGCTCATTTCTTCCTAGCCGTAGTACATTCTCTTTGCTACCCAGATAAACCCATTTTTGAGACCCTACAACTTTCTTTTTTGAATGTTTACTTTTAGTCCGCCTGGTCTGCCTATACCGTTTAGAATATTTTAAACTCTTTCTGTAAGCCCTCAATCGGTTCTCGGAACATAAGACTAAATCATCAAGCATATGTAGTCCGGAAATTTTCAAGCCATCAATTACCGGGCCTGTGTATCGCTTCTGTCCCACGTCTTAAATCGTTTATAACAAGATAAACAGCAGCGGTTGAGTAGGACCACCTCCTGTTCTTACTCTATTGGTCGATTTTATTTTTTTGCGTTATACTTCCGTCCCAACCGCACTCACGGCAGACATTTACTTCCTTTATACATACTTCTGCTATATCGTTTAAAACTTTACGTGAGACGCCTTAGTTCATGTGAGTTTTTCGCCATAAGCATCCCTATTAATAGAGTCAAGCCTTTTCGAAATCTACAAAAGTGGCAAGATGAGTGGCCCCGTTTTACGCGCCAGCGGCCTGTTTTACTAGGGTATCTAACACAAATATGATTGTCGGTTTGTCGCGTAAGCTTCTAACAGCCCTGCTTGCAATCTTGAATTTTAACGTACTTTTCCGCCATTCACTCAGTCGCCGTTGAGTATTTTACAGAACAGTTTTGCCTCAGCGGCTGGCAAAAGACTAATTCGCGATAATTTTGTGGGCTGATATTTCGCATCCCTTTATTTTTTAAAAATCGTTGAGATAGCTGTATCACAGTTTCTGGATCGAGCCGGAATCAGCAATTGCATTAAATAACTTCATAATACTTTCTGGGTCTATTGTGCAATAATTCCGAAATGAATTTTTGGTTGAATGCCGTCCGCGCCCTGCCTTCTTATTATTCATTTTTGTAGAAAGGCCTCTATTTACTTCAGTCCAGGTTAGAGGGTTCGTCTAATTCAGGCACACTCTGGTCAGTGAAAATACCTTTGCCCTGTTTCAATGGTCTCTACTGTGAACGTCCGGAGAAAAATATTGCACCACGCGTCTGCTGAAATTTCATTACTTGAATTTATTTTATACTGGCGCAAAAGTCTATAAGTCCAATATTGATTTACTATAATCGTTTCTTAGAATTGTCTGTATTTCTTGCTGCCTCACTATCCTGATGCAAGATTTATTCGATTTCTTAATTGTCGCTCGTACTGCCATACGTACTAACAAATAACTGTTTCTAGCTTCTTCCGTTCCGGCTGTTTCTGAAATTCCTTAAGGCTATTATAGTTTTCGCGCCTGGTCTCCCGACACTCTCGCTAAACAACCCTTGGTCCGTTCTTCCTCCTCTCCCCACCTTCGCATACCCTTCCCTGCGCGGTAGAGCGCGCTTTTCTAAGTTCATTGTTTGGTTTCCGGGAGCCATCCTCTTCGCGTCCCCTGCCGAGTTATGAATATCTGTACAAATTCTGTCGCTTTTCCTCTTTCCATACAACGTTTTCTTTCTATCGTCCAAAGTTCGTTTGCTCCTGCCGCCTCCCCGCTGCCGATGGAGTGGTGCAGAAGCATTTACTGCTAAATGCCGCACACAGGCAAATGATCAATTCTGCCCGTAATTCGATCCCAAAATTAATATAGTGTATTCTTTCCTGCGACACAGAGCGTAATCTATTACACTACCTCATTCCCAATAATAAAAGTTAGTTCCCCTTCCGTATCCTGTTATAGCTGCCATTTGTAGATTACTAGATTAAATCTTTCGCTATAATTCTAGCAATTCCTGCCATACATTATTGATGACGATGTCTTGCTTTTTCTGGAATTCGCTTTCGCTTCTTGCCGGTCGAAGTCTGAAAAAACTTCCTGTTCATTGCAATTCGAGATTCATGTCCCTAAACTAGTAAATTAGTAGTCTTGGGTACCTCAGCTGTAACGTATCTAGGAAATCATTGATTTCGCCGAAGGATTCCGGAGTATAATAACGCGATCCTGTGGGTGACGGTAGTCAACACAATTGCACTATCTTATATTTTGCATTACTACTCTAATACAAAGGAAATTGTTGAGTTGGTTCTTAATTTCATTAATAACTGCATTAAGCTAGTCCGAAAAATGCACGCAACACCACCGGTACCGACTCCCTTTCTCCTCTACGTTTTTTTATTTTCCATATGGCTGTAAAACAGACACAGATAACGTTTCACCCTCCTTCACAAGTTTCAACAAGACAATTACATCAAACGTATTATGTAGCCATGGAAGTCTTGATTACGAGCTTAGAGCCTAGACTTTGATGTTTCCAACACCCTATTCTAAACCTATTCTGCCTATTTGGTGCAATGTTGGGCACCGACTCACCGCGAGCTTCCTGCTGTTGCGCGTTGGCTGCCATCGCCTCGTACGCGGACCTCGCTCCGCGCTTTCGGCCGCGACCCGCCGGCACTCAACGATTGCCGCGAGCTCGCCGGATCTCGAGCGCGACGCGCCTGGCGCGAACGTGACTGGATTGCCTCCGCCTCGATGCCGTGGGGTCAGAGGTCGTCCGCGCCGTCTCCGAACGAGGCGCGCTGCCGGTGCGGCTGCTGTCCCGGCCAGGGGCGCGCGCGGGGCGGCCGCGAGCAGGCGCCCGATTCTCGGAAGGGGTGTCCGCCCTCCTGGGGTTCTGCCCTCGCGGAGTTCACGGGGCCCCGCCCCGCCACCCTCCCAAGCCCGCGACGGGCGCCAGCTCGCTCAGGCGAAGCTGCGCCCTGCACGACAAGCTTTGAGAACGAATAGACGCCTTCCTCCCGCTCCGCTTTCGCCTCCTGCAAATGTGGAATTAACGGCTTACGCGTTTGTCGCACTGCCCAGCTCAAGTCTCTCGGACGCGCACCATGCTACTCTGGGAAGAGATGCTCCCGGGTTGCACGCAGCAGCTCCTCCTTCCTGAATGAGGCCAGCTTGCACAATCATGCCGCGCTGTCCTCACGCGCGCCGCCCGGTCCGGTGCGCGCGCTCGATATCTTGAAGCTCCAGTCTGACACCTAGCTGCTCAGCTAAAGCCAGAATACATCTTTCCGAATCCACCATGGACTCGTTCCTCTGCTCTGGGATGCAGTAACAATGATATTGTTACGACGACGCGATTGGTTTTCAAGGTAATCCACCTTGCGCACCAACCGCTCGTTGGCTGTCTGCAGCGACTGCACTGTCGCCTCTGCCGACGTCACCCTAGCCTGTAATGAATCGAGCCTATCAATCATCTCTTATAGTTACGATTCAATATGTCGATGATCTCGGCGTTAGTGGGGGGCCGGGATTCAGCTCACCCCACCGATCGCAAAAGCACGCCATCCAGCCGCGCCCAGCACGCTCGCAAGTAGCCCAGCCCTGCGCTGTCCCCCGGGCACCCACTGCGCGGCGGTAGCCCCTCACCAGCGGCCGATAGCCCCCGCACTGTTTCTGTGAGACCATCCTGCCAGCAGGTAGAAAACACGTCCGCTCGCTCGGCGTCTGGAGTATTTATTCAGCATGGTCACCACAAGAACCGATAGGTAAAAAAAAATAGGACCTATGCCATCTCGCACTAATAACAAATGTAACTCAAACTTCATTTCATATTACAAACATATAACTAGATCCTAAAAGTGATGAACAAGCAAAAATATGACAAATTGAAGTACTTACAAATGCACGTAATGACACAAAAGCTATGTGAGATTGTTAAAAAGCCTACAGCACCAACTAATAATATCAAAAAAAATATAGAGCTCCGCTACAAAAAACAACCTGTACAAAACCACAAGAAATAGATGATCATTCAATGAACACTTTTCACAAATAGTAAAAAGTTAATCTCTCAAGACTCTCCAAATAATAAAACACACCAACCAAACACTAATCTTACACAAATTGTAAATTCCATATTTTTATATGAAACCATACCCTCTGAAATTTTTAAAAATCATTCGTCAATCAATGGAAAATAAATTCTCAGCAGACCTGGACAACATTCCAATTTTCTTATCATGTATAGTGCAACCACTCTCTCATATCTTGCAATTACTCTATAAAAACAGGCATATTCCCAGATATACTCAAAATGGCATAAATTTAAACCAATGTTTACAAAGGACAATAGTTATGATCAATGAACTACAGACTTACAGACCTATCTCCCTGTTATCAGGATTTTAAAAATTCTGGATTGGCTTTTCAATGATATTCTCAAACAGTTTCTCAATGCAGTAGTGCCTCACAAATACACAACATGGCTTTAGGAGTATAGATCCACAGACACAGACATCTTCTCTTTTTAAATGACATTCATGTTGCACTAAATCAGAAGGAAATTCCCATTGGAATTTTCTTAGTTTGTCCAAAGCAATTTGACATTATTGACCATCACATACTTTTAAAGAACAAGAAATGCTAGGTTTTCGAGGCTTTGCGGGCAAATAGATCAAATCATATTTATTAAACCGTAGCCAAATAGTTGCCCTCCAACACACTAAAAAAAACCAAATTCTCCTCATACTTCTCCTGTCCTTAAGTGATAAATTCGAGGAGTCCCGGAAGGATCCATCCTTGGGCCAATACTATTCCTTATACACACACAAAAGACTATTTCAGCTTAAGGAATACAAAAGAATTTTTGTTTGGAGATGACACAAACATAATCATCAATCAAAACACAACAATCATTCAAAACAGAAACTCACAAAACTTTGCAAGCTTAGTAAACTAGTTTCAAGACAACAAACTCATCATAAAGCAGCAACAAGACAGTCTCTTAATTTTTCATTAATCCTGATCTAAAGAAAAACTCTCACAGCTTTTTCTCATATAATAACCCTGTAAAAATATTCAAAACTTCTTCTCGTCTAACAATTCAGGAAACTAAATGGAATGCTCACATCTGAACTTTAAGAAGAAGCTCACAAATCTTGCTATGCCCTATACACCATCAGGTCAAGCTCTAACATTGAGATACTTCGAACGATGTATTTTACAGATGTGCACTCACACCTAAAATATGGAATAATATTCTGGTGGAATGCCTGAAATCACTCACATATTTATAATTAAAAAAATTCTGCGAACAATGAATTGCATTCATAAGCAGGAGTCTCTGGACATCCTTGTTCAATAAACTAAAGATTCTCCTCAACAATGCATGTATATATTTTGAAATATTGGTCTTCACAAAGAAGATTCTAATGGAAATCAACACACTTTTACTCTAATTCGATGTATACATCTACAACCCTCGTCAACAGGTAACTACTTTTTCCTACTCTGAAACTAAACGTTATCAGAAAGTACTCTAATAGAGGTTCATTCCACTTTACAACCAAACTAGGCAACGATGTAAAGACATAAACATAATTCATACATTTAAAAGTAAATTGAAAGTTTCCTTGCTTTACACGTTCTACAGTGTGAAGGAATATTCAAACACAACAATATTCCCTTTAAAACAATAATAAATCAGTAAAAATTTCTTATCGCATTTGACCTGCTCATTTCTTATCCATTTAAGGCTAAATGTCCGAAACTAGTTCAATTTGTCGCCATCATGTAGCAGCACCAAAATAAGCCAAAATTTACTTTACTAATACGTCTGAACAAGTGGTTCGATTTTTCAAACAGTAAACGACAAAGGATTGAATTTAATATAAAATTTACGCTACGAAGCCTCTTTAAAAAATTCGAAAACTGAGTTTTGGACTTTTTTTAATAGATAAGGAAGGAATTCAAAAAATGTGGCTTATAGGGCGATACGAAGTGCTTTCTGAATCCATCGCCATATATCGTATTGCCCACGTGCGTATCAGCCACGTGCATTTCATGCTCATGGACAGCGCTGGCGGAAGAGACGCTGGCTGAACAATGGCAAACTAGGGAGGCGAAGGGAAGGGGTGCCGTGCGTGGGTGGTCACTTGTGAACCCCGTAGACCACTTGCGGCAAACTTGGGAACCGCGTAGAACAGACTATTTCGGGAACAGCGTCGGCGAAACAGCGAATGTCGCAGTTCCGTCAGCCGGCCAGTAGGTAATATAACTATCCCGGACCTAAACTCTTCTTCTGATTCTTGGGCGCGTCGTCAGGAGTCGTGTGTGTTGTTACGCGGCGCTGCATTTCAATGCATAGGCAACTGAAGCAGGGACCTGAAGCCGGCGTGCTACGTCGAGACGGGAGGTGAGGCATACCCGCTTGTTATGCTCACTTAGCTATAGTGCATCACAGCGAATAAGATATCTAAGTATCAGGCAGCGGTGGTGTAACCAAGGAATATTCCTTCTAGTACAGGGGTCAATATTTGTTATTGTAATTATTGTACATAGTATTCAGGTGTTGGAGCATTTTTCAAATAAATACTCAACAATTTAAAAACCGTTCACGACTGTGATTTATTGCCCGACAACACGCACCATACTGAAGGTGAAACTAATCTCATCACTTACGTGCACTTCTCGCCATTGAGGTAATTAATGCAGACGAACAGGTATGTGAGAAATCCTTCCGCGTCTTCATGTAAAGACTCGAGTAGACAGAACGCAGTAACGATGTAGGAAATAAAGTGTCTTTAATACTTTTCATAAAAATGAGTCATCACAATTGAAGAAAATTGATAGATAAAAAAATATTTTGTGAAAAAGCAAAATATGATATATATACTAAATATGTAAAAATATGTAAAGAAATGTTTATATTGTGTTAGGACGGTGATAATTGGCCAAAATTAAAATCTTTAGATCGGTAAGTAGAAAGACAAAAAAATATGTAATTACATAAAAATCCGGCTCTACTCATAACGTTCGCGAAAATTAAAAAAGTATTCTGGAAATTGAGCTCACAGTTTGCATTTTCCATACACTCAAACGTTAATTTCTAATAAATTTTCAGCGAAAATGTACATGTATGGCAGGTTTTATATTTCTAGAGTTTTTTAAAGTCATAATTTGTTCTATCATTAGGAACATGAAGAATTGTTAAAATGTGAAAAAATTAACTTTAGGAATGGCAGCTGGGAAGAGGGTGGGGTAAACGGACATATAGTCAGGCAAAGACATAAGGAAATGAATTAGTTTGAGAAAGTCTGTATCATTCTGTAGCATCAGTAGTTAATTTTATTTCACAAATCACACTACTGGTGCTATAATTGGGGAGACGTTCTCGTTTCTCTGTAACAAAGTTTAGAACTTCACTTTCTTGAACTTTGTGCGTTCCAAATAATCCGGATTTTACCTGGTATCTTTCGAACATTCCAAATCTGAGGTGTCTTGGTGGTAGCGATAGCGAAGATGGAGCGGGAAGTGTAAAGCGAAAGGCAGTGCGCAAGCGAGCCAATCAGTATTAGTAATATTGGTGAGCGCATTCGCATGTTGTCTATTTGCGAACCACAGTTCCAGTGCCGCGTCGGATTTGGAATATCTGGACCTCCTCCTCACGAAGTCCGTAAAATTAGCATAACACAGTTTAAAAAATTGAATTTAAACTCAAAATTTGTAGATTTTTGTTAGCTAATTTGTTACGGCAAAAAATGCGTTCTTCATTTGACCTTGCAATACAACAATTGGCAAACTGGACATCAAGTTAGAACCGCAAAGTGTCCGAAAACGAAATTACAAAGATATATAAAAATATTACATGGGAATTTGTCGTTTTTGTTGCCCAGTAGTACCAAAAAAATTTTTGTTGCTCTTCTGATACACCAATACCGAAAATGTGAAATTTGCTCTCTTCGGCGGGTTGACGGTGAAGGGCACAATAAATAAAGATTTGTGGTCTCACATAAAAATATGAAGTTTAACAAGTGCTGTATTGTAGGAGAATCCAAAGATTTTGAAGTGACGGTAGCAGTTCCTGAATTATAAAAAGGACGAGCATATACATTTTACTTTTGTTTTTCTCCAATAAGTCGTGCATATTATTCACGGAGCTCTTTAATTGCGTTCACTTCAATTCCTCTGCGCGTCCATCCCCATGCAAAGGATGGGACTTGCTGCTAGAAGGGATACTCACAGCCGTTGCTTTACTAGAGCTGGCGCCAACAATAGGCGCCATTCTCCAAACAGCCTATCCCTACGTTCAAAAATATTTTTGATACCCGTTGTCTTTCACATGCACATAATGCCATTTGTTTGATAAAAACACTAGGATTGTAAAGCAAACATAAATTAATTTTCAAAATTTTTATATTAAAAATTAAAAAATCGCCCACAGGTTTAGGATATCTCGTATATTCACGGAATGCATAATTTTGATTCGACAATGACAGGGCGCAATTTACCACTTTTTCAATTAGACCGAAGTACGAAAACGTTTTAAAATTAGCTTCAGCTACTTTTACTTGGAAGAGACAATCACAAAGTGAATCTTATCAAGACAACCGCCGTTTTAGGATAAAAAAAATCGAGTCATAGGATCGTGGCAATATCTGCTCATTCTTTCCGGAAGTAAAATATGTGTGAAATAAGATGTGAGGCGTGGAATATTGGTGATATTTAACAATTAGTTCAATTTTGTTTTTGAAATCAGTTCAAATTGAATCCATATTTTGAGTAATGACTCAACAATTTTTTGTGTATTCGAAGGAAGACGGATATGTGAACTTTATGCACTATTACAGATGATTTCGAGGCATTTGGGTTTGTTACAGCATCAACTAGTTTGATATTGTGAGAGAAAACTATATTCAGAAGTAAAGTAACTGGAAGCATAAGCGACTACCTGGGCTCGCAAGTTTGATCTCCGCATGGAAGACCCGCCGGTACTGGCCGCACGCTGCCGGACTGGCCGTGCGAGAGAGGACCCTCAACGGGAGGATGAGCAACTGGTGAAGGGGGGGGGTGCGAGATGTTTTCCAAAATTTCACTTTACGACGCTCCTATTCATCCGATTGCTGATATTACTTGGATTTTGGCCGTTGATTCAGGAAAAAGTCGCCATCGCGCTAGAAATCGCACATTTTTTTAATTGTTTCTCGGAAGTTTGAGCACACATTCAAATTCGAGTTTTTGCCAGATTTTGGAAAAAGGGCTTTATAGTGTAAATTACTTTTTAAAAAAGACGTCAAATGCTGTTTACAGATCGAAATCGGATCCATTGTTCATACTTTTCGTGGGCGAAGTCGTCTTGTCTTACACACATTGGGGGTGCGGGTCGAATCCGTAGAACTTATGTGAAATTCATTACGACAAAACGAGTTAGCATGCTTTACAGCGGCTAGTCCAACTCTTGTGAAGAGTGCTAAACCTTACCCCTATCCTTTTTCCTTCCCAATCCTGCCAATAGGTAGATGACGCAGGGCGGCGTTCGAGACCACATATCGCAATTTCCTGATTGACTGACCTGACTTTACTACCCAGCGGCCCTAGACGGTGTTGCGTGTATAATAAGAAAGATTACTCCTATAATAGCAATTAACGGAGGATACCTCGCAAGGTGCGCTCACGCTCTTAGGAGCTAAGAAGCGCGTTGCGCGTAAAGACGCAATATATATATATTATATATATATATATATATATATATATATATATATAATACGTATATAATATGAAAATGAATAGCAAAATCTGTTGGTAAGCGCATAACTGAACAACGCCTGGACAATTGGCCAATTCTTTTTTTTTTTTATGTTCGTTGAAGTTCAAGAGATGGGTTTTACGTCGAGAAAAATTCGAATAATTGCCGGAAAAACCCTAATAAAGTCTTTTCTTTTCCCATACAAAACGTTTTCTAACTAAAACGTAGGTCAATTTGAGCTTTATAGCTATTGTATAAAGCACTCATTGTTGTTTAAACAGTGTTGATATGTTCCTAACGTCAAAGAATCAATTGCACTTTATTACCGTTATACAAAGTTCAAATTCAATCATATCTTCAAAGCAGTGTGCGTGTGTGCGTTGGAGCACAGAATACATCGATGGAAGATTTAATGTCGCGTTCCGAAAATATTAACGAAATAATGTATAATATAGATATGCCTCCTATTAGACGAAGCAATTTAGGTAGAAGAAACCCGAATGCAACAAACCAAGCTATTACCGATCCAATCATGCTGCACAAGAACGTGAGACCGAAATGAACGTGAAAGAATTCCGATATCACAACGCGTGAACGCGCGAGCGCTACATTCAACTTAATAATCGCGCAGGTTGAATCGAGCTGCTTTCAGTTAGCATGTGTCAATTGACTACAGTAACTACCAATGTGTTGTTATCTGGTTCTTGAACTCAGTTTGCTCATTTTGTAAGGCATTGAATATAAAACGAAGCTATGGATTGTGTTACCAAATGGTAAAGTGAAACTGATACCATCATCACTTAGTCAAAAAATTTAAACGAAGGATTGATTTCAATTGAGGACTGTGCTTGATGATTTCACAACAAACTATTGATTCAATTAGTCCTGGCCGCGTCCAATCGTCCAATGCAAGATTGTTTTAAACCAAGAGTTGAATCAAGAAAAACTGTATGTCTAACACTTTGAAAAGAATTAATTGAAACAAATCTTCACTATTGAATGAACAACAGAAGTACGATATTTCATACTCTTATGAAGTAACAAATGATGAAACTGGGGATTTACTTCTTAGATGCACCTGGTAGTACAGGAAAAACTTTTTTGATTCATTAATATTAGCAACGATTCGCTATTAAAAATAAATTGCACTTGCACTCGCTTCGTCAGGAATCGCAGCAACTTTGCTTAACAGTAGTAGTCGAACAGCCTGTTCTGCATATAAAATTGCTTAAATATGCAAAGCAATGAAACTCCGACCTGCAACATTTCGAAGAACTCTGCAATGGCAAAGGTCTTGCAGCAATGTAAATTAATTATTTTGGGATGAATGCCACGATGGCACATAAAAAATCGTTGATGCTTTAGACAGAACCTTAAAAGATCTACGGAGCACCATAACCAATTTGTGGTGATGCAATGATTTTATTAGCAGATTTTCGTCAAACGTTTGCCATGATTCCACCACGATCAACACTAGATGATGACTCAATGCATGTCTAAAGTTCTACAATTTGTGGAAACATGTAAAAGTTGCTTCATTTAAGCAAGAATATGCGTGTCGAGTTGCGGGAATGACCAATCTGGAACATATTCTCTAAACAACTCATTGACATTGGCAATAGCGAATTTCTATAGACATGTTGACTGCCTGCATTAACTTTCCTCAAAGTTTTTGTCAGTTAACTCGATAAAAGATGAACTTATTCCAGATGTTATCAAAATTATAGAAACCATGATTGGTTGAGCAAACGAGTATATTGGCTGCAAGAAACATGATGTAATGACTTAAATTAAAATTCAAGAACAAATTACAGGCGAATCGAGGTATATAAATCAGTTGATTTGGCTACTAACCAAGATCATGTAGGAACTATCCCCAGAAATTTTAAACTCGTGGATTTGCCAGGATTGCCACTCACAATCTTAATTAAAAGTTGGATCGGTAGTTATAATGTTGCCGATGTTTATATATATATATATATATATATATATATATATATATAATTATATTATATATAATAAAATAATTC
>BOPP01000082.1:0-24983 GCA_017312745.1 Gryllus bimaculatus
GCGAGTCTCAGGAGAACGAAACCAGCTACAACAGTGCCTGACAGGCGGTTCCGTAACAGTTAAGAACGAAGTAATGCCTGACAGGCGGTTCCGTAAGTGGGGCGAAGGACGTAGACTTTTAGTGGGTATTTTGAGGTTACAGTTTGCAGTTTTATGATTCTAAAGGATTCTTATCCCAAAACGATACGTGGGAACGTGTAAGTGGGAGTTACATTCTGGTGAACATTTTTTATATGGTACAAAATTTAATGAATTTCTGATATTACGGAATTGAGAAGTTTGAGAAATCGCATAGAAGAAAATAATGATATTTTCCATCATCTTCCAAATAATAATGATATTATTGCTTCATATAACCAGTGCAAAAGCACCTAAGATATCCCTTATCACTGACTGGAAACCATGCTATTGATCATGTAATGAAAGAAACATTTAGTAATACACAAAATGTAGTAACCTTACCTTCAATAGCATTAGATAAATTTTCCTACCGCAATATCCTCGCCAATTCTTTTGAATTGTAACTGCAGCTTGGTGAAGGCGGGCAATGTGACATCTTTCTAAAAATCCTCTTACCCATCGTTGAATGTTCCGAACTGCTATGAATTCCATATGCCTACATTTTTCAGCTTCTCTGAAGAATAATAAAACAAACATAAAGGTAAATATTGTTTTTGTTTAAGTAGTAATAACAATTATTTCAGATTTATAAAAAGTACTTACTTCTCTCTTTTTTGAATTTCATTAAAAAGTAAATCGGCATCGTACAGAAATCTATCAACAGAAGCCATAGTAGTGAAAGCAGACACTTAGAGAACAGCTGTTCAAGAAATAGTAAACTATTTTCTACAAATATTTCATATTTTCATTGTCTATTGCCTATTTTACATTTCAACTTCCATAACTTGGTAGTGATAGAAAGTGAATACTGTGAGTAAACAAATACTTCGATTTTCAACAAAAGAATAGCACCGTAATTCATTTTTTCATTAACTTAGGGATATTATCTTAATACCATATTCACCGTTTTATCTTCATATCTAAATGAGAAATTGATAAACATCAAGATGTACGGATCTGTTCGGCGAAGACTTTGTCTTGGTATTTGTAACAAAAACAATATAGATAATGATTCAATTGAAACCAATACCGTTACAATGACTAATATTTTAATCGTTCTTGCAAAATACCCGACGCTTTACAATATAAGAACACAATGTCAATTTCTTAAAAAGTTCTTAGACCCATTTAAATCATATACTCAATGGGAGGGTAAACAATGTCATTTTTACTTTTTCGCCTTTCTACATACTACGAAGAGAAAGTATTGGAATGCTGTAATGAAGAGAACCATGACACCATTATATGTGCGGTACAAGTCGCTGAAATTAAAAGTCACCTCAATGGGACAAAAAATGCCACGACTCCAGGTCCAGATAAGATCTAAGTTAACCACATACCTTTAGGGGCAAAAATTGAAGTATTGTCGCTACTGAACACCCAAAATCTAGACAGTGGAGTTGTGTCTTCTCATGGAAAATTCTTCACCAATCAGTGTCGTAAAAAGCAGGGAGAAGTGTCGGTGATGTGTTGTAAATATAATCCAAAGCATTCAACACGCGGCTATTTGATGGACCATATCCGGGAAAGGGATCCCCAACCCCTTTACTAATTTGGTAATGGACTCTTGCGTTGTTTCCACCATCATTCAGCACCCTTCAAAAGACGTTGAGGTGCCTATTCGTGGAGGAGTGGAACAGGGGAACCTATTCTCTCCACTTATTAATCACATTATGGAGGGCCTGCTTGAGAAATGTAAAATTTAAGGTTGAAACGGACCCTAATACAGAATTGTGGCTACAGAATTCCGCGAGCAACAACCCCAGGCTAATGAGATGGTCGCTAGATTTGCAAGAAAGCGATTTTGAGATTACTCATAAAAAAGGTTCAACGCACCAAAATGCTGATGCCTTGAGTATAATGTTTTGTTAGTACCCTACTCCACACAAACGAGACTGATGGTCACACTTCTCGAGAATCTCGACACTAGGATTCAAATGAAAAACTGTAGAAGTGTAACTGAAGTTCACATTTGGATGTGAACTGTGTTATTCTTGTAAACATGTGAAAACATAATTAAGTTATAAGGTGTGTAAAACTGAGATGATTAGTGTTTGTTAACATTGTTAATGAGTGTAAAAGGGGTAAATTAGTTAATTGATATGTATTTATTTGTTTATTTATCTACAACAAAAACAGTTAAAAACTGTGTGTGACATGCTATGAGAAGAAGTCAATTTGAAGTTACATTTATGTCCAGAAGCAAAACAAGGGGCCATCTCAGCATGTATTGTGTGTGAATTTTTTGTAGTGAGCTGTTGATACTATCACCTGATGAATATGATTACTGCGTCGAGTGTTGCAGTTATAGAAATCAGCGTTTACTAAAATTATATTTTCGCTCTCAACTGAGTATACTGATCCATACATGAAGAGACAAGGTACTGGTAAGATACCTAGATTAATAAAGAGAGGCTTACAAGGATCACGTGGGTGAGATTTGCTTATTATTTGTATAATTCTTTTTTGTAATCTAAAAGTTTCGGAGCTCTGAGATATATTTCCCCAGAATATTATGCCATATCTCAGGCGGGTATGAACATTCGTTAAATATACGCAACGCAGGCTGACTGAATTTGAAAGAGTTCTGAATGCGTAGCATAAAGAACCAAATTTAGTGCTCAATTCATTTATATGGACGTTCCGTTTAAAGTATGGCTGAATTGAAAGACCTACAAAAGTTGTTACCTTAACATCAGTCAATGGTACAACTTTCATTTTCAATGAAGTACAGAGCTGTTTATTTGAAATGCAAAACTGCATTGAAACCGTTTTATTTTCATTTGCTATTAATTTGTAACTACGGATCCAATTCGAAATATCTAATATTATTATATTAACTGTTTCTTTATTGCAAAGAATATTCGTATCACCCGCAAAGAGAACTGTTCTTCCGTTTCTAATCGCCGACGGCTTATAGTTTACTTATAGTAGGACGAGAATGGGACGTAAAATTGATCCTTACGGGACTCCGCATGCATTTGGCAAAGAATCGGAAAGGTGTGTACATAATGTTTCATTATTCCAGTAAGGTATTTCTACTCTTTGAGATCTTTACAGGTACGAACATAACCAATCTGGAGCAATACCATGAATTCCATACGAAGGTAATTTTGAGAGTAAAATGTAAAATGATCAATGACGTCAAAAGCTTTTCAAAGATCTAAAAATATTGTAATAGGTGCCTCGTTTCGATCTATGGATGAGGCGACATCTTTAAGAAAAGAATTGACGTAGATTTTGATTTTTGAAATCCATGCTGACAATCCGAAAACGCGTCATGTTTACTAAGATATGTTTTCATTCATATGTAAAAATTATAACATTTTTTAAAAAACGACAAAAGAGAAATTTTGAATTTCATTTTTGTTGCTTTATTTGAAAAGCGAATTAATCTTAGCTGTTTTAAAATAATCTGGAAAAATTCCAGTGCCTAAGGATACATTAAATTTGTGAGTTAACGGATGTATAATGGCGGGCGCGCAAGTCTTTAACAAACAATCTGGAAATACATCTAAACTGGCCAAATATTTATTTTTTAGTCTACCGAGTATTTTGAGAATTTCATAAGAAGAAGTTTCAGAAACGAACATCGTGGCTAAAATGTTTGGAGAATCGTTTGATGCTGAATTTTGTAGCTAAAGACCCTTAGTGAGATCGGCAGCAATTCTCGACAAATATTGGTTAAAGTAACTAGCCACTGTTGCCGGATCGTTCACATTTCTATCAGTAACTTTTAAAACACATTATCTATGTTTCTCTTTGATTTGGTCGAATTTTTTACTATATTCCACAATGCTTTTGTTTTATTATTTGAGTTCAAAATATCCTGGTCATATTTTATGATTTTAACCTGGCGTATGACTTTTCTTAACAATGATTTGTATTTTTTAAAGTAATAAGGAAATAAAAATTCGTTTGTTTTTACATGATGTCCTAATCCCTTGTGTAATCCAAGAAATGCTTTTTCCGTAAAATATTTAATTTTATTTTTTGAAAAAGAAAGCAAGTGTTAAAATGAAATGAAAGCGTTGAAGAAAAATGAATTATATTTATCGTTTGTATTAACTATTGCAAACAGGTCCCCATGTCTCTTAATGTAGAGGAGGAAACTTGAGATACGTTATGGTGCTTAGGAATGAAAGAATTCCAAGAATTACTTTTCCGTGAATTTGAAGAAAAAAGTGTTAAACTGAAGTGAAAGCATTGAAAAAAATTACATTTATTGTTTGTATCAACAATATTGTAAATCGCGTCCCATGACTTGCAGCAAGTAATTAATGAATAATTTTATTTTACTTTTATAAATAGTCTACTCATACGTGTATTATTCTTTGTGTCAGTGTTGGCATTTCTTATAATAAGAATTTGTGCATCGTGATCACTATATCCTAAATCCTTTGTTTCAATTTCATATCGATTGTCTTCTTTGAATTTGGTGTGATCCGAGTATCTAAGCTGAACGAATGAATTATATTGAGAGACTGCTCTTTCGCCCAGAAAATCAATGTTAAAATCGCCGCATACAACAATGGATTCAAAAGGGCAATTGCTGACTTTGTTTGGTGTTATCTCTATTTTTTTAAAGAACAATATTATTTACTGCTCTCTTTGTTGGAGGTCTATAGATGCAAAGTAATATAATTTTTAGCATAGGAAGATGTACTACAGATATTTCAAAAACATTTTCAACGGAAAACACATTTAATTCCGACAAGAAGATAGAATCGATATTTTTAACGTAAAAGCAAGAACCCCCATATGTAGGACCTTTATGTGATTCCTTTTCTCTACAATAATAGCCTGCGAGGTAAAAGTTTGAAATTTTTGTGAATGCTAAGTTCGTTATAAAATATCCAATGTTCTGTAAAGCAAAGAACATCCATTTGATTTAAATCGCTCTGTAGAGCTGCTTCGATAAACTCAGTTCGATTTGAAAGGGATTGAACATTATGGTACAGTACATTTATGTTTTGCAAGTATCTACATACACGGCTGTTTCTCTACTGCATCTGACTGTAGTTGCTATATATTTAATGCATTTTTACCTCGAGTGGTCGAATGTTGTAGTGTGCCCCTGCAGTGACAGGTTGTGAGGAAATTGAGGCATCAGGTGTAGGAGAATTGATAGTGGGAGTGGGAGAAACGAGAGAAGGATCAGAGGAGGAGATAAGAAGGTTCGAACTAAGGGTGGGGTGGAGAACGTAAGGAAGACAAAAGGAATGGATTTTTGGCAGGAGACTGCATAGGACTGGAGTTGATGTGTTGTACAAGCTTGTGGCCGACTGTGTTTTCCAGCAAGGTTCATGTGGACACCATGCCGGGTGAAGTGTTTTTCTAAGAGGAAATTAATTTCAAAAAGTTTAACATTTGTTTCTCTCAGTTGCAGTTTTAATTGTTGGTTTGCGTGCTTAATCTCGCTGCAAAGTGTTAGTCTGTTGTACTACAAGGGCAGAGTCGACTGAATACGCACCGCGCGTCTGAGCTGTGCGAGCGCGTGCAGACGCGATATTGGTACTGGTACCTGGTACCCACCTCTCACACAGCGCCACGTACGATGAAGAGCCAAGCACACACACATATCTGCCTCCGGTAGATCGACGATGTTGCCAGAGGGCTACTAAAATTAAGAGCTGGAGGACCACCTCGTAAGAGGTAATGAATTGGCCGAATGATAAACAAAGGAGCGATATTAGCTTAAATATTAATTTAAGGAATGAGAATAAAAAAGAGTTATGTTGCCTCTTGGAATAATATAATGTAATGTCTCTTGGAATTAATAAAAGACTTACGTTAATAAATGTAATGTATTTAAAACTTACGATCTAAGAAAGAAAATGAAAACAAAACAATTACAAAACTACTGGACTATATAAAAAATGCGTGCCGGGCCCGAGCGGTGAATTACTAATAAAATAACTAAATCTAAAACATAATTAGTAATTTACAAATAACAGTTTATAAAATTGATTGACATAATTAAAATGACCAAAATTCCATAATCCAATGACCAATTCCTAATGATGATGAGAACAGTTCATTTCAATTAATGATATTCTATTGCTTAGAATGAACTTGAACTGCTTGGCTCGGCACCTCGAAGGCAGAAACAGGTACTTTCTATTTGAAGGTGCTGAGCTCGTCCCGATTGTCGCCGGGGTTTAGGTCTTGCTGCGTAGAGGTCGATGAACACGTCACAGTGCGCCTCTGAGCGAATGCTTCGGACACGATGACCAGACAATACGTGCTGTCGAGGTCGAATTTGATGCGATGTGGGCAGCCTTAGCACTGACTAACGGCGATATGGGCAGCCTGTAGCCCTGAATGATGCTCTCAACTCTCCATTCTACTGTGGCGTCGTTAACACGAGGGCCAGAACCGTTAGGTTGGTGAAAGTAACGCCTGCGGGGGAGGAAGGGGTTTTAGCCTGAACATCCGGAGAGTTTTTGCGCTCGGCGCGGTTGACTCAGGTAGTGCGCAGAGCCAAAAAAATACCGGAGGCTGTAAACTCCGAGATGCTGCCGGCGACCTCGTTTACGGAAGCAGGCAGCCATCCCTATGAATCCCTGTGTGGGGGCGTAAACAAAGGCTGGCTGCGAGCCTCCCGCGCCAGCCGGCAGGCCTATCTATGGAACAGTGGTGGGGTGCAGCCTCAACTATTTAACCCGCGGCGCCATCTGCGCCCGCGTTCTCGGAATTCAGTTTGCATCCGGGAAAGCTTGTACGTGTGTACAAGGGGTGGTAGGAGTGTGGCGAGATGTTCCGGAGAAGTAAGGGCCAGACAATCTCGCGTGCTGCTAGGCACACGGGTCGCCACGACTGGGTTAAATTTTGGCGTCAGGCCATGCTGAAAGTAAATTGTCACGGGACGGAGGTCCGAAGCACGCGCATCACGCGTGCTTGTATTTTTGCGGTAAAGCAGTGTTCTGAAAGGCCAAAGTTGCCGGAGAGTGTTTTTAAATATCTAGCAGTTCATATTGTACTTGTACATAATCTTTTGCAAATATATTATTTTTATTTTGTTATTGAAATTTATTTCTTATTTCACTACGTCACACTACTCTATATCTACTCATGTATGTCATGTCAGGTCAGGTCAGGTCAGGACAGGTCAGGTCATGATTTGGTCTGCTGGGGCGCGGTGGTGGACACAAATATAGAGAAACCGCCCCTCCCTGCCGCGGGGGTGGCTACCGCGAGGCGTGGCGGAGGGGGTAATTTAACTTGGAGGGGGGCTCTCTGGGTCACCGTGGGAAAGGGCAGCCGAAACCTCTGAGACAACGGGCAGAGCCGCGCGGTGCACTTACGGCCGAGCCGCTGGCTGGAGGTGGTTGCACTTCGCGGAAGGTGCGAATGGGTTGTAAACCGAACTTGCCAAACAAGTGTTTTGAAGGACTCCGCGCAGAGAGTGGCAGCCCAGCGGCGTTGGGGGTCAAAGAGACTGATCAGCGGATCACAGCGGCATTCTCAGTCAAAGAGAAAGGGCGGACACCGAGAAGAGGGGGGGGCGCAGGCGCCCAGAAGAGGGGAAGTGGCAGAGGGGGGGGGGCGCAGGCGCCTTCCCACGTCGGCGGCGCGCTCCCGTGAAGCAGCCTGCCACCACCACTGCAGCCTGCCACGGCCGCACCGCCGCCCGCTGTAGAAGGGGGTGGGTTCTGCCGGGGTAGGTTCCGCCGACCCTCCGGCGACGACGAATACAGAGATCACAGCAGGTAAAACGCAGCGACCGGCGGCACAGTGGGAAGCCTACCATTTAAAACTGTTCTGCTCGCAGTGACGTGATGGCCTCCTCCGCTTCGCGTAGCGAAATTCCGCCGCCGTTTTCCGCAGCAGCGCAAGCCCACCACACGTGGGAAGGTCTCCATTCAAACCAATGCTCTGCTACGAGCCCCGGTGCTCGGAAGCGCGCTGCGGTGGCGGCGTGGTAATGCCACGAGCGTGCATAAACATCGACACTACAATGTTAGTATTTTGGGCGGCACGTTGTAATTTGTTTACATATTGTTCAGGTGTGAAGTTACCGCCCAAATTAATGTCTTTCTGCCCTATTATGATAATGATTGTGTCCTGATTGGTCGCTGTCTTCATGACAGTGTCCACTCTGCAGTCACGTCTGCAAGCATTGCGTTAGGTTTAAAAATAGAAGAGACTGAGTATTTGGATGGTAACTTCCTTCTGCGAATGGAGGAGAGATGACGGTCATGGATGTCAGCTAAAATAAGTACTTGTTTTTTAGACTCAGTAGGAATGTCACACCTTTCATTTTCAACGAAGTACAGAGCTGTTTATTTGAAATGGAAAACTGCATTGAAACCGTTTTATTTTCATTTGCTATTAATTTGTTAGTACGGAACCAATTTGAAATATATAATATTATACTATTAACTGTTTCTTTATTGCAAAGAATAGTCGTATCACCCGCAAAGAGAACTGTTCTTCCATTTCTAACTGCCGACGGCGAATATCTTTGTTTTCAAGTGGACAAGGATGCACAGTTTTACGTATTTTGGTTTTGACGCTCTTGCGTTGGTTTGTGCATGTATTTGTCGATGGTAGAGAACGGTTGTGAGGATCAAGAAGGCTAGGAAAATCTGTTTCATAATCTAAAATACTAAATTTGTTTTGAGTTGCGATTGGACGTGGTATCTGTGTCTTTTGTGCAGTCACGGATGCACGGTTGGGAAGATTCGCAATGTTGCCGACTAGTACTCAACTGTCTGTATTGTATCCAAACCATGGTTTCTGGAACGGGAATGGGGTTTTCAATAATACACAAACATTTAACTGTAACAAAATAAAACATTTAATATCTAGAATGATGATGAGTGATGGATATTTACATTACATTCTACAACTTATACACGTGCGACTTTTTTTTATTTAAAATCAAATTGAATGGTTGGCTCGATACAAAAGCTAGATAAATTAATAGGTCGCCATGAATTGATGCTGATGGCATGTTTTCCCATTCTTTGTTACTTTACTCATTCATTGTTCTTCCGCATTTCAGCGGGAGCAAAGCTAATGATTATCCTGGTTGTTCTTGGCGTGGCAGTATATCAGGCCCAGCTGGTGGGGTTGTTGACCGGCGGCAGGACGGGTCGCTCCGGACCGCTGCAGATGACCACGGCCGTACTCCAAAATGGCCACACCCGTCTCTCTCTCTCACTCTCTCTCTCTTTCTCACTCTCTCTCACACGCTCACTCTCTCTCACACACATACAGGCCGGACCTATGAATGGCGACTCCGACCTCTAGGCACTCGCGGCTCGCGTCAGCGACGACGAATCGGAAATCATCCGCCTCCGGAACAGGCAACCGAGGACGATCCACAATCGTGGGGCGGGATAAACCGGACTATGGCACGTGGCAGTGTGCTACGCGCACCGGTACTTGGCTAATATAGTTCGCGGCCAGCGAGAATAATTTTCATTGCCGGAAACTATGTCTCTTTTCGCGAGAATTTCTTAAGTTGAATCGGAGCCGAAACTCCCCTCTCGAGATTTCTAAAGCGAATATGCTTTGGGGCACAACCTTCCTCCGCGAGACTACTAAGCTGAATGTTTTCGAGAGCTGCTCTCCCGAATCATGAAGGTTCTATACCCCCCTCTTCTTCAGAACGAATCTTCCTGATTGAGCGTAATTGAATTTTGCGGAGCATGGCGGGCGGAGCTCCGACCAATGACTCGCGATCATTCCTAATTCAAAATTTTCGTCGTTTGAGGCCGCGGGCAAGTTTTTTCGCGCCTGGCGGAAAAACAATTGCGAAGCCGCACGTACGCCGAAGTTCGTTGCGTCGTAGATCTGTCGTTCGACCCTCTCTATGCGCAGTCGCGTGGGGGGAGAGTCGCCCGTCTCGAGTGCTCGGTGGGGGCGGTTGCCGACAAAGGTCCCTCCGCGGCCGGCGAAGTGACAGCGGTGGGCCATATATACCCTCGTCTCAATATAGCAGTGAAGGGGGCGCGGGGGACAGGTATCGCCTTCCCAATGGCCGTTGTGACCGTGTGAATGCCCGATTTTATTGATAGATACCCGATGTTGAATTCGAGACAGCTCATACCGTTACAGTATAGAGAACTACCTCTTCCAATCTTCGGATATGTTGATCTAAATTACTATTTATGTGTGTGAAGGCTTTTACAAGGTCGGTTTTGAGAGTGTAGAGAGTAAAAAGAGTAGAACGATTGGTTGCCATGTCACGAATGTGTTTTAATGTACATGATAAAATTGGAATAAATACAAGAATCTCAGATAAGAGCAACAAGCAGTTAGCTCAATATTTATTACAAGGTATACAACTTTGCTTCCGCCGTTTTTTACTCAAAAATATGACTATTTATTGAACAATATGCTTACACAGATATTATTCAAAGTAATGTCCATCGGCCACAACTTTTTCCCATCTTTCCGGCAGTGTGCGAATACCGCGTCGAAAAAATTGTCATCTTGGAGGCGATCACGAATCAATCCACTTTTTGACATCTTCAAATGATCGGAAGTGTTGCTCAGCCAGGTCGTAGGCCATTGATCGAAACAAGTGATAATCAGAGGGAGCAACGTCTGGAAATACGGCGGGTGGGGAAGGACGTCCCATTTCAACGTTTCCAGGTACGTTTTGACCATTCTTGCAACGTGGGGCCTACAATTGGTCATGCAGCAAAATCACCTTATCGTCGCCTCTAGCTGTATGCGGGCGTTTGTCTTTCAATGCTCGGCTCAAAACGCATTAATTGCGTTCGATATCGATCACCTGTGATTGTTTCACTTGGTTTTAAAAGCTCATGGTACACCACGCCGAGCTGGTCCCACCAAATGCAGAGCATGATCTTGGACCCATGAATGTTCGGTTTGGCCGAATCAAACTTTCCATGCGCCCAATACACGTTTCACTTACCTTCTATGCACGATCGCTGCTCCTCTGGATTACAAACAATGTGAGCTCGTCGCGTCTGATGTGAAAAAATTGGATTCCGGTAAATCTGACAATGAGTAAATCTTTCGTCGCTGCCGCCCATGAGGTGGTGCGATCTATTGGTGACTTTTCGAACTAGTTGAAAGCAGTTGACACTCGATTTCAAAGAACCTTGTACAAAAAAATAGTATTTGGTCAAATGGGGAGGAATTCGCGCTTTTGAGCCAGATTAGACTAACTCCGCGGCGGGGAGTTTAAAGTGTATGATCTTTTCTTCTAAAATGCCTTCAAATAGCAACGTAACTGAGTTCTTCGAAGCGAGGCGCCAAATTTGAATGTATCGTCTTTGAACATGTTTGACCAAACCGCACGGCACAGGGTGTTAACTCAGTTGTTGGCCCTGATTCCAATGAATAATTGCACGAACTGCCCAAGGCCGAAACTGGAATGTCAAAGAAATGACAAGAGAGAGATTTGAATGCGTTTAGTTTAAACCGAATGCTTATTTACTTGCATTTGAAAGGCGAGATTTGATAGGAACCCCGATATAGAGAGAATCGCGTCCCATGCCCTTTGGGTAAAATGAAGAATTAATGAACTGAGTCATGGGCGTAGCCTTGGCAATTTAAAGGGAGAAAAGAACAGAAAACAGACTAAGTAACAAACACGTTCGTTGTGCGAACGCATGACACCAATTCCATTTCCAAGCATGCCGTCCCGCCAATGCGACGGCGAGGATGCAAAAATCACTATTTCCCGGTGAGTCAGCGTATGCGGCCGGGGCGCTACCCTGTCAGGACATTAGAGCTGCATGTTTCCGCGTCCCCGACACTTCTTACACCCTGGCAGGTAGCAAAACATGCACATTCCAGGCCTCTTTACAGCAAAGTTACATTGAATAAAATGTTTTAAAAAAGGCGTCGCAACCTGACGCGTGCGACCGTCTCTTTACAGTACCACTTTCAGTAAGGTTTCCCACTGTGTAATCAAATCTCGAGGTAGACAGGCATGACAGTCCAGCTCACGTTCCCATAACAGCAGAAATATTTTGAATCTATTTGTCACAGGTGTGTCGTATATCGATGCTATTATATGTAACACCTTTCTCATGGTCCAACCGCCGGAGTCGGCAAGAGATTGGGTAAGAGCTAGATGCAAAGTGTAATTTCCTGAATGCCAAAACAGTCATAATATTTTGGCTGATTGGTCTGAACCTAATGCGACAAGATACTCCCCGCGGGATTCTCCTAGAAAAGTAGTTATCATAGAGTTAGCATTGCTTTCAATCTTTCTTAATTTAAAATGAGCTTCTAAAAGCAGATCTGTTATTTGCTTAAATCATTTAATTGCCTTAGGTTCAGATTTTGCTCCATGCAATAAGTCGTCTACATAGAAAGAATTGGTAATGGCAAACTGCTTCTGGAAAAGCAGTTTCATTATTAATACCAATTTGTTTCAAACATCGTGTTGTTAAAAATGTAGAAGATGTAAGGCCAAAAGTGACAGTCTTTAATTTACAGTTTTTTAGAGGAGCTGAAGAATGCTCTCTCCAAATATTTTTTTTGATAGTGTATTCTTCATTCAATCGAACCATGCGATACATTTCCTCTATGTAAGCAGGAACGGCCCAATTGAAAATGTAAATCATAAAAGTATATCAATTAATTCAAGCTGAATGTTTGGGCCAGTCCAGAGGATATCGTTTAAACTGTGCCTAGAAGTGGTTTTCACCGATGCGTGAAACCCAAATCTCAATTTTGTGGTTAGCGAATTAGGATTTTGTCGCGGAGTCACTGCCCGAGTCCAGAAACGCCCTGACTGGCACATCATTATCCATTTTGTCAGTAACTAAAATTATAGAAGTGCGCAACAAGGCCCGAAATTTCTTCGTTTTACTACATGCCATATGATAGAGAACTTTCTCAGCCACTTGTGCATCCGTGCTAACCATAAAACATTCTCCATTATCCGGGGAATATTGTGATTGTACATTAACATGAGTTCGTACATTCAATTTTGAGCTTATGTTTGAAGTAAATCCCTTAGTACCCGAGGCCTGTTTCTTATAACTTGGGTCATGCAAGAAAGAACGATGTTCCTGATTGGATATCCTGCACTTCTTTTTGCTACAGGGGTGGTCTGTGAATGCTTTGACCAAACAATTCATGCACAAAGAATTTTTACGTCACACCTGTAATCTTTCTTGCTCAGCCAATTACTGAATTGCGCGCACTTGAACAATGGGCGTTCCTCTGAACACAGGATACACTGAATGGAATCGCATACATTTATAGCAATCGCCCTGGTGTTAGGTGCTGTCTGATGAGGATTTCCAACTACAACAGAATTTGATTGTGTTTTTTGAGAAATATCATCATTGAATGTCAATGCATTTGCCCTATGGTTTAAGAAATCTAATAATTCTCGCAATCCTAGCATTCTTTTTGTCGAATCCTTGGTAATATACCACCATTCTGTAGTTTTAGTCTAGTTTAGAGAGTATTGAAAGATTATTTCCCTTACATCTAGTGACATCGACATCTAGTATTACATCTAGTGACATCGATTTCAGTCCACACCAATTTGTGGAAATTTGAGAAATGAATTGTTTAAGAGAAGATGAACCACCTTTTATTAGCAGCAAAATGAGCAAAGCCTCGATGTGGGTGTCTATTATCTTGGTTTTATTTGAATACCTATCGACTAATAATTCCCAAGCTTTGTCAAAGTTGTCTTGTGACACATTCAAAGCACTCAGAATCATATACGGTTCCCCCTACCCTGGCAGTCCGAAAGGCGGAAAATCGGCTGAACGGTTTAGGCCCTAGCGTTGACCACAAAAGGAGGAACAGGACAGACTGACGTTTTGCCATCAATCGATTTTTCGGTAACAAGACTCAACAACACATGGATTCTGGTTACACCACGAGTTAGAGAATTTAGTAAATGAATTTATCCACATTTTCGTTATCAGAGCCCGTCATTAAGAGTTTTTTTTGGCGAAAATTTCCCGTTTCTGGCACACGGTTGCATAACTTTCTTACGAAGTATTTGTAAGGCGATAAAGTAATAATAATATCGGAATCGTTAGGGATATCTCAAGTTAGTTCCATAAGTTCTGCTCACATTGTATTTAAATTTCTTGACATTCATTAATTTTAAGTAAACAGTTTAAGTAATCTGTTCATACAGATGCAAAGAAAGACAATTGATTTGACACGTCAATTTAACAAGTTTCGCTTGTCAATTTGGTGAACAATAACCCGAATCATTGGCATCTATTCATAAACTCACCGAAACGAAGTCTAAAAGTTGTTTTGTTACACTACTGCAATACTTATACTTGAGTTCCAGTTGGCTATTCGGTACATTTAAAAGAAATATAAGTCAATTTCATATTAGTTCTAGAACGAATTTGTTATAATGAGCATAAGAGGTTGATTTGTGAAGACTTGAAATTCCACACCATACTCTTAGAACAACAATCAGGGTACACATATTTTGTTTGGTTTTTATGCTTATGGGGGAGCCGTCACAGAAATTCCCACTGAAACAAAAGCTTTGACCATCGTGAGACGCTCTCTTGCCAGGCGAAAAAAGTGTAATTAGGAAAAGTTTGGTTCCTTCTGAGAAAATCCTACTTCCTCCTCTACACAGAAAGAAAGGGCTGATAAAGCAATTCATTGTCTCAAAAAAGAAGATGAATGTTTCAAGTACTTGTGCTCCAAGTTTCCTGGATTAAGTAACGCTAAGACAGAAGAAGGAATCATTGGAGGCCCAGACTTCAGAAAACTTTTCTCAGATCCACATTTTGCTGAGACAATGGATGAGAAGGGAGGAAAGCCTGAAATTATTTGTTGACTAGTTCCTTGGTAATGTAAAGGACCCTAACTACAGATGTAGAGTAGTTTGCCAAATGAGTTTGAAGGTTCACTTCCTACATTCGCATGTGGACTATTTTCCGGTAAACTTGAGGAACGCCAGTGAAAAAAATGGGGAAAGATTCCATCAAGACACCAAGGGGATGGAACGTAGGTATCAGGGTAAGTGGAATGTCAACTTGATGGCGAACTATTGCTGGATGCTACAGCATGAATCACCTTAAGAGTCCTATACCCGCAATTGCACACGAAGTTTCCATGAGAAAAGAAAATGTGTTCACAAAAATAACAATTAAATATGTATCAATGTTTACTCTGACAAGCTTATATCTGTATAGATTAATGTATTTGGTATTGTTAATAAAATGAAAAAAAAACTGTCAGCCGATTCTGTCGATGCCATTACAACTACTGTCCTTCGAGATGGACCTCGAGACTGAAAAAATATGTATGTGATAGAAAAAAACTGACCTCTTTTTCAGTTTGAGTACACCCAAAAAACATAACCATCAGATGAAATTGTCAAATCAAATTTCGAAAAGTTTTCTTTTGTAGACCTGTGTAATTCAATTAAATATCGTCGGCAATACTTATCCCCTATGGTCAAAATGTACTTGTTCCCTCCTATTGTCTTAACAGGCACTGGTCCAAGCAGGTCTACATGCAGTCTCTCCAATATTTGATTTTTAGTTCCCCCATGAATATTTTTGTGTGGAGCTCGTGTAAATTTTCCTAGTATACATGCTTCATAATCATCTTTTTCGACACCAAAGTTAAGTTCCTAACCATTTGGTATTCTTGTTATGTCTTCTATAATTCTACAAGATAACTGTGATTCAGGTCTCTGAACCGCCTATGCCACAGATTCACGACATTTTCACATTTGAAGCATAAACATATTGTCTCCTACATTATCATACGTAATACCAAGAAGCGCGCATGGACAGAACTTTCTCGTTTTCCAGCAAGATGCGTCAGCTCACATACACGATGTCAGCAAGGTCAGCTGTCCTTGCGCGCAGCGTCTTTATGGTGTTTACCAAGTTTTAATTGAACTGTGTTTGCAAAAAAAGAAATACTTTTCGAATATTAACAATATTCATATCATTGCATTTCATTTTTAAAGAACTTTAGAATGATCAAGAAAAAATATACACTCCCATTTTTAAAAAAAAAACAAGTTTTGTCAATATCTCTAAAATTACGTAAGGTACTACCAAGAAAATGAAATATGTTTTTGGCCCCATCATCTGCAACAACGTGGCACAAGTAACATATCGATACCTCAAACCGTTTTCAAGATATTTGCTGTGGCAAACTCAGGTGGTCCACCTGTGTGTGTGTGTGTATATATATATATATATATATATATATATAGATATATATATATATATATAATATATACACAGGTATCTCTCTCTCTCCTCACTCTCTCTGTATATATATACAGATTATATATATATATAATATATATATAATATATATATATATATCCTCACTCTCTCTGTATAAATATATAGAGAAGAGAGTGAAGAGAGAGAGAGAGAGAGAGAGAGAGAAGAGAGAGAAGAGAGAGAGAGAGAAAGAAAGAAAAGAATCCCTCCGCAGTGTCAGCTGTTCAACGACTCCTCTTCGTAAAGTGTTTATGTTTTTTCATGGGTCCCGTTCAATCATCATGGGTTCCCATGGTTCACAATCGTTCATTGTTTTTTTAATTAACCGCAAACTACGCAACGTTCTTGATCACAGCTCGCCACTTAACGGCACAGGAGCAGGAAACTCGGTCACCAGTACGCGTCTGACAATCAAGACTGGGTTTCCAAATAAACATAATTATCACAAAAAATAAATTCAATGTAATGTTTATAAAAAATTAGGGAGGAGGACAGTAGCACTGCACTTCGTAATTTCAATCACTTCTCGTGACAAACTATATTTTCGTCGGACGAAGACATCACAAAAGGAAGCGTCGAAGGCATTTACAAGTTTGATTTAGATATATTTAGTTTAAAAAAAGTAAAAACTGTATGTGACGTACGGGGAAGAAGATTATCTGCGCACATTTTCTTGAGTTCCAGAATCCCTTCCGGTCATTTTAACTATAAATAGTTGAAAGATGAGTAAAAGTTTAAAATAAATTTACAATATCGCGAGATTTTTTCCTTCAATAACTATTAATTTGTTATTACAAAACCAATTTGAAACTTCTAAAATCGTACAATTGTTGTTTCTTTTTTGCAAAGAACATTCGTGTAATCGGCAATCAGAACTATTCTTCCGTTTTAAATAGACGACGGCATATCGTTTACGTATAACACAAAGAAGATAGGACCTAAGATCGAGCCTTGCGGGACCTCCTATTCAATTGGTTAAGAATTGGAAAGATAAGTAAATAATGTCCTTTCGTTATAGTACGGTATTTCTACTCTTTGAAATCGATGTTTAAAGAGGGAGGTTATCCAATCTAGGGCGATACCACGAATTCCATAAGAAGGTAAAGTTAGCCAACTGCAAACAAATGAAGGAAGGAAGGAGAGTCAAATGAGCTGAAGGACACAACGTGCACAAAACCTTTAGTTATGTTGCTAGCACTAGCTGTCGAAACTGTCCTTTCTTATAAAAATTGCTCTATCTACCAACATCCATTTATATATTTCGAACGAGAGAATAAAGTAGATGTAAACAAACCGGAATATATCCCTCCGCCGAAGCGCGATGTCCGAGGCATCTGCTATCACCTAACAGTTGTTAACGCTCCGCAATCACCGCCGTGCTCGCTGTGGCGCTGCACAACATCCTTCTATCGAAACTGCAGCATGCGCGAAACAAACCGACGATTGCGGGACAGGGAACGACATCGAGGCATGCAAAACTATAATTTACTCAACATTTTATTTATTAATGGTTATAAATGAATTATATTACACTACTTTTTTAGTAGAAATGCAATATTATTGCCAATAACACTACGAAACTCTTGCACACAACGAATATCGGGGGGAACCTCGTGTCTAGAAGATAAAACGCAATTGGAGACATTGTATATCGTTTGTATCGGATAGTACCACCAGAATTTTCGTTTGTACCTGAAAATTAATGAAGATATAGCCATTTTAATAAAGGCGGTGAGAGGAGCTCCCTAAATCCCACACAATTCTCGTCACAACCACTGTTCAACAATGAGAAACCACACTCAGTCGATTGTACCTGGCTTGTATTAGTTTCTTCCACCAGAATATACGTTTGTACTTAATTGTAATTAATTAACATAATTGCAATTTTAATGAGGTGGCGGGAGGCTCGCCCTTACATTAATACTCTGCCCTAAGCTAAGAAAATTACACTTTTCCAAACCTTTCCGCCGCCCTTGCGAGGCGGTCGTGCTTGATCATGAGTAGAGGCGTATTTTAATAACCTAAAACAATGCAAAAAATGATCACTAAAATGCTCTTAGAATGCTTTGAAAATGTAAAAACAAAGGAAAATGGCGCAAAAAATTGATCACTTTTTTATACGTTACTGATGTAATGGAGGCTTCTTTTTGTTCAAGTGAACTCAGCTTGCAAACTTTGGATTTGGACTGTTCTTTAAAATAAAATCTCTGCATTTATTTATTGTGAAATCGGCCAAACTGAAAAAGGCGCGGCGAAACGTCGCAGGAGCCTTAGATTACAAAGTACTCACAGTAGTTGACATTATAATTCATGAACGAAGAAATCGAATAGGCAACTCAGGAATTCTGTGGTGAACATTTGTGGCACCTAATAAATATTGTTGAAGCAAGTATCATTAAAATTATATAAAAATCGATGAAAAATGCAGTAAAAATTACGTTAAAAGGTAAAAAATGACTTATTAGTCAAAACGATGAAAAATGCAATAAATGATACATAAAAATAAGTAATTTCGTTTCGTCTTAACATAAAATGAATTTCTATATTAATCGACTTTGTTCTAAAGTGAAAAGAAAAAAATTACATTTCATTAAAATCCGCCCCCTCGTGAAGGATACATACGCTGAAGCTCTTCGGCTTTTGAGGCAAAGAAGTGGACAGTGTTACCTGTTATAACCTATGGAACAAGCACCTCCGTCGAGGAATGAAAGTTGCAGTGCCAGCCGCGTTTGTTTACAACGATGGTTGGCAAACTGCTTTTTGTCGTCGCCCTTTGTTCTAAGGAATGGGGAGTGGGCGGTGGAGGCGTTGGCTGCTGAGGGTACTGGGGCTACCCTATGGGGCGAGGGTGTCGGGCACTTCCTTTTGGAGGTGGGGGGAGGTCCGGAGGCGGCGGTGGTGTTAATGAGAGCGGAAGCTCTTCATGTCTTTCCGCAGACTTTCGCATACAATACGATTAATCTAGCAATTGCAGAAGTAGATGTGAACACAAATTAGACTGAGCTTGTGAAGTTTTAATCTCTTCAAAAATTAAGGGAGAAAAATATGGAAGTTTCAAGCAAATCTGGGGAAGAATCAAATGTAGTTGTAAAAGATTTTTGCAATAGAATTTTCGGAACTAATTGGAAATGATAAGCATTTTTGCATTTAGCATTTGCACTAATGCAAATGTGCTATGTGCATATTACCAAAAAAACGTAAAAATGTAGCTGTACTAAAATTAAACTATTAGCATAAAACCTGCAAGTTTTTGTTACGGCGATTATAATGTTGAAATTGCAATAAGGCTAGTTAATATCCCGTACTAGTCGCGCGACTTTTCTTGACGTCTGAGCTCCCTAGATCTCAATCCATCACGACTCGGCACAGTCTGGTCAAAATCTTGGTCTCACACGGAACGGAACGGCAAGATTATCAGGTCTGTCTGCCGTTGCTTTCGAATGAATTCAGTTCTCGCGTTTCCGCTGTTTTTTGCTGTGCCGTGATTTATTTGCTAATTTATACAAAGATATTTTGCTTCCCTCTTGCCTTACGATTACGATTTTGGTCAATATAATCACCTACACTATCCTGTTGCACTAACAGCAAAAGAGGCGCGAAGTGTTAATAATATTACAGTTGGGAACACTCACCTATCCACGAACAGCGTGATGTATGCCTCCTCTCCTCTCACCCCGCGCTGCGAGACTTCAAGAAAAGTCGCGCGACTAGAATGGAGGTAACACACAAGGCCATTGGGTGTTGGGAACTTTTGATCGCGGTTATAACATTATCAGGTACTACGATTCATTGGTAAGTCCAATGTCAGATACTGAAAAAGCATATTTAAATAAAGCTGTGCATGAAAGAAATTTTCAGCACATGAAACTATTTTTAAAACAGTTTACACGCCACATTTTGGTATTATTAATATGGAAATAAAGAATTGAGTTGAATTATAATATACATTTTTTAATTTGCAGGTCATTCTTGATAAAGATTAAATTTAAATATTTTACTTGACAATAAAAATGTCTCGTCTAGAAGTACAGCTTCACCTAGATTGTTTGATGATGAGAATGTATTTCAAGCTGCAGACAAGTTAGAATTATGTATTGGTGTCTGCATACTATAAAAGAAAAAAAGGTGTCTTGTGCTGAAGTTCATTGGAATGGTCATCAAGCTTGGTTTTCATTTCTTGTGTTGTTTGCAAAGAGATAATTTCCTAGATGGCTCCACATATTGCTGTTGGTGAAGAATTTCTTTATGAGGATCAGACCAGATCTTGATATTATTAATTTCATGTAATGACCCCAAAGATGTGTACTAGTGTTTATTCTTATTGTCGACTATAACTGTGACACAAAACCCTTGCATTATTTTAGTTTGTATAATTTATTAATTGCAAAATGTGTACATGGGCATCAATAACGAAGCAAAATTAATATATATCATAAGATAATCTGTACACAAAATTCAAAATATTATTACTACTAGAAAATTATAATAGACTTTGAAATTGTTTTTCAGTGGAGGCCAGTGATGTACATACTGTTGCGAACACGTCTGTTGACTGCTGAAGTAATTTTCGTAAATGTAATATTGGTTTTTTGTTGTTATAACTTCAAATCCTGTTTTTTTTCGGAATCCTCATTCTTTGGTATTACATGATTCATGTAGTTGCAAATATGCATAGCTCTCGCTATAACACATTGAATTTAACATCTCTGTGAGACTTTATAATACGTCTTAATAGAGTCCAATACATTTACTGTAGCGTCTTCCCGATTACTAATGTGTATCCAGTGACCAATATCCTTCTTGCAAAGAAAATACTGAATGCGCTGCCGAGACGCCATCATGAATACCCAAACAGATCGTGTGCACCGTACCAACAAACTAGAAAAGCCTCAAACTGGCTTCAGAAAATTTGCCCAAAATGCAGAGCGCTCTCGCAGAGCGAGAGAAGGTACGGAATGTGCAATGCACGTTCACGTCATTACGGTGCGACTTTTCCTACACTTACGGGCATCTATGGCCAATCCTGCAACATAAAGAAATACAGGTCAAAAATGACTTTAGCTATCTGGCGTGCGTATTGATGTGCAGAAATGCTAAGTTTATGTTTCAAGTCTCATTTCTCTGTATCAGATTACTCTTACTCCAGGAAGTGCTTCGGTTGCCTATACTTAACGCGTTGATCGGGTTGGTATGAGGTGGCTAGTTATCACCAGACAATCTATGGGTGTCCTGTGGTTAACACACCTATATATCTTACACCGTGGTATATCGGATCATTCAATAAATCAATTTCTGACGTCATGAGTGTCGTGCAACCCGAATCAAGGTACCACACTTTCTTTCATTAGCATCTTTGATTCCTTTTTCTTTCACCACTAATATTTTTTTTCAGTACTTTTTAGAATTAAATTTTCGAGAATTCAAGTCATCATACTAGAGAGTTTGTGCCACCTCGAATGTTAAAAGCACTATCGAGCTTCCGCTCATGCGTTCCGCACCACTTTAGTGCATCTGCGCATGTGCAAAAGATCGATAGTGCTGACGCTATGGCGTGCACAAACTCCCTAATCAAGTTCGTTCCTGCGGTTAGCAACATTACCTCTATTCCCTTTTCAATGCCAGCAGTTCCTGCTAGATGGCCTAATGTACCGAGGAAGTACTATGACAACTTTTTTGTACCTCTAAATAGCGTCCATTTCGGTATTTTTTGTCTTCTTTCGAAACGTAGATTCTCGCGCAGTGTGTTCAAACATGAGATGTTGATTTGCTCTTATTGTCGTTGCTATCTCGTAATTACTTGGCAACCCATTAAGGATAATTATATTGAATCAATTCCACTGTAGCAACTAATTCTTGCAATTCGCATGTTATACCCTTCTTTCCTATTAAAAAATCGTCTATCGATTCTTTGATCGTTAGTTCTACTTTTCTAATCTGATTTTATTAATTCCTTCATATCGATGTTTTATTAAATCCCGCAGTTACTTTGCATTATTTACTCCTCTACAAGCCAAAATTTGTTCATTTGAGAGTCAAAATTAGAATGTCCATAACTTCATCATTATACTTTGACCAATTTTTCCATTTTTTTAAATACTTTCTTCATCACCTCCAATCTTCCGCGGTTGCCTCGAACCTTCACTTCATTGAACAGATATCTAGATTTAATGAAGGCACTGACCTTTATTCTTCAAAAATTGTAGTTACAATTAGTCAGCAATTCAATTCTTCCAAAAGATGAAGTCATTACAGCATTCATGATTCTTACGATGAGTTCGCTGAATGTTGATGTAACCAGACCAGTTTCTTACTTGTTATCTGAAGTATTTCTACTTATTATGGATTATGTTTGAGTAATACACATGTTTACATTTCAACGTAGAGCATTTACTACACCCACAAGTTAAGAGCCTCAAAAAAAAGTGAAGAGCCCTCATACACAGTTACCATACTACGAATATAATCATCTCTTCAAACAATTTTTTGATTATAATTTTATTTTATATATATTTATATTTATTTATTCCCCCCCCCCACGTATGTAGCAGTAGCAAAGAATGGTAAAGAAAAGGTGTTGGTTCAATTTTCATCACACACACTGTGTTTTGAGAAGTATCAAACTCTTTACCCATGTATTAATTTGTGTAAAAGATAAAGACTGAACTCATACTTAATCAACTACTCTAATATATTTATATCAATATAAAAAGCTCATTGTTGAAATCTTTCTAATAATTTCAATTTTTTAATAAAATGTTTGTAGTGTAATCTGAGAACAAAAATGGATCACCAGAATAACTCATCCTAAATCTATCCTAATTCCTAAGTTTCATATCTGGTTGTTTTCATTCATCCTAATGTGGTTTTCTCTGTTTACTATTGTTAAAAATTCGTTTTCAATCTGTATTTTTTATGTGACAATGAATTTTAACTGCATCCCTAGGTGAGATTAGCTTACTCGCCTCTGAATCTCCCAATGGGCAGGTTCAATCCTGCTGGATTTTTAAAGGCAGAACAATCCTATTCTAGCCATGTCATGCTTATAGCATGACAACTGGCGATGAAAGTGGGAATCACCTCCAGACACAGGGACACCCAAAAGGCATACCTGCTTGAAGTTCCCCTAGACTCGCACCAAGGGTAGGCATCAAAAGCAAGGGGTTGAATACATTGACTAATGACCAAAGGTTGTCACCCAATCCTGACCTGAAAAGTGGGTATTGAAATTCTGCTAAAAGGTCCCAACTTAATATTCTTACTAGGGATGTCAGAGGAACACGTCTGATCTTTTAAATCAATTCACTTCTTTAGTTAGTATAAACAATAGTCCTTTATTTTCTGTATTGCAAGTTTCGGCAGAATACCTTCATGTGTATATTGAACTTATTACTTCAAAGTTAAAAATAAGAAGATGCATTTTCTTTGTCAGTTTTATGATGTTAATAGCAAGACAAATAGATAAAGATGTGAGATGTCAGAAAAAAAAAAGTAATCCCTAACATTTCACACTGACAACTAGCATCAGCTAAAACATGTGAAACTTAGGACCAACAAAATTTATATTTCAAATAAAGACTATACATCGTGCAGGAATATTTAACAAGGGTTTCCTTAATGAATACAAGCACTGTGTGTATTATACAAATTACGTGCCTAAGCAGATCTATTCACATATTCAAAAATGCACTAATAATTCTCTTATGTAAATGTAAAAAGGGGTAAAGGTTTGAAGTAACAGGGAAAATTTGTGTTAAACAGCTGGAGCATATTAATATTAAATTATAAATAGTGAAAGTATGTTTATGTGTGTGCGTAGCAATGCACACATGATGTTTTTACACAAAACAGCATCTTACATTCAATTCAAACAAGAACGAAAATTAAATATATACAGGACTACACGGTGTTTGATTACACACCGTTCCATTAAACCTTGGTACTGAACAATCAGAAATTTGCAGTATATAATAACTCAAACAATACATGCTTTCTTCTTTTTTGATGGTCACAGTACTCCAACCACAAAGGATTGTTCAAATATTTTATGGAAGAAGTTAAGGTCTCTGTTGTAAATTCTCCCATGATGTGATCTTCATTCATCAACCCAACGCCATCTTATACTGCAGTATGAAAAAAAAATATATAAATAAATAAAAATAAATCAATAAAAAGGAGTAAATAAATAAAATAAAAAAAAAGTTGCACTGACTTTTAGACTAAGTCTTTATATGATATACAAAACAGCTGGACAGTATGTTAGCAAAATCCAAAGAACTAATAAAAATATTTCAGGTTATGCAACGATCATTGAGATTACCAAGGTTCAATATTTTAATAATATAACTTTTTAAATATTGGACCAATACAAATTTTATAAAGGAAATTTATCCACAACTCACACTATGAGTATCTAAATCAACACAGAAGGAAATAATAGTGCTAACAACAAAATGAAAAATTACTAAATTACTAACTTATGCATTAATTCCAGCTGTACATGTTATATCCTCCTCCCATTCCAATTGGATGATATCTGTTGTGTGATTTGTCTGCCCTCATAATGCCAGAGTAGCCAGCATTACTCAAGTAGGCACGTGTTCCTGGGTGTGGGCCTCTTATTCCCCCACCTCCATAAGTGACTATGCCCCGACCACGTGATGCACCTCCTCCTCCTCC
>BOPP01000082.1:25000-39645 GCA_017312745.1 Gryllus bimaculatus
TCCACCTCCACCACCTCCTCCTCCTGGAAGATGATATGCTCAAAACTTAAACAACAAAATCCCCAAAGTAACACGTTCATTTTATGTATTACATGTGAGGAAGAAACAATAAACCAAAGACTATAATGAGTAATGCACACCTTTTAATTAAAAAAAAATATCAGACTTCAAGAGAAAAACATCAATTGATCACCATTAAACATGAGGAAATAATTATATGACTTCTTTTTTGTACTGCAATGACTAAAGCATTTAAAAATGACCAAAATCTTGGAGCATGACAAGTGTGGATTTAATAACAAAGGCAGAGCAGAAGTTCAATCATTATGACTCTTGTAAGACTTTATTACACAAAACACTACACAGACAGATTTAACAATCTGTACAATGTTTATGGTAATCTGGACACCTGCAATGGTACGATAGTTTAAGATTTCATTATAACTATTATTATAACACATCTGAAATAATATGGTAACAATTTTTTTACACATCTCAAAAAATGTCAATGACTATTATTAAAGAGTTGTATTCCAAACCTAAAATGACATGCATGCAATATATTGCTTTAGGTACATCATCAAATAAATCGAACACAGTTTGCAAATGTGTGTCAATATCATATACCTATATGATAGTTGCTGTAAGTGTAAATAACAAAATTTTTTATCTAATTATTTACAACCTTATTAGCTAAAAGAACAATTTCAACATGAAAATATGTTTTAACTCTTCAGGTTTCCTTTAAATAATTTTCATGATAAAACAGACTTCAATGTAGTTAAATAAGAAATTAAATTACAAATTTCAAAACCCAGATGAAAGATGTCTGAATTAACTAGTATAGAAAAATATTACAAACTTCCTTCTCAAAATTATGAAAAAACTGAACAACATTGAGGAGGAAAAGAGAATGGAGATCAAATTGACAGATAATGATAGTAAAGATATCATTTTGACCTGATAAAAACAATTTTCATGGTGTAACTAACACTAAATAAAAAATGAGAAATTTTAGTAGTTCACATTTAATACCTTCTTGCTAAGTATAATTTTTAAAACCTGTAAATAATGATACAATTTTTCTTGATGATCCCTCTTCTCTTAATAAAAAAAATATTATCAAACATAGAACACACATCATTTACACGTGTAATTATTAATTGTGGTGCATTAATGTTCATGATGCAATATGAAGATACATAATATACAATTTTTGTATATAGAAAATTTTAAATCTTGCATTCAAAACAATGTTCATTTTCCCTACGTAAAACATTAGAAAAGAGAACTGGACATAGGAAACACTGATTAATTTAAGAACAAAAATGTGTTTCCATGTTACAACAGATTCATCAATTTTGAATAACATGATTTCTGAAACTGTATATGGATTTAATAAGGCAAGATATCTATGCAGAATAACATGGATTTTTAAGAACAAATAATTCAGTATGGCATTTTATAGCAATTAACTAGAATTAAAAGAGCTACATTCACACACATTCATACATTCACTTGATAACTTATACTATCCTTAATCCAAATTAAATAACCATTTGCAAAAATTAGACTAGAATTCAACAGTTTTATAATTAATAAACTTATAGTATCAGTTTTCAAAAGTAACAAAAAAATTTGCATGATTATGCAATAGACAAAAAGAAATTGATATCAATTATCTATGTACATATAATGAGCCCTTGCTCCTGAATTAAAAAAATTATAGTAGATCCAGACAGAAAAGAAAATAAATTCTTTTCAATACTGACAACTGTCAGGATGCTCAGTTTTTACTAAATAAAGAAATTTCCAGAAGAAAACAAAGCACAAAAAGAATAAACATATTTTAAAAAATTCAGACATTTAGTCCACATGTTTTTATATCACCATTTAAAAAACAGACTACGCAAATAACAAAAATGTTATCTTCTGCAACATGCAACTGCAATGCATCAAATGAATAGAATTTGCCATATAAATAATGAAATTTAAACCACTGAATTCATCTTTACAATTCAGACGCACTTCTGATGGAGAATTCAGTAGAATCGTTTTGGTTTTCTTCATCTGTTATATCTCTGAATCAGTAATTAGTTAAAGACAAAACCTTAAATTCGTCTCTGAAAATAAATTAATTTTCAAAACTTTCTTAAATACACTTTTATTAAATTCACCATTTTTTAATATTTTTAAATTGCCATTAATATAATGAACCTGGGACAATAACAATAATTACAACAGTGTTGTGACATTCACAAGAATATAATTTACAGGAAGGAAAGAAAGCAATTGGATTCAGTGCCAAAACACATTGGCAGCACATTCATTAGAAGAAATAAAATTCTAATGACAGCCAGTACAATATGAATAGCACATTTTTGTTCTGTTGACAAAATGCTGAATAATAAAATTGATCAATCGTGACAATTATTAATGTTTCTTGAACGTTTTGAATTATGTAATGCCATTAAGTTGCTTTAATGGTAATGCAAACATTTTAATTGTTCATTGCATAAGATATATGACAAATACATTTTCAAGCGTTAATCAATTCTTGTCAATATATACATCCCATTTATTATTCCAGTTTAATTTTCATTTACTTGAATTGTAATTGCTTTTGACATAGATTTTCCACATTAAAATGAAATCTACTGCATAAAATCATTCCTTTAATTCTATTACAATTATTACAATTTCTTCAATGTAAAACTGCTATGTAACCAAAACAAATTCTTTTTGCTTGTTTTTATAGAGACCTCTTGAAAAACTATAGAAGTGGCATAATTTGAACCAATTAACAGGTAAAATGTAAAACAACAAACCAAATTTTTAAAAAGAATAGATCAAGAGACCTTGTGTGCTGTGTTCTTTGCAGTAAGAGTGAGTTTAACTCAGTTTTATGATTAATCTCCAAAGTTTTATTTCAAAACAACTACATCTAGAGAAGTAGAAAATATATTGGTAAGTGGGGTCATCTTTAAGAAGTTAAAATTGTCTCAACTCATACTATTGTCACCATTGTCAGCTTTTGAAACTTGGCCATGAACGACAAGAAGGATTGGAATATATGATTGATGAAAACTGTAAGGATGGTTTAGTGTATAGTTACTAACAACTCTAACTTTTTAATCCCTTATAGCTCAATTACTAGCAATTTGCTGTGTATAATAGGACACAATGCAGTTAATTATACTTTGATTTATTCATTGTCCTTTGACAGGTTATCAACTGTTACGGTGGCATCCAATCGGGAGCTTAAACCACATCATAGTGACATTCAAGCTCCCAATTGGAGGACACTGTAATAGCTGATTTACGTCACAGGACTGTGTTAAAATTAGAGTATAATATTTGTAACAACACTTCAAAACAAATTATTGTAGTTAGGCCAAAAAAATTTATCTTATTCTATAATCAACTACAGCTACTAGCAAGGTGGTATTTCAAATAACATATTCTCAATTTTTATTTAAACGTATACTAAATTTTGCAATTAATTTGTGTCATGAGTGGAAATATTCAAATCATTGACATGAAAATATATTTGCTTTAAATTTCAAGAAAAAATCATTAAAAATGCAATGAACAGAAAAAAAGAAAGGCAATGCAACATATCATTGAAGAACAGTATGCACTATGGGCTTGACATCACAATGTTACAGTAATACACTGCAATGAAGTACAGGGTGCTTGTATTTAATGTTCTGTGCGATTTAGTATTACTGTTTTTATACATATATATCATTTCTAGTTTGAAAAAAAAATTACACTGGCCGTCCAGAATGATCTACTAAGATAGATATGGTTATCACAATACTATCTGAATTTTGTTTACACATTGAACATCGTTTGTTATTGCTTAAAAAGTTTTAAAAGCAAGAACATCTTATTTACTTTATTAAATGTGTCATTTCAATGAACAAGTAATTCAGTACATAAAAAATTCATTGTATGCATAGATGGAAGTTGAGAAGCTAACTTCCACTCATTCCTCCAAGACAGTTATTATCGACATCAATGTTATCCAGAGAATTTCAATTATTTTGCAAATGCATTAACAAAGAAAGCATGAAAGACATTACTGACAAGAATAAAGAGATATTCAGAATTATTTTCAAAACAGCTACTAGAACATTCATCAGCCCATGTAACAAAAGTAGTTTCCCCAAGTCATCTTTTACTTAACACTTTTCATACCATTACACTGTCTCACATCCATAAAAATACACTCTCTACAGACACTGACTTTAACTTTTCTTATTATCAAGCAACATCATATAAATCTCCGTTGTTCAAATAGCTTCCAAGAATACATAGTGAAAACTACATTGGCAACTACTTTAAAAAAACAAGTCGTGACCAGGTGAGAAACATTTCAAAGATGGTAAGATGAAGAGATTAAATTTACAAAGAACTACAATTTTCTTGTAATGCTTTTCAAGAAACATAAAGTATCTCTTAATTCAACATATTAACTCAAACATTCATATTGGAATACTTTTACTGCAAGGTAGTACAGCATGAGGGAGATTAAATCTAAATATATTTTCTAATCAATATCTCTTCATCTTTCACTCATACTCAAAGCAAATCCATATCTTGATTTATTTTCTAATCTTAATTAACAAAGGATCATATATAGAAACAAACTGTAAATAGTAATTCATCAAAAATCACATTATCATACTTTTGAGACAACATTCAGATTGAAAATGAAATAATTTAAAAATTTTGAAACTTCAGAAAATCTACGATCTGAAACAAACCATTCCTACAAATACCACTAACAGAATAGCAAACAAGGTATCTACTTCAAATGCACCCATAGAAAATTAAGTTATAATGGATTCTTAAAGTTATGCATTTACTTGAAATGTGGAAATATTAAAATTCTTTACATGCAGCAGAGGATGGCTCTGCCATGGAAGAAATATTCATGACTTTAAGGAATTCATTTCTTTCTGCCGTTGTCCAAAAGTTGTGACAATGTATTACAAAACTACACTTCACATGCTTATGTACAATTATTCACATAAATATAACAAAAGCTATCAATATATTTATACAAATTAATTCATAAATAAAGTTAATAAATAAACAATAACGACTCATTTTATACAGCAAAATGAGCACATTTCAACATGACTATTTATGATCACAGTAACAACTGAAAGAAAAACAAATCTTTTCTTGAAAGAACAGGAATGTATTTTAGAGGCATCTCAAGGTTCCTCTAGAATTCTGATGTAAAGCAGGTAATCAGGACACATGAAACAGAAGTCCACACAACATTTTGGAGTAAGTCACGTGATTGTTCTTATAATCATTATTGCTATAATGCAACACATCACAAAATGCCCATCATAAAATCCAGATTTTAATAGTGGAGAGGGGGGGTATGTTATAACATGTTATAATAATAGTTCCTCCATCATTCTAAATTCATAGGTTGAATTTCTACAGAACACATGAAAAATAAAACAAAATGTTCAAAAAAATTTACAAGAGGTTTAAAGAAACTTACATTATAGTTTTGGTCAAATGTCAGACATCAGAAGACTCAACTAACCTTGGTCAGCCCCAATGCTGAATGCAATATCTCATGCAAATTGATTCTACTCTGTGCCCATTCTACTCTGACACTGATGCTAAAATTTTTATCTGTTTCGTTTCATGTTCTGCTGTTGAAGCCAGTTATTGAAAGCGGCAGAACATTGACTTGCTGCAAGAACATTGAATGGAGAACGAGATATAGAAATCAGAAAGAAAAGAGAAAGACAATATGCATCTAACTTAAGCGCCCAAATCACAACTGAGTTGACAATATCCTTTTTTTAATACTGATATGTCCTTTTCTTGCCATACAAACCATCTCCTCCTTAATATTGCATAAACAAACAGAAAATATCACAAAGCATAAGTCTTGTAATATAAAATATTTTAAGTATGCCAAAAACACAAAGAGAAAACACAATATGATATCAATAGACTAATAATATAATAGAGAGATTTAGTTATATAACATTCAAGATATGAAATTATCTAAAACAAATAAAATTTTAACTTTGCTACTTGCAAGCCTGGAGCGAACGATAGAAGTATATGGCAATTAGACAATTCACTTACAGAGAATAACATGTGGTGTATTGAATGGTTTGTTAAAATGAAAATAATTTATAGGGGGGAAAAGATACCCTTCAGAAAAATTTAATAATGTAATAACTATAATTTAATAATAATAATAATAAATAATAATAATAATAATAATAATAATAATAATAATAATAATAATAAATAATAAAAGTAAGAAAATGATAGCAATTTATCCTCCTAACCACCCAACATTACCAAAGTACTTCCTTTGAAAATTAGTGAAATCTCCCAATGACATGATACAGTTAACCACTATTTTTATGGCCTCTAGTGAACTGGGAAAATACTTTTTTGTTCAAATATTGCTGTTGAGCATCTTAAGAATCATATAAACTGAGCAAAAGAATGAATGCCAGCTAAATTCTCACTACTGAGTATCCGCCACACATTAAGTGTGAACATTTTTATAACCCTCTTCCCCCTCCAAAAAGTAGGAATACTTCCAATTAATTTATCATATTGATGGCCTCAGCAATATAGTACGTAGAAACCTTAATGTGGTGGACAATAGGAAGGTCATTTACCTACCTATTCTATTATTGAAATTAAGTCTCATTACAAAATAGCAACTCCAAAGCTTGAACTTTTTCAATAGTCATTCTACCAGGTAAATTTTGCCAAAGGAATCCACACAGTTTGCAAGAATTCTTTTATGTTTCTAATACTGATGAATACTGATAAACTTCCTATTAAAGGAATTAAAAATTAAAGTACCTGTTGATGTTTTGGATAATGTGTACATTTCTGGCAGGAGGACACTCTGAACACAATTAGTGGTGTTACAACTGCACATACTTTCGCATTATTTCTAAATTAGCCATTTTCAATAATTCTGACACCAACAACAATGAGACTGGCACCATTCTTACAAGTTTTCCTTGTTCTATCCACAGGAGAAATGTTAAGCCGTTTTTGAGAAAATGTTATTTTAATAAAATGCATAAACTCCAAACAGATTTTGTTTAATGCAAAAATCTCTATCACCAAGATATTTTAATTTTTAAATAATAAAATTTGGCATTTGTGAAAATTCAGAGTTTGCCGGAAATGAGACTAGCGCCACTGTTTTTAACCAGTTCTTTAATGCACGTGAGCAGAAAATGTAAAGTAATAATTAGGAGCCTTTTGAGAAAATAATAGTATAATAAAATTTAAAAATCGACTAATTTTTTCCAAAACTACCCAAAAACTACTCAATTTTCAAGAAAAATTACATGAACTGATTCAAGATTGATCTTTAAAGGACAGATTTCAATAGGAACAAAAAAAAAAATCTGTATCTTCAATACTGTAGTTTTAGGAAAACACCAGAAAAAAAATTTAACTTTTGCAATTTTTGAGAACTTGGGAATTTCGATAAAAATGAAACCTGCACTATTTTCTTAAGCATCCTACACTATCTGAGGACAAAGTTATATCAAAAAATTTGGAGCCATTTTTAAAAAAAATGTTGAATTATGTAAAATACTCCCCAAAATCAAAATAACCATCTCAAACTCAGAGGGTCTCAAGTTCATTAGAGTCAATTGGGGAATATTAATTTTGGAGAAAATCAGCTGAACAGTTCAGGCACTAGTATGGACCACAAACAGACAGACATGATGTTTTGCCATCAATTTTTCAGTATAAATGACCCATAAAACAAGGATTCATACTACACAATGTGTTAGAGAAATATTACCTACATATAGGTACAAGACTTATCCACTTTTTTTGTTACTAGAGCCTGGCAATAAGAGTTTTCTGTTGAAAATTCACGGTTTTGAAATACATGAATACAAATTTTCTCTTCTTAGGAAGTAAGTATGAGAAATTAAAAAATAATGTGCTTCCTGCAGAGTGGGCAGAATTTATGTTCAACTTCTGATTATTGGGCATTAGATCAAGACTACACAAAAGGCACTTTCAGCACGCTACGGCATTACAGTACTAAAGACACTGCAAACACTGCACATTACCCTCCTGAATTTATCAATACTGACAGGAAGACAACAAGCTATGTTAATGTTTAATAAGCAAACTTCATACATAAGGAAACTCCCATTTTATTTTTGACATAAGATTCTAAAAATTAATTACGACTATTCTGAAATGACAGTTGCAACAAACTATTTTCATGCTGTCTAAAAACTCCTTAGTAGAAACCGAAACTATTAACACCCGTATAACCACATTTGATCCTTCCTGACAATCTTTGACATCTTCAATTCCTTCTGCAATAAAATAGATTTTGTTTCATATTTCTCTTCATTCTTAAAAGAAAATTAATAAAATCGCAGTAATGGTGTGCTAATAAATTATAAACATGATTAAATTACAAGAAAGGCCAGACAGAACAATACAATTCGTGAAGTATGAAAATAATGTAAATACAGAATATAGAGACTTGGTGGAGAGAATCAGGAGAAAACGTGTATTAAGAACAAGAACAAATACTGGAAGATCAATGAAAGCTAGCAGGGCGAGGGGGGAGTGGGGGCAAGAAACCAGCATGAAGCTTAGAATGGCGAGAAAAGATGGAGGGAACAAGCAGCAAGTCTCTAACAGTCTGTTAAATCAACTCTATGTTTGAACACGTGCATTTGGGCAGTGTGGAAGAGTGATTGGAAGTAAACAGTGCATTGAAAGCATGACAACCATGTAGCCCTGCATGAGATAATGTGCACTTAAACAAGTGATGACTTGCCATCTGCATTTCAAATGTCAAGGCCTGAAGAAATGGTGTCTCCGCAAGCATTTCAAGCATAATATTTCAGTCTTTTCAAAAATATTAAAATTATTTCCATTTCCCCCCCTTCTTTAGATCAATTTCATGACTCTGACAAAAATTTGCTATTTTATGCTATAAAATTTATATACAATTAAATATTCCTTCTCATTTTGAATTGCCCCAACACACAACTTCAATATAATTGTTAAATATAATTAAATGACCTGTGACAATCAAACATTTTATCATGTGATCCAATTATCAAAAGAAGCCTCTTAATTAAATAAATAAATAAAATTGATTATAAGTCTGACAACAGTACAATAAAACAATAAAAACTAATTTATACTAAAATTTATTTTTACTAAGTTGGGAAGGAAATTGTTATAATTATCTTAAATTTCATTGAGATCATACGATTACAGGCTATGACAGAATTTTCAATTATGAAAATAAGAAAAAGTGTAAAATGAGAGAAAAGTAAGTGAACTAATAACACAGGCAGACAAAATAAAAAAATAAAAATTGTTAGTCCCAAAGACTTGAAAGATGTTTCTCTATTAATGTTGATACGCTGAATTGCACCATCACCGTCTAGTTGTTTTCTCACAAAAAACACTGTGAAATATACAATTTCACAGTGGCTTTTTGCAAGGAAAAAGTAACAATGTAGGGTGATGGCGCAATTTTGGCTGCACGTTAGGATTCAGCACATCAACATACATAGAGAAACGTGTCAAATCTTTGGGTCTGACAACAATCCCTAAAAATAAAAAACATACAATTCCACGGGGGGGGGCGCTCCCGGTTTTTAAAAATCTGGAGAATGGAGGCGCAATTCTGGCTTCAAATTTAGATTCAGCATATCATCATACATAGAGAATCATACGCAAGTCTTTGTATCTGACAACTTTTTTTTCCATGTATGCCTATGTAATTATTTGATTCCAGACCACAAAAAAGTTACAAAATAAAGAAGTTATATAAAAAGACAAAATAAAATGAACAGAACAAAGGTGATATGTAAATACAAACCAAGATCAAGCTGAAACAAGGAGGGAAAATCTAAAGAAAATATAAACATTTTTTAACAGCCTGTATTCCTAGATGTTAATTTGAAAACGAGTTAATATTCAGAATTATCTAATTTTGGTATTTTCAACCTAAAATTATATAGCAATAAAATTCCTATAAACAATTGTACTAAATACTATTTAGAATTGCAGCAGTACAAAATTTCCAAAACTAGAATTAAAAATGCATGATAATCGAAACCTTCCCCCACTACACCCACACTTACTTAAATTGCCTAAATAATAAAATCCAAATCTGTATTTCCCACAGAACAAAATAATGTGAAATCTCAAAGCAAAATTGTAGAATAGAATTTGGGGCTTAAAATAAATTTTAAACAACTTTTCTCCCTTAAAAAAAAAAAAAAGGGGGGGGGCAGAGTTGCAAGTTTTTCGAAGTTTGTAATTACATAACTTTCCTTCACCAATCTCATCTCAATCAATCACAGGAACAATTGCACAACTGAACAATTGAAGTGTCAAGTGTTCTTGAAAAGAACAATTGAAGAACTTTGCAACAATATTTGAGAGATTCCAAGCACATTTAATAATATTATATATATATATATATATATATATATATATATATATATATATATATATATATATATATATATATATATATATATATATAAATAAAAGGGAATATTTGTATGTGTGTGTGGCTCATCCACTCAAAAACTACTTGACCGATTTTACTGATATTTTCACATTAGTTTTTATTAATTTGGAAGTGTTTAAAGAGGGATTTGAATTAAATCAGACATGTGAGGGGGTTGTGATTTATTTATTTATGACAACTGAAACTCCCCTGAACCCTATGCAACCTGCCGCCAAGTAAGGATTAAGCACTTCTTCACTGCATGAAAGTATTCTGCCCTTGCGATGGTGAAATATCAGCCGGAATTATTACTTGACTCTAGGACAAGTAAATCAAATTTCTCCAACGTAGTATCATAGCGAACGTATGACCAAATTTGAGGGAGAACACATTAACAATAGGATACATGACAACCATGTCCAAACCAGGACATAAAACAAACCCATACTACGTGAGTATTAGAATTTGTGCACAGCGTAATGTAAAATGTGATTAGCAACCACATGACCAGTTGTGTGTGTTGTGTAATACACTGCAATAGCAAAGCATTGCCAGGTCCACTAGTTATAGGATAAATATATATTAATTTTATACTATCAATGTTCATAATATAAAATTTTTACAGCCTTTCTACTCTTCTAAACTTTTTCAAAAATAGGAAATACTTCTCATTCAGTTTCCTTCTCAAACGGAAAGACTTTATAATGAGAACAAGAAAAACTTCTCAAAAGCACTCTCAATTCTTTAATTATTGTTAAATTGTATAATATGCAACAATTTTATACAATGCTTTATCAGGTGAATGCTAATTATATACAGTGCTTTATTTTGGTCAATTATAACTTACAGTATAGTAGCTTGGAGCGGAGTACACTAATCTACACTAGTATCATTAATTAACATTCAAAAATGGATTATTAAAATTAATTATAAAAAACTTATCATACCCCACAGCATCTTTATTTAAACAACAAATATAATAGATATACAGCGTTACTTTATTGAAAAATCTAATTTACATAATTATGCATAGCTTAAAAACCAATATTTAAATGCGATTAAAATTAAAAGATTATCTAATATGCAACCATCATGAGTTAACAAAGACTTGTGCTTGAGGAGACATAATGTAGTTAGAATTAGAGCATTTAATGCGTTAACCGATATCTTAAAAACTACTACTGTAAAAAAGTTAAAAAATGACAAAATACTAAGAGCTTTCTTGATTTATCTGGACAGAAATATTATATATTCATTTTTGTCTTATTTACAATAGCTTCCTACATCTTTTTGTTTACAATAGTTTGGTTTCCCCCACCGCCAAACTTACATTTTTCTTTTCTTTTACTCACAGTCATAATTTTTCTTTTGTTTCATTTTATGTTAAGTGTGAAAAAGAACATGTTACTATTTAACAAAAAGTTTTTGTAATTCATTATTTTTCAGGTCTGTGCACAGGCATAGCTTCCTGCAGGATTTTCTTTATATATCATACTGAAATTTTGTACTGCACAAGAGCCCGTGAATGGACTCAGGCCTATCGGCGACAACCCTGCCTCGCGACCATGGTTAAGGGAGTATATAGCATGTAGACATCCCCATGCCGCATTCCAATCTTCTCAACTTGAGAAGTGAATTTTCTCATCGTCACACAGCAACATAAACTGTGACATAGCAAGGAAAACACACACTATATTCGTCATATCTACACAACCAATTTCGTGATATTTGCTTTAAATAAAAAGGCAGTGGGTCCCAGATGAGTTATTGCTTGCTATTATTACCTGGTTTTAAAGTATTAACAGTATATTTTAATAAAATTGTAAATTAACGCTTATCTGTTATCACTTGTTTAGATGTTTGATTCTGTCTAAATATTCTTCGAAAATATCTAGGTTTAGCATGAGTAAGTGTGTATGAAAGCAAGATTATAGTTAGCAAAGTAAAGATAGCAGTTTTTTAATTTTTTATTTTATTCTGAAGTAGTGTGTTTTTAAATGAGAGTTGAGCAAGTTTAGTTGGGTATATGTAATGCATATCTTTACATTAAAAAAAGTGATTATAAATGACACATTACATTTGTAACTTAAGGTGGATAGCAGGATTTCCTGCTATACTTCACTACAGTACATTTCCTGATCTTGGTAAATAGAAAACATTTGGCTGAAGTTCACTTACAAGAAATCTACGCGGCATGCATTCTTCACCGTTTGAAATCTGCTAACCAAACAATTGTAAGTTTTGACAAGCGATTTAACCAACCATACAGAAGTCTAACACGCAATAGCAAAGTAATTGGATGAAATTAGTAGAAATAGTGAAAGACAAAAAGACACTTCTAGAGTGGAGCCGGAAACAAAATTTGCCCCCTTGATAGCCTGTTTTCAATACATACAACACTTTGTGTAAATCCTGAAGGCTGAATTCTCCGAGTTAATTTGGAAATGCTCTAGAAATTATGCGTTGGGCAGACTTGAGTCAGACATTTTATGTTAATTGTAGGCTGAAGGCCAGAGCCATGTCATGAAATTTGACGTGTGTAGCAAAGACAACCTACTGAAACCTACAAGTAATTTATGGATATACAGCGTGATTTGTAAATACAATGCCTTTCCACAGGTGAGTATTTGTGGTACATGATTACAAAAATACTCTAGTTCTGTTATGTTGGCTAAATCATTCAGCACTTCACTTTTTAAAATCCATGTAGTTGATATCATGCCCAGAGGATGGGCAAAAACAGGATCAATTCCTGATAAGTAAATGAAGCCCGAAATTGACAAAATTTTAGATCAGTCAATTGACAAAATTCCTTGCCATTGTGTAGAGTCAATCATTCAATTTATTTTTTCAATTTCCAAACCTAAGTTCATGCAAACATCCAGAATTGCACATTTACTATGGAGAAACAGCTATTATTTTTTGTAGTCAAATTAGCAATGAAACACGTACATTAAAAAACATAACCCAAACCATAACAAATTTTATCATTAATCCCTTTTGATGAATTAATCTACCCATAAGATGTTTCCTGCAAGCTATAAAACCAAAAGCATGTACAAGTAAGCAAAAGACAGAGAAACAATGAAAACTGATAAACCTTCATTACCTCAATGCAAAATGGAGTAGTTAAAACTAATGATTAGTAACGATATTGTCTAAGAATTTGTAAACCTCTCCATTTCATTCAAGGTGGTTTTTACACTTCACAAGTACAAGGACTATAAAAAATTTGTCGAAGGGGCTTTCAAAAATTATTATTTTCTACCCATCTCTTCAAAATTTCTAACAACTTCAAAAACGCATTTTCTATACCAATCTTTGGAATAAAGTTGCAAAAGAAAAAATTAAAAAATCCCTTCCTTGTAGATGTCCCAAAATTGGGCCACTGATCATTAATGGGTTAAGGGGTTGTTAATTAATACATATTACTAAGGAGAGGGGAAGGAGCTACCCCAGGCTACATTACACACAGATCAGAGGTGCAATTTTAGCATTACATACTGCCTTTAATTTTTTTATTTTTATTTTCAACATGTGCTGAAATAATTCCTTTTATATAGCATCGTACTGAACAATAAAACGTTAGAAGTTAACTACAAAAAAAAGTAAATTAAAAGTTACCACGAATAAATTGTTGCAATAAATAAACGTCTCTTTTTATAATATATTGATTGAATCAGTTAAATCACTAAGAAATTATTTATAACAAGGGGACGGATTTCAATGAATTTGCAAATTTTTGCCATTACTTCAGGGCATAGCTAAGTGAACTTTCTTGACATTTGGCTAGAATTGGATATTATACAGATTAATATGTTCATGCATATTTGTGCACAATTGGCTGATTTTTCTATTGGTGGATATTCAAATAATTGGAGGTGTCTTAATTCCAAACATGCTTCACCTGTATTTTGTCAAGAAAGGTTCATACAGGAAAAGAAATATTATTGTTAGGAACAGCCAAGTAATTTCGACTTCAATTATTATAAATTTTAATATATTACATAATAATATTAATACAAATTATTACTATTATTGTAGAATTTATTTTTACTTATGGTATGAGGAGTGGGGGATAAAAATGCTAAGTTATTATTGG
>BOPP01000082.1:39652-58828 GCA_017312745.1 Gryllus bimaculatus
GGAAAATGGAGGGGAGGAGGAATAATCAAAATACTTTCTATTTGCATTACATAATTTATGGATAGCCCCTAAGTCTTCTATCAAACAACTTAAATCTGAATTATACAATGAAGTGTCAATAGCATTTTTGAAATAAGATACAATATAACACTTATGTAGGTTGAGAGAGAAAACTTCTTTTATTTAAAGAATTTATACGCAGCAATACAACAGGTAAAGCCTGAATCATCGCTAACATGATTCATATAGTGTATGATAAATATTAAAAATATTTTAGTGATAGCAAGGGTTAATGAGTTGCAAAAAACCAAATGGCATTTAAAGTTACAAAAGTCCCAAACGTTTTTGTTCTTTTGAACGTCAATTTTTCAATTATGTTTATTAAATTTAACAGATATTGACGTTTTTATGAAATTGGAACTTATTATTGCAGATAACTTCATAAATATTTGAAAAAGAGAAATTTCTTTTTAGTTTCGTATTTTAATTGCAACAAACGTACACCATTCCTCACCACCATCACCATCACCATCATCATCATCACCACCACCTTCATTAACATGCAGGAGGTTAGGTTCCTAAGCCCATCCCTTTTGTGCTTGTGGTAGACTTGTGATTTAGTCAGCCATTAACTGTTCCTACTTAACCCACTTCATTTTGGTTCCCTTTTGTTTTACCTAAAAAATGGTGCATCGTATCAGAGAAGCTTTTACATTCAAAGTTCACCTTTAATATTGTATTGTTCCTTTAATGTCTCTCTACTTCAAATAGTTTTTGAGGATTCACTGGTGAAAATCACCAATTTTTGAAAAACATTTAATGTTTCACACTTTTCATTCATTAGTGCCTCAACCCTTAGTTTTACAATGTTTTCAGAACACAAGTTGTTCAGCATTAAATTCTCCATGCTCTTTACAGCATTTTCTCCTTTTACCTTTAACACAATTTTTTCCTACCTATTATTTCAGGGTTACTATTTTGTATTGTGTTTATACACATAACAATGAAATAAAGGAATGCTGGATACAAGAGTGTAAATATGCCAAAAGTAAGTACAATGTGCAAACGTATTCTCCCCCACACACTTGGCTGGTTTAAACAATTTTTTTTTTTTTACCATGATTTAAACCACATGTATTTTTTTAAGAACATGACTTTTTAAAATATTTTCTCCCTTATCCTATTAATGCCCAAAGAAAATGTACAATGATTTTTTTTATACAAAGTTTTATTTCTACAAGCAAAACACAGGAAATTCGCATAACACACAACTAAAGAAACAATTGAAATAAAGAGGTGGAACCCAACCGAGTACAACGGGCAGATCAGTGATGAAAATGTCCTACGCATGGCCTTTCAATACATAGTGTTTTTTGGCATTTCTTACATTGACACTGTTATGGTGAACAAAACATCTTAATGGATTTACAATTCTTTCCGAGATGTGCCCGTTATTTTGTAGCATTAAACTTTCAACAATTGATGATGGACAACTTCTCTTGACATTCTGGCGCAAGTAAGCCCTCGTTATTTTCCTTTTGAATGAGAGTTGATTCGGTCAAGCTGTCTCCATTCTAGTCAGAACATGCAGATGTAATGCATTAGTAACTGCCAAATCCATCAAGGAAGTAAAAAGGACCCACCACAATTTTTACCTTTTATTGATACATGGTACATACTGATAAATTGATCCATTTGGTGTACCCCAATCTGTTTATACATTTAGAACATGTGTGGTATATTTACATTATTTTTTGCCTCTTTTCACTCCATCACCGCTTTGCTTTTCTAGAAGGTTCAATATTGTCATAATTTCTTCCCATGCTAAAAACGTTATTGTCTTCCAAATGCACAAACAACATCTCATTTTTGCTGCCAAAGCAATAATCAAAATCAGCTCTAATGGTAGATTTCTTTTTCATTTGTTTCTGCAATCAGTCGACACTTTTTTGTGTGGTTGCCCCTCAAAGTTCCTGTTACTCCATACCCTGTTTTTTCCCCAAGTCATTCAGCAAATTGTAACTGTCAAAGAACACACAGGTTCTTCCTATTAAGGCAATTTTTGCATGAGAACCTTCACTACCCTGGATCCAAGTGGGTCTTTAGAAACTTCAGTTCATTTGCCACAATATTCATGAAATGAATAACAATACCCATTGTTATCCATTTGAACCAGTAACAGCCTAAATCGCAAGGATTTTTCTCTGATAAATTGCTTAGTGGGGTGATGAGCAAAGAACTTTATCATTGTTTCATCAATTGCCAATGTCTCATGATACAATTCCCATTGACAAGAATTCTTATCTAGTAAATCAAGTAATGGGCGAACTTTGAACATTCTGTCACTACATCTCGCAAGAGTGTTGGGCCCAGTATGCAAGTTTCACTTGATGCCAAGAAAGCAATTTCTGGACATACAATTCGCTATAATTTAAACACAGAGGTCTTCATCCAAACTCCAATACGCATGTTCAGTTGGTAATCTGTGATAACCAGATAACACAAAAATTCTTAGAAATCCTTTGAAGTAGTCCTTTTTCAAAATAAAAATGTATGTCTTTTTCTGGTCTTCATGTATCATGCTGCATTAAAGAAATGAATCAACAATGTTGTCAATAAAAGTTTTTTGAAATAACATTCCTGGAGTAAAAGTTTTAAGAGAATCCCACTTATCTTCAACGACTTCCACTACTGTGTGTGTAGTGGAGTAAACGAACAACATATTTCTCCAAGTACGAACAAGAGCAACAAATGGAGATCGCCTTTCAGTGGAAGTCAGTGTTGTAAGTGGCTCATCATCACTGCTTTCCCAGTATGATTTGTTTTCTGAATGCCGACTAACTACTTCTACAGTACCAGGAACGTCTTGTGGAAGTATAGAAGACACCAAATCATGTTTCATTCTTCCTCATCGGTTACATCATCAAGTTCAGGTGGAAATAATATAAGGTCATATTAAATGTCAGAGTCATCACTCTTGTCCATAATTGAATTAATGGTTTCTTCCAGACCTCAATAATTATCACCAACAGTTAAATCTTTCTTGTGTGCCATTATAATGCAGTCAATTCTGAAAGAATTAGTAAACTATTATATGTATTTGCCCATTGTACCTGCTTGGGTACAACATGAAAGAAGTATATATTACTATTTTATTTAAAATATAACCTGACTTACAATCATAATGTCCAGTACTCTTAGAATAATTATAAGTAAAACTACAACATTGTTACACACAAAAGTTCACAATTAATTAAAAATTCATCCACTCAGTCAATATGCACCCTGCAACATCTTTGTAGAATATCACGGTTTGTATTGCTTAACTGTCAAAACAACTACAATAACTGTATCTGTTACCAAACCAATCAGTTGCAAAATCAAACTAACGTGCAAGCCAGAACTAGGTAATAAATTAGTGTCCCTAAGCGACACAGGCATTTATGGGTTAAGCCAAAAACATTAGTGTTTTGCACTGTTTCTACTGGGTATTTTTAACCAAAAACTTTATTTTATTTAAAAAATCTTTTTAACCAAGAAACTCACTTTAACCAGAGTCATTAGCTGAATTCCTTAACTATGCCCCGGGAAGACATGGAAGTTAAGAAAATCGAGACGTCACAGATTCCTGGACAGCGACATTAGGAGAGAAAAGACAAAAACTTAACAGAGAATTGATCCAGAATTATGAACACTATATGCCCAAAAATGGGATAAGAGGTGTTTCAAAAAAGATGCAACAAACTTTAAAAAATAAGAAAACCTAGCATTAACTTATAACAAACTCAGGAAAGATGAAACTTGAGTGACCTCTAAAGGATTTACACCTGAACTTCCTGGAAGAACAACTTCAGAAGGGAGCTGAAAAATCGCATATGCAGTACACTATTCATACAGATCTTTAGACACTAAGGTTGCTTTGTCCTGGGTCTATAACAAGGTTGCCTGTTCAGCAAAAATACTAAATTATTTATTTATTGTAATACTATTGAAATATTTCTGTCTACTTGATACCTAGAGGCTTCAGGGCAAAGGGAATTCTGTTTATCAGGGGCTTCAAGTCATGACGATGTCACTGCAGAGTTGCTGATGCTTAAAAAAAATTAAATCTTACATGAAACTACTGTAAATTGAAGAGTGCCATTACTTGTAGGTTATGTGCTTTTCTTTCAATATGCATTTGCATTTTCAGCATTTTCTTCTTAAGGGACTCCAGAAGGCCCTAACTCTCCTACGTTAATGTGACAGATTTCTTGTTTCCTTTTCTCAGAAACTATTCATAATAACAGTATTCAAAAAAATTGAGGTTAAACTTTAGACCTATGATCACATTTTAACACACAGGTTTTCAAAAACATTTGATGATCTGAAAACATTGTATTCAATTCTGTCCATTAGATTTGGAGAAAATGAAAAAAAAAAAATTTGAAAAGTAAACTGACCGAAAACAACACTCTAGTCTAGTCTCTAGTCTTTCTAGTGCATTCCAGAACTATAACTTGGTCATCAGGGTGGTCTTCATAAGTTTCTTCAATCTTCCTTCTTATGTATTGCTTCTATTTCTTTCAGGGCTTTACTTGAAGCTCTCAGTCTCTTTTCCAACTGTTTCTTACCAAACATTTTTGAAATTTTTTTCACATCTAGGTGAAGATGGAGTTTTAGCTAACAAATGTTTACCTTTGTAGATTACTAAATTTAATTAAATCACATTTAAATATGGTTTAACTACACTTTTCATTTCAAAAGAGGAACAAATACTCAATAAGCACAGAACACAATGTAAACAAACATTCACAGTAGCATGGATTACATGTGAACACACATTGTAAAAGCTTCCCAAATTCAGAATTTGACATTTGGAATTCTACCACAGTAATTCATAGTAAAAGAAGAAAATTGCACATTGATATAGACGTCATCACTGACAATTGCCCAAAGATGGCCACACCCTCTCTTTTCAAAGTAATTTTGAACTCTTTACTAGCAACAACTTTACAAACTGCAAAGGTTCATAAACTATGTATCAAATTAAAGAGATTTTAAATATTTACATGCAAACAAAAAACAAAAATCGAAAATTTCATAATTTTTCTGCCCTTCTGGAGCTCCTTAAAAACACATCTAGCTGTGCTTTATGTTCATCTGCTTTGCACTTGTTCAAAATTGGTTTAGTTATTCCTTTCACTGGTGGGATTAGTGTAAGGGTAGTACACAGTAAAGTACTTTATGAAATAGAGGTGTCATAATTACCATGCGTTATTCTACAATCCAATGAGTAGGACGTGCATGTCTAAATCTTTATTTGATGCAAGAACAACCCTACAACCACATGTCTGCCACAAGTAAGTGGTAACATCTCTCTACCCCACCCGAAGCTGTTAAGTAGACAGAAATATTATTCAATCAACCAAAACAACTGTCGTTGTTTCTCAATTCTACCTTTCTCACAATAAGTACTCTCTGGCAAGTAAGCCTAAGTTTCTGCTGTGAAGAATTCTTTGTAAAGTTCCTCCATAAAGTGGAAAATTTGAAAAATATAAATATTTTTGTAATTAGATCTTCAGATCAATCACATCTCACAAAAGCTTCTAAACCTGACTGATACAATGCAGGTACTGACGTGAGTAAACATATCGCTGACATTTCTGGGTTAAGCAATACTCTCACCCTACCGAAAGCACTCCCTCTAACCTATGTACTCCACACCTAACCAACATCCCTCCCCCACCCCAACACACCCACCCAGCGCACTCCCTCTACCCAATGCACTGTCTCAACCCAACACACTCACTTGCAACACTACTAACCGCAACAATTAAAACAGCACATGCTTTTTCGAATTATTAATAAAAGTTATGTAATATAAAATTGCAACTTCTACCCAACACTTCAGAAATCACTTGAAAAATTTCTACCTAAACGAACAAGCCAAAGCCAAAAACTCATCTTAAACATTTTGAATATCCAAAATATTACATTAAAATGTCTTTGTGCCATTGAATTCAGTGTTTTGTGATGTATTCTTAGGAAAAGTCTAAAGAAAAAATATTTGGTTGGAATGGGGAACAGATTTCATTCAGACTATGGATGTTACAATGGCACATACTTTGTACCAGCTATATAATATTATAATACTACCTGAACCCACAAAATTATTTGAGCATGCTTTGATTTAAACTCAGTTTAGCAAACAGTTAGCTCCACCACTACTCCAATCACCTTAGTGGCCCAACAAAGGTGAACAATTAAATCATCCTGACACTTTTAAAATATAGTTAAACATTTGTAATTTTTGAGTCTTAAATTCAGTGTACATGTAGAAAACAATTAAGAAAAAGTTTGAGGTTTAAGAAAATGTTTCCATAGTTTTTAAAAGTTATCACTCAAAATTACACAAAAAGCTACTCAATTTCAAAAGAATTTTATATGATTTTATTTGTGTATCTAATTTTAAAGGATAAATTTGATTTAGAAAAATCTATCTTCAATAATGTGGTTGTAGGAGGAATTTTTGGCATTTTCAAAATTTAGAGATTCTAATGAGAACTAAGACCTGTGATATTTTTATAAGCAAACTTTGCTCCACACCGGGAGAGAGAGAGAGAGAAGAAAAAAAGGAAGAAAAAAGAAAAGAAAAAAAAGGGAAAAAAGGGGAAAAAACAACAACAAACAAACAAAAAAAAAGTTATTTTTGAGAAAATTTGGAAAATGTCCTTGTGGCTTCATGCAAAGTCCTCCAAAAAATCAAAACACCAGTTTCAAATCTAAGGGGCCATGACAACAGCAAGATCAATCCCAGAATCTCAATTTTGGTGAAAATCCCACAAATAGTTTAGCAGCTGGCATTAATTGTCCACAAAAAGACAATACGGTCAAAAAGATGTTTTGCCAAAAATCAATTTTTCAGTATCAAGGACCTACTAAACAAGATTTTTCTATCAAAAAATTGCAGTTTTTCATTATAGTTTTGCATAACTTTCTCTAAACTACATAGTAGCAAACAAGAAAGTAAAAACTACGTACTTTCAATACTGTACTTGCATGAAGGGGACTAAAAAAATTTTTTGCAAGTTTTGAAATTTTAGGTGTTTACTGAAATTTGCACCAGCACCATTTTTATAAGAAAAACATACAAAGAAAAAATTTTGAACAATTTTTGAATATTTTAAAAAATTTCCTACATTCCAAGGGACTTTTTGGAAAAAACCTTTAAAAATTAAAATAAGTTTCGAATTTGCAGAGGCTCAAGTGCAACCGAATTAATCATGGAAAATCCACATTGGAGAAAATCCTGTAAGGTTTACGTACTATTGTTGTGCACAGAGGACAGACTCGTAGATGCTCTGGGAAAAAGAGGAGAGAGAGGAGAGAGAGGAGAGAGAGAAGAGAGAGAGAGGAGAGAGAGAGGAGAGAGAGAGGGGAGAGAGGAGAGGAGAGGAGAGGAGAGAGAGGGGAGAGAGAGGAGAGGAGAGGAGAGGAGAATGCTGCTGAGCACTACGCCCTGAGAAAGGTCGCAGAAACATCGGCATCTTCACCATGGACACAGCGTCACCCGGACAGCCTAGCAAATACATATCTGGAGAAGGTATGGCACCCCAGCAAAAAAGAGAATCATCAACCTCTAGTCCTCAACCATTACCACTAGTTTGTTTAAGTCTGCAGCTTAGTCCTCAACCATTACCACTAGTTTGTAAGTCTGCGGCAAAAATCAAGCCTGACAGTTTCTCTTCTACCTACTTGGGAAGCAACCAACAAATATTTCATCAGAACTTTACACCAGGTCCTGCTTTGATTAGGAAATAAGCACCCTCTTCAATTGTGGGTCTAGGAGGTAACCAGCTTGCACCTGTGCAGACTAAAGATTGCAGTACCAGAAGAAATTTTCATAATTATTACCTTTCAGCATGGGCAAATGTGAACACATGAATGATTCAATGAACTTCCCCTATACCAAAATTGCCATGGGAATTGTCTCAAAGGCATTCCCAAATAAGACAATGAAAATGCTGTCACCAATGATACAGAAACTCAACAAGACTGTTGATCAAGGTGAGCACAGCTATTACCTCCTGAATTTTCACAGCAAACTTTCTTACTGCCCTAGGCTCAGTTTTTATTGGGTATTTAGGGTTAATATTTTAAAAAAATTGTTTTGTCTGAAAACGGATGCAAAAGAAGTGTGTATCGCCTTCTGCGTCCAGAAAATTAGCTAGAATAGTAACACTGGGAGAAGTGGATTCTGTTCTGACATTGAGCGCCCACAGGTTGACACGTGGCTGATAATGCAATCTAATACTTCCAATAGCTTAACAAAGAAGACTCGAGGTCAGTACAACTTTGCCTCTGAATGTAATATTCAGTTCATCAGTATCACTTGGTATTCATTAACTTTGGTGTCTAGTCAGACTCTTATTCTTGCTGAGTTAAGAATGAGCTTTTTTGAAGTACTTGAAGAAAGTAGCAAGAACATAATAGTTTCATGAACCCTCTTTTTTAGAAATGTGTTTTTCAGTGATATTCAAAAACCTAGCTTGAGTGCATAAAATATACAGACATTTTTGGTTTGTTGTATACACAAAGATGTAACTCATGAATAGCAAAAATATGCAATGATCCATTTTCTTTCTAAAGTCACAACTTCCTCTAAACTTTCAAATTGTTTTGGAGTCTTTGGGAATTAAGGAACAAATTATACCTCGTTCAAAAGAAAATTTAGTGTCCACAGCTTCTATTATGAAGGCATTGCTATAAAACTATGCCTGAGGCACTAGAAAGCAAAGTTTGTTGAACTTAGTAATATTCACAAGAGGATTCCCCAAAAACAATTTGAAATTTAAAAAAATACTATATTAAATGAAATTTGCCAATTTTTATTTTGAATAGAATAACTTTTTCAATATGATGCCTTGTACCACATTCACCTCATAGTAGTCATTACGTGCTCAAAAAGACTGTTCTACAACAAATAGTGGTACAGTTTTGATTTTTTGCTCCGTTATGTTTTTTGGGGTGCTGAATATGAATATGAAGCTTGCCAAAAAACATTGTTGGAATTTCAGTTGCAATAAAAATTCATGAAAATATTACTTTTTTCAAGTTTTTTTAATAAAACTAAAAAACTATAGTATTTAGGCAAAAAATTACTCTTTACAAAAATATTCTACATAAAATTTCCTACCATTTTATTTCTTACAACCTTCTCCATAATGTGCACTGTTCGGCTCAATTTCACAGCTAAATTTCAACAAATTATTGCATAACTTACTTTTGGCTCAGCTACCTATTGATTTGTTAATCAGAAACATTTGTGCCTATGTTCAATATAACTATCTGCCTACCAAATAATTTTATATCTTAGTTAATGATCTTGTTCCTTTGATACAGTACTCTTTGTGAACACAAAGCATAAAAAGGTATAGAAAAAATAAAGTGCAAGAAAGTAGTTGAATTTCTGTGCTATTTCGCTATCTCACATCAGGAAACAAGGTTTTAAAGCACCGTGAAATGTTTACACATGTCCTTAAAGAGAATCTGTTCTCCACCACAGTCCATGCTCATCTAATTTTTGCTTTTGCTATATCATTTGAGAAAAATAGCTCTTTGCTTGGATGTCCTGGTGAATTTACACTGGCTCAGACTTCTTCTGTCTGTAATTGAATTGTTACTGTGTCAGTTGCTTCTGCAGTTTGCAACTCTGTAATAGACAAAATTCAAAGTGCTTGATACAGCTTCTCCTTTACACTACTCAATCTACAAAAGCAGAAAATGAGTTGGGGGTCTAGCTATCTGAGATTAAATTGAATGATTTCATCACACTCTTATTTTCTGCTATAGAGTAAAATCTCGCTCTTATGTTACCGCAATTTACATTTTCCTGGCAGCATATTAGCATTCTTTACCTTCATTCAGAACCAGAAGAAAATAACGGTCTTTGATTGGTCAACGTATAAAAATGGTCAACACAGCAGATTCAAATAAAATTCAAATCAGTAAGCTAAGAAGCTTACCTTGATTATGTTTTGATATTGTATTTTCTTTGATCAGCAAACAAAAACCTTAGACTAATGAAAATTATGCCAATACATAATAGACCTCCACAAATCTTTGTTATGCTAGAAAGTTCTTTTCCCCAAGAACATCAAGGAAAAGGTCTATTTGATTCAATAATTTTTTCACTACACTAATTTTAATACACCAATTATATGCCACAGTGACAACGTGGAAAAACTGGAAATGAAGACTAACGAAACACTACACAGGGTTAAAAGCTGGTTGGACCAAAGAAACCTCCAGATGGCTGTTGCCAAGACAGAAGCCGTGTTGATTGCAAACCGCAGAGCATTCCGCCCCCCGGTGATCCGACTGGGGGAGGAACTTATTGAATGGAAACGGCATATTACATACATGGGGGTGGAAATTGATTCGGAGGATTGAGCTTCGGACCCCATATTATTAAATCAACAGGAAAAGCTGCAAAGGCTGGATCAAATCTCTCTAGACTAATGCTGAACTCAGAAGGTCCCAGTGAAAGCAAAAGATTAATTTCGTGCCGTAGTGCATTCAAAAATGCTGTATGCCACCCCAGTGTGGGCAGATGCGCTAGCTAAAGAGTCCATTCGACGGAAATTCACACAGATCCAGACAAGGATGGCACTAAAGATAATCTCAGGATATCACACGGTATCCGACAGCAAACTTAGTACTGGCTAGTGTCCCCCGAGTGGACCTTTTAGCCCAGGAAAGGAGGACAATGTACCGAGGACAACAGCAGATAAACAACAAACCCTGTCCAAAAGACAATTAGACAAAATAAAAACTGAATTGAGAAACCATCTTCTGCACCAGTGGCAAAACCGATGAGACCTGGAGTACAAAGGTAGATGGACACACAGCCTCATCCCTAACATCAAGGATTGGGCCAGCAGGAACCATGACACAATGGACTTCTACTTGACGCAAGCCTTCTCAGGGCAGGGTAACTTTCAAGCATATCTATGCAGATTTAAAATCTCTGAAAGCCCGATATGTGCACTATGCCATGAAGAAGACGACGACGCTAAGCACACCAAACACATCCGTTGCAAAGCTTGGGAAGAAGAAAGATGAAACTGCTACAGCAAATTGCGACGGGAATTAACACCTGCAAACACAGCCCAGACTATGCTGCAATCCAGAGACAACTGGAAAACAGTGTGAGACTTTGTGGCTTACGTACTAAAACAGAAAGCCACTATTAAAAGCAGAGAGAGCTCAAATACCATAGCGACCATCTGAGGAGAAATGCTCATGCTTTCAACAACAAAATAATAATAATAATAATAATAACTGCAATTTGTTTACTGCTGCAAATGAGTTTACTATAACTCGGGAGCAAAAATGTTTAGTTTTCACGATTTGCTAACTTTGCTTTTTTTTTTTAAAGCCCTTACTCATCATTCAACTACTTATAGTAAATATAATGGGAAGATATTCTGGAGAACAAGAAAACGTGGGTAGATGGTACTTCTCTCCCCTATGACACAGTTTCTTTGGCTAAATAAAACAAATTAAATAAATCAAAAGTAACCCTGGTAGGAGCTTCTGTAAGCACATCCAAGAGTGGATCCTGCCATTGTAAAGTTTTTTATTAGGTCATAATATTTTATTTCAGTTATGCGTTTTTCTCACTTACACATTTTTTCCCCTTCAGTCTCCTCAAAAACGTATAAGTGAAGTTTTACAGCAGTGGGCTCCGGCCTGTCACAACCCTAAGAGGCCACCTGCACATGAATCTATCTTGCAAGGGCATGGTGTATAAGAAAACTGCCATTGTAGGAAGGCAGGATTTTTATTTTTCAAGTTATGCCTTAATGGTTGGTGCAATAAAATGAAATCCCCAACCTCTTAATAACCACGAGAACAATGATGTTGAACCAGAAGTACTATTTATTATTTGCTTGAGATCTCATAATCTTTGGATGTCAAAGATTTTCCAGAAGATCATATGGTCTTGAATCATCTGAAATCCGACCATCGGCCTCAAAGCAACCAAGAATAAGTGAATTTTAAGAAACTATTAATTATTATTTATGGTTGTTGATTGCTTGTTTATTTCCTAAATTCACAATTAACAAAGCTGGATGTCAGTTAAATAATTTGGCCATACAACACAAAATGCTACTCATTCAATTTTACATGGTACAACAGATATCACAGGTTATAATCTTTGAACCACTTTAGAACATGTTTAACTCAATGAAAACTCTGTTTGTTGTTTGTCAATTTTAGATTATAACTCCTGTGAAAGGAGCTTGGTATGCAAATTATCAATGCCCCTTTTAAACAGTCAAAGCGTTTTATTCATAATGTGCATAACAATAATATTGGATTTTATTTGTTTGTAATATTGTTATTCAACAAAACTATTGGCAAAAAGAACCGTACGATGAGAAATTAAGAAATTTTTTTCATTAAGAAAGATTTCTGATAAGTCATTCCAATAGGTAGCATAACTAACAGTAAGTTGGGCACAAATTGTCAAAATTAAATTATCAATTACACCTAATGGTGCATATAACAAAAAAAGTTGTAAGGAACTAAATTGAAGAAAATGTTACATAGAATATTTTGGTAAAAGAGTAAGTTTTTGGAAAAATTTGATAGCTTTTTAGATACAGGCAAAATGATAGAAAAAAAGGTTATTTCTTTATGTTTTTTGTAATTGCTCAAATTCCATGGAAAATATTTTTTGGCAAATGTCAGACTCATAATCAACACCCTACAAAAACATAAAGCAGCAAAAAATCAAAACTGCACAATTTGTTTTAGAAAACTACATTTTGACTGGACTGATGGTCTTGGGACATTCATTGTGGTTATCTAACTCCCTGAAAAACAGCTTGAAGGTCAAAATGTTTGTCCCAAACATGACCTCTTTATCCCACTTTTTGCATGTTCTTAGCTTGGATTAAGGCAACAATTTCTTTTTAATTAAGCAATACAAGAAAGAGCCAATTTAAACCCCATTACAGCATGTTAAAATCATTTTTATTGAATCTCTGTAATATTGCCTTGAGATTTCCTATGGGAGTTTATGTTTAAATTACAAAAAACAAAAAAAACAAAAATTTATAATGACACAAGCTACTATATCTTCCAGCATTTTAAATTTAACAATAAAATACTTCAATAACAAATTTCTAAAACAATGTTGGTATCAATTATTAAAAACATGAGATAATATTTATCTATAAATATATCTTGTTAGTACAATTTTAAAATAAAATGACAAGAATAATTTCATAAAAAACAATGTTATACACTTGAGTAAGCACTTTTGTAAGTAACCACCAAAACAGATGATTACTTATATGATGTTTTCCTTTCATCATTGTAAATAAATATTTCCAATTTTGCTGCCCACATGAATACATTAATAACTAATCTTCACATGTACAAAAACTTACCTCTACTTTGATTATAACCAGCCTGCCAGCCTGCATAATAAGCTGCCTTTTGCTTCCCATGCTCTTCTGCAATTTTGACTGATAGTGGTTCTGTTCCATTCTCTGGAATTGCACCATTAAGTGCATTGATGGCCTGTTGCGCTTCTTCACGGCGATCATACCTGCAAAAGAAGAGTCATTCAAAATTAACTTAATTTTCTAAAAGAAAAATTTAAAAAATGGAATTATCATCAACACATATTGCATAATGAAGCACCTGAGGGTTGTCCCTGGTTAACCCATTACTTGCTGGTTTTCTAAGAACATTTTACACTTTTCAATCATCAGGCTGATACAATTTTTGCATAAAAATGTGGTCTGGTTTCCACACGACATCCTCCCAAATCTCCTAGCATTTTCCTGTCCTCTAAATCCTCCTTATCTGCTAGTTCTTCCCCCTTTGCAATAACAGCAATCAACTTGGAATTATGCAGCCAGTGTCACCACTGGTTGCATCAAGATTCTTTTTTCTCAACAACCGTTTCAAATGCAGTCAAACTACTAAATGCAAACATTTGACGAAAAATATTTGAACTCCAAATTCAATATGACTTTTCTGTCAGATGAATAGGTCGGAATTGTACCAATTTAATGTTTTATACTATTTTCTAGAAAACTGAAGGAAATATCAAAACTACAGCCCTCAATTACATGCACATGCTCAATTTAAGTCACAAAATCAGGAAAACATTATTTTGAAATTGACATATGACATATACCAGGATTTATTCACAGCTGCCTCTGACATAAATGAGCTGTTTCAGTGTCATCAAATCAGAAGGTTGAACGTCACCATAAGGTCATATAAGGTCCCAATTGGATGGCACCATAACAGCTAATGACCTGCCAGAGGCAGCTTTGAATAAATCACAGTATAATAATTATTTTCAAAAGAATATAGAGCAGATACCTACGACTTATGCTGTGATGAACAAACAGCAGCATTGTACTGGGATGTCTACCAAAATTCAAATATTTATGAATAAAAAGAATAAAAGAAATGGATAGTTGTTCATATTATATTAGAGAAGAAAGAAAGGTCTCAATATTTTGCAAAATAGCTTCTTTCTAGAAACCATCAATAATATTTAGAAACCTGCACCTATTTAGAAGCTATCAATAATAAAATTTAGTTTAAAATTCAAATAAAAATTGAGCCATATTGCGAAGTCAATAAATCACTTTAACAGATATCTCTGCCATTGTAAAAAATGTGTAATAAAATACTGGTAAATGTAGAAAAACACTAGTAAAGAAAACAAGGAATTCACACAAAATTATTTAAGAAAAAATAACTTCTTTGGTACACTCTTGCAGTTGGCTGTTAAGCAGTAGATTTGAATAGGATTATTATCTTCCAGATGTTCCCGCACAATCCATTTCTTTCTCGATCTTGCTATATACAAAGAAAGATCCTGACATGGTAGCAAGAGTACAGTGTTCCAATGATGGTACGGAAGTGGGAGGGAAAGGGTTCGCTTAGAAAATTGACAATTACGTTTATTAAATGGTAATTATTTTTTAGAATGTTTATGATTCAATAATAATATGAAGAATTATAATAACAGAAAATACATTATTACATAATTGTAATTCCACTTCATTCTTCGATTAGATAACGCTTTTGGCAAAGACAGTTTTAACATTTAGGGCAATATTATTTTATACAATAGTATATAATATAATGAATTGTTTTATTCTGAAACAATATGTAATGTTAACAAATAGATAACAAATAGGAGGATTGCAGAGTCTCCCACGCATGTTCCCTTAAACATATGCAAAAGCCCACTGGTTTTCCTTATTGGTGAGCCCCTTTCCTTTCCTCCTTCCTTTGCTCACACTGCTTCTCCGTGTGCCTGCTCTCGGAGGGGAATTCCGGTCTGACCTCATTTCTCATTCAGTTGGCAAATGCTACTCTAGACATTTCTTCTGCTTCTTTTTAATTTTCCCTATTATATTTGTTGATGAAGTCTTTTCATGGGTCTTTGTTTTGCTATAGATTCTATCACTTAGAGCCAAGAAAATGACATTGGAGCCTCATTTGAACTGCTTCCAGCCATTGGTTATTCTTGTTTTTTGAGCTGCTTCAGGTTTCTGAACATTGGCTGTTGTAATATGGATTCATAATTTGATTTCCCATGCCTCATCTCTTCCAAAATGTCTTTTTATTCCTCAGTGTATTTCATTTTACTCTTCTGCTTTTCATTATTTTCTATTATATCTCTGAAGAATTATGTCAGATGTCAGCATTGAAATACAATACTGTTCTTGGTTCTATTACATAGTCCAACAAATTTTATTTTTATTTTAATAATATTTTTAATAATATTTATAATAATAATAATAAATTATATTATTATTACTATAACTATTTTATTATTACTACTACTACTACTAATACTACTATTTATTTGCTTATTTTACAGGCAGGATTTTGATTTTATTTGATTTTAGTCCTTTTTCAGAATTTTTTTCTGAATAATCATTTTATTCGGAATGAACAACAGTGTTTTGTTCAGCCTACACATGTTTCACAGATATCCTTTATACTAAAATTTTACAATACAATCTCGTTAGAAAACTCTTCTGGTAAAGGCTTGTATCAGCCCTCAATATATAAATGCAGTAAAAGATTGGTAAGCAAATCAAGAAACAACAATTAAAGCTATTAATGAAGTTTCGCAGCCTTTTGGACAAACAAAGAGTCTAAAAGAAAGTCTAAAAAAAAAAGTAATCATACACCAAAAAATGGGGATCAGATAGAAGCACGTCATGAATTGAAATATTTGGGAGGAATTAAGGCCGAAGAAGGGTATTCCAGTAAAGATATTGTTTTCAAAATTACAAAAGGACAACAAGCTATTAGACAGTTGAACTCTGCTCTGGGGAAAAGAAATATCCAGGTCCACTCAGAAAATACTGTTTGACTCTATCATACAAAATACAACACCATACAGCTCAGAAACATGGAATTTAAGGAAAAGAGAAAAAAAATTAATGAGTCTACAAATGGATTTTTTGAGAAGTTGTGAAGTATCTAATATGAAAAATATTGGAAATGAAAAAATTATGAAGTGAATACAGGTTCGAAAATCAATTAGAGATAATTGGAAACACAAAGGCTGAAATGGTTTGGTCACATGATAAAGCTTGATTGTTGAATACGGCCTAGAAAGGTTTGCGAGTGGTTTTCATTACAAAAAAGACAAAGACGTAGAACCAGAGAGGAATGGCAGAATTAGGTTTTTAAAGATAAGCAAAGAAGAGATCTAGTCGAGAATGACTGCCTCGACGATAGAGGGGTATGGAGATTGGGATATGAGAGACTGCCGCAAGAGCTGTACAAAACGTGCAAGTAGTAGTCGGACGCATATTATCTGTTATTCCTTATGACCGTAATATACTTCACCTACTTTAAACCATGGCTAATGTGCACTGTATCCACATTAAGTACAAAATATACTTCGTAGTGTGTGAACCCTTTCAAAGATTCTTTCCACACGTCGGATTTGTCTAGGTTTCTAATTTCCACAAAAATCTATATAGAAAACCCATTCACTCCTCAAATCAAGAATGAAACTTTGATAAAATCAATTTTTAATATCTGAAATCATTTACACATCATAATGAAAATTGAAAATAAAGATTTGCACAATTTGCTTAGAAATGTTGATGCAAAGGATAAATCAGCTAACTTTTTAGGGAATCTATTCTTATTTCACCTTCAAAAAACTTTGATTCATTCCAGGAATAACTCTTCAAGTAATCATGCCTTCCTAGCTTAATATATTAGCATATTAAGAAGTTGATATAAATTCTAATAGCTTTTTAGAAACACCAAAAAATTAAAAAACAAGAACAGAACTTCCACCAAATAAAATTCAACTTACCTGACAAAGGCCACTCCTCTTGGCATGCCAGTTACTTTATCCTTTAACAAATTCTTCTGAACTATAGTGCCATATTTCCCAAATAATTGTTCCAAATATTGTTCAGTAATGTTCCTGTAAAGATTTCCCAATCATAAGATTCATAAGAATTGAAGTTCCATCACCTTAATAACAAAGAATGCTCGCTCTTAGGCCAGAGAAGAAGGAAGCTTATTTAATCAACGAATACCAACACTTTTCATTGGTTTCCCTGAATACACATAAATGAAAACAAAAATAATAGAAATTCAATCTAAAATAAATTAAAAATTACAATTGTGTGATTAAAATTAATTGTAATCCTGTAAAATATTAATTTTAAAGAAACTTTCTGGATCTCAAAATTAAATGATAGATGACAAGTAATTTTCTCATTAATACTGGCAACTTCAATGTAACTTATAATTATTCTGGATCTGCACAAATGTAAGTCAGTGCATAAAAAAAACTAGTGGTGCAACAAAATGGTCTAAACTTTCTCATATGAAGCATGAACACCCCAGCATAAGGACTATTTCATTAAACTTGACTTATTATGATATTCTAAAACTTGCCCAATGTGGAATCTCCAGGGACCACTATTTTTTCCCACATTATGCAATGTAATACTGGAGAATATATGTTTGATAGGTCCCCGATTTATGATCACATTAGACAGATTTCCACGTTATAAACATTCCGCATCTAGCAAGTTTCGCTGATTTTTAGTTTCGATATAATATATTTATATATATATAGAGAGAGAGAAAATCAATAAAATGATGATAATAATAATAATAATAATAATAATTATTATTATTATTACACAATTAAGGCTTTGGGGGTGCTAACATTGATGTTTGAATTTTGTCCGTCTTCTTTGATGTTTTGTTGTCAATGTCACATCCCTAAATACATGGGATGAATTTAAAAGTTACTTCAAGTTCCTGGACTAAATTCATCTGTAACACTCAGTGAACTATATACTTTTTTTCAGATTTTAGAAATTTTAAGAATTTGTCTCATATTTCATCAGCATAATAACATAATAAGATTTCACAAGTTCATAAAATGGCAACTTGTTCCAATGAACAAGTCCATTAATTTTTGGGGGAAATTAAAATTAACTTGTTGGCTCTATACTCACAAATTCTAAATGTCCACATACAATTTCAAAAGAAAAATGTTCAAATAACACCATTTCAAAAGAAAAACATAAACTAGGTACGCTACAGAATTGCTTAGAATGGTCAATACATTGACAAGGGCCTTATGGGCAATTATGCTTGAATCATCTATTACTTGCACAAGTTATGTGCATACACGATTAATTAGCCCAAGATGGCCTTCAATAGATTTAATGTAATTTTTATTGGTTTTAGACATATTTTAACAATAACCTTACCAAGGTAAGCTTCAACACTTAATTGTGCTTTGTGTTCATGTTGTATGTTCTAACTTTAAGATTTTCACAATTGTTTTTCATGACTTTCCCAATTTCCTTTTTTTTACCAGACACGAAACCTGAAGCATCAAAATAATGGGCCACAAAACATAACAATTTTCACAGTTTTGTCAAGATTATATGTTATTTTTATCAAGGTAAAGAGTTTCCTCTATATATTCTTAAACCTTGCCCCCTCCCCATTTATCTATGTTCCTTATTTGTTTTAACTGAACACCTCTAAAATTACATACAATTTCAATTACAACTACAACTACAACAACAACAACAACAACAACAACTAAAAAAAAAAAAAAGAAGAAGAAGAAGAAGAAGA
>BOPP01000082.1:58853-233075 GCA_017312745.1 Gryllus bimaculatus
AAATAGAGAGAGATCAAGAAGATACCTGAACTCCATGGTGCCATCTACACAGATATTATGAAATTTTCCTCTTCCTTAGCGCTTGCCAGAATTATGATTCAAGTTTCTTGTTGTAAAATGAGCGCACAGACCCTGGAACATTTTCAAATTTTTTAGATAATGGTACCAATTTTTTGATTAAATTTTTGTTTGGATTTTTAGGAATTGAAGAGAATGGTGCAAGTCTCATTTTCTGTTAAAATCCTAGATTTTTCTAAAATTGCAAAGTTCAGTTTTTTCTGTGTTTTCCTACATATAGAGTATTGAAGATGAGAATGTTTTACTTACAATGAATCAATTCTTTAAAGAGAGGTTTTGAAGTAAGGTCATGTACAATGTTTTTGTCCAAAACCAAAAATGTCTTTGATTAATTTGTGAGGTCAGCTAGCATAAAGTGTGTAGAAGAATGGGTGCAAGTCTCATTTTTTGTTTGACACCCTCACTTTTCGATAAATGCAAAATTTCAAAAATTCTTTAGGAGGTCTTCTTTCATGTACGCAGCAAAGAATCAATAAAGAAAGTGGTGCTGGTCCTATTTTCCGAAATGGGGCAAATAGGAGAAAAGAAAAATGGAAACTAAATTCGAATTCCCATGCTTTGTTCAAGGCAGTGTCTGTCTGTAATTTGAGTGCTTTGGGACAATTAGGTATTCTCAGAAATCCCTTCTCATGTTAAATTAATATTAATTAACTTAGTAAATTACCTGATAATTAACAAATATTTGTGGTTTTGGTATTTTTTGAGGGAATTTATGCAAAACGTGTGGTTTTTGTTGTTGTTTTTTTCCCCTCCATTTAAAGTTAAAACTGTCTAACGTCACTCAACTGTTTTGTGCACATTTTCTTCATTCTAAACGATAGTACCTAACCCAAAATCAGTTGAATTCTGAATGCAGTGGAAAGAGTGTTGTTGGGATTGATAAGACATTTTGGCCAAACAACATGCCAAGGAATTTCACAGGAAATACACACAGGCACTGGTTGTAATCAGGGTTCAATGTAATCAAAGGCAACTTGACTGAAATTACTCTTGCTTTCCCGTATAATGTGCTGCAAATATGGTAGCATTAAATTTATTCCTGTTTGTTTCAATTTGTAGAAGTTAAGAAATGATTCTCTGTCTTGACTCTTGACAATGATGCAATATGCACCACAGGCACTTTGGGTCGATTTGGCTTTTTAAGTAATTAGCTGAGTGTTGAGGAGAAATTGCAATATTTCAATATTATGTTGACTGTTTCCAGTAATTGAGACAGGTATGTGGTTGTTGTAGTACTACTAGTTATTAAAGCACTTTTTCTCTATTTGAGTACAAACGAAATCTAGTGTGCTTCAACTACACTTTGTTTCCCACATTATGGGAATGGTTATGTATTTTATATATTGCAATTTTTGCTTACTTAATACTTAAGCGTCACTTAAAAAAACTAAACGTGGTCTCAGTATGAATTTGCAATTAATTTCATCTAGCCAAGAGACAGCTAGTCATTCCTTACTCTAATGAAAAAAACATACATCAATCACTAACTGTTTACTGTATATCAGAGAAGCCAAGTATAATTTAACACACTTACTTGATTACATCAAAGTTAGGTTCAATTGTTGAGGGTAATACCCAAAATCACATTAATCAACCCTTTTTAAGGTAAAAGATGTCTGTAAATTAAGTTTTGAGAGAGGCCTTCCAATATATTGCTTGTGGAGTATAACAATAAGGTTACAGAATCCATTGTCTTTTAATCGTTTAAATGTTAAAACTGGAAACACAATAGAAACATTTTTATAGATTCATTCTGTGAAAGAAATACTTGATGCACAGATTCAAGAATGAAATCATTCATGCAATCTCCGTACAACCAAGATATTAAGTGAGAATTCTCCCTAAATTCAACTTCTGGGTCATGATAATATCGTTGTTGAAATGTGGCTGATGTCTTTGTAGCTTTTCTGCAATAGACAAAGAGAATTTGATTTTGGTTGAAGATTTGGCGCAAATTATGTGACATTACATTTTCTAAATCAATGTGCATAGTCTAATTAAATATTTTCATTGGAAGAATGTATTTCATTGAGTAAAGAATGTTATAAATCAATCCTGTAGTATTGCAATGTACATTTTTATGAAAGAAAATTGAACACTTTCTGACATAATTTCAAAAATGTTCTAAGCAATTCATATAAGTACTCTCAAAAAATTAAAAAGATCGAATTCAAGTGTGCAGGACAGCTACTTCAGTCAATGCATGTACACTTTTGTAGAGAATCCTATTTGTTTTAAGCACTTGTGTTGTTTATTAGACAGATGCCTTTGAAAAAGACAAAGCCTTTCTCTGTAATTTGGACTGGTTTATCCCAAACGTATATTTCCAACAAAATCTACTCTGAAGGTGGCTGAGGTCGTTGTACTGCCCTGCAGTGCCTCTGACCAGGAGGTCCTAGAAAATTAGAATTTCTTCGTGTCCGGATTTGGGCCTTACTAGACAGCTGCTGGTTGATTCAGCCGCTGACTGGCGGATTCTAGCGGCCTGCTGCTCTGGTCTGTAGTTTTTTGTTGGTTCGTCCATCAACCCAGACAAATGTCCGAGAAGTACACCAACAAACAGCCTACAGACCTGCACTGCTCTCTAATTCCTCTTTCTTAATCTATCTTCACGGGGCCCTTTCATACCCTCACATGCACTACAACTACACAACTTGTTGGGAGACCCAGTCGGCGAGCTTAAGAGCTTGTCTTGTCTTGGCTGGGGGGGGGGGGGGATGACACATTGGTGGGAGATACCTGGTTGGGGAAAATATTGCATCCGGTATAGGCTCGATGCTGGATCCCACCAGTCGACAGGGAAAATATCACCACCTTCACAACAAAACATCACTATACTTATGGGACTGTTGACCTTAGCAGTTGATGCCCTGAATTGCTAATCAATTATCAACAAATCCATCAACGATCTTTCATAGCATTGCATAAACTTTCGTGATACTTTGTATCAAATACGTAATACTACAAAGTAAAATTATAAAAAAGTCCCATTGTTTGTTTAGTACTTTAAATGAAAAGTTCTCTCATATGTCATCAATTTGAAAATGAAGGTAAAAACAAAAATCACCAATTCTTTTGCTTTTATGATTGAATGTGAATGGCGTACTTCCATGTTTAAACCAGTTACACAATATCTTTTAAATTCAAATCCAATATGATTAAAATATTGTAAATTATTGAGTGAATGGAAGCTTTTAACGAACATTCATAACTATGATCTGTTTGTCTATATGAAAGTAAATTAAAAAGATACTTTAAAAAGTATATTAAGTCGGTGAATTTAGTGTCTGCATTTGACAGTCCTCTAGATTATTTAACTTCACTCAAATGCCATCAATTAAACATCCCCTACTCTCTCGCACCACTTCACTTTTTTGTAAAAGTGGAACATTGTTTGCAATGTAATCTGGAATTCACACCCCCTGTTGTAATCAATCACCCCCATTGTTGTAATCAACACCCCAATGTTGTAATTCAACACCCCCATGTTGTAATTCAACACCCCCATGTTGCAATTCAACACCCCCATGTTGCCACATTCAACACCCCCCATGTTGCAATTCAACAGCCCATGTTGCAATTCAAACACCCCCATGTTGTAATTTCAAACCACCCAATGTTGTAATTCAACACTCACGTGCTAAATCAACACCTCCACGTTGTAAATCAACACCCAATATGAATGATATTACCCTGCTTTGCTCCCTTTCTAATGTTAACAATTTACTTGATTTATTTAAGGACAAAAATTTGAGGTTTTGGCCTGCCCTGGCATGCTCCAGTATTATATCTATTATTTTACAAGGTTATCATCCGGGCCACAAAAATTTATATTGTGGGTCGCAGACTTGCCCCAAGGAATTTCAATCATGAAATATCTTAAGAAATATTGTAGTTGTTTTAACTTAATTTTATTATAATATTAAAAATGCTCCGCAAACAAAGTTTCTTGAAGAGCTATTTTCTGAGTTTTTCACGTCACCTGCACTTTCTATTGCATTAGAAATGACAATCACTTAAGTTCAAAACTCTTCCTGCTAGTGCTTCTTGATGTTTCTTCAGTGTCTACCTCCAAGTTGAATGGTAAAATAAAAATGTCATAGGTAGTCTCTACTTTACCTGTTCAAGAATCGTCTTTCAAATATGTGATTGCCACTTTTCAGTATTTTTCATTAAGAATATTTCCATGTTAAGCTTTGCGTTTGCAATCCAGTTAACACAGAACACATGGGAGAACTAATTGCCATGAAAAGCACACTTTTGAGATAGCTCCGAGATGTACAGTTAGTTTATTTACTCATACTGTTTGTTTAAAATATTGCAGACTTATGTAAAAGAGTTGTGAAAGGGTGAGACAATCTGGGCTTCTATTTTTGATATTTCTGTAACGTAAAAATTGAAGATGGCGATTGTTTTTTGCTTTTCAGCTCAACAGTGTTTTACATCAAAGTTCAAACGTATATTACTTAGACCTTAAATTTTGATCAGATTTGCAGTTCTTTGACATTTCATCTAGACGTCATATATTGCCGATCAGGATCGCAAAAGAAAAGTGATGTTGCATTTTGAGAAATCGCTAACAAAATGCATCAAATTGCAGATAAAAACGTCTATTTAATTAAAAACAGGATCAAGCGGACAATTCCTTTTAAACCGCTTGTAATAACTAGACCCGGAGCTAAATAACAGGACATCCGTTAAAAACAGGTCATCTGGTCATATTTCAGGCAATGCTGGAGCAGTTTCTCTTAAACAAATGGATCATGCTTTGTGATCTTTAACTTCTCCATCTAGGATCTAATTCTCATCCCTACTGGGCACCCAACGGTACGCCCAGCAATACACTACCTCGACCTTTCGTTTTACTACTGTCCTGGCTAAGGCAGTGCTTACTGGTGGGAGAAACTTGATGGAGAAACTGAATGTGTAGGTCAGTGCTGGATATTACGATTCAGAGTCTGTCATCTTCCGTACTAAAAAGCATGCACAACCCTTAAGGGATTATTGAAGGGTGAAAGGGGTGGAAGATGATGCTTGGCATTGCTCATTATTGGCTCACAGAAATTGGCGGTTGTTCAGTTTTTGAAATATTTAAGTGCGCTAAAAATTCTTGAAAGTGAAATTTACTAATAATATTAATATATATATATAATATATATATATATATATAATATATATATATATATATATGTATGTATATTATTTGATGTTATATAAACATTAAATAAAACATTTTCTTATACATCCTGTTAATTAACTCTCTTGCTTCTATATTATTGTCCTTCTGGAAAAATAAAAATCACATTCCGATGTATGTTAATCTTGTTCAAGCATTTAGTATCGCTTAAAATTAGAAAATCTCCTTCTTTTCTTCTTTCTTTTTCTTCTTCTTTCTTCTTCTTTCTTCTTCTTCTTCTTCTTTCTCATATATTATTAGTAAATTTCACTTTCAGATATTTTTATCGCACTTAAATATTTCAAAACATGACAACCGCAATTTCTGTTGAGCAATAATGAGCAATGCCAAGCATCATCTTCCACCCCTTTCACCCTTCAATAATCCCTTAAGGGTTGTGCATGCTTTTTAGTCACGGAAGATGACAGGACCTCTGAATCGTAAGATCCAGCACTGACCTACACATCAGGTTTTCTCCATCCAAGTTTCTCCCACCAGTAAGGCACTGCCTTAGCCAGGACAAGTAGTAAACTTGAAATGTGAGGTAGTGTATTGCGGGCAGTAAGTTGGTGCCAGTAAGGGATGAGAATAGATCCTAGATGGAGAAGGAAAGATCACAAAGCATGATCCATTTGTTAAGAGAACTGCTCCAGCATTTGCCTAGAATAGTGACCAGATGACCTGTTTTTAACGGGATTGTCCTGTTATTTAGCTTCCGGGTCTGTTATTACAAAGCGTTAAAGGAATTGTCCGCTTTTAATCCTGTTTTTAATTAAATAGACGTTTTTATCTGCAATTTGATGCATTTGTAGCGATTCTCAAAATGGCAACATCACTTTTCTTTTGCCAGATGCCTATCGGCAAATATATACGGCTAGATGAAATGTCAAAGAAACTGCAAATTGATCAAACATTTAAGGTCTATTAATAATACTGTTGAACTTGATGTAAAACAGCTGTGAGCTGAAAAGCCAATCGCCATCTTCAATTTTTGACGTTACAGAAATATCAAAAATAGAAGCTCCAGATTGGTCTCACCCTTCACAACTCTTTTACATCAAGTCTGCCAATATTTTAAACAAACAGTATGAGTAAATAAACTACTGTACATCTCGGAGCGATCTCAAGTGTGCTTTTCATGCAATTAGTTCTCCCATGTGTTCTGTGTTTAACTGGATTGCAAACGCAAAGCTTAACATGGAAATATTCTTAATGAAAAATACTGAAAAGTGCAATCCATATTTGAAAGACGATTCTTGAACAGGTAAAGTAGAGACTACCTATGCATTTTTAGTTTTACCATTCAACATGGAGGTAGCACACTGAAGAAACATCAAGAAGCACTAGCAGGAAGAAGTTTGAACTTAAGTGATTGTTCATTCTAATGCAAATAGAAAGTGGACAGGTGACTGAAAAACCTCAGAAAATAGCTCTTCAAGAAACTTTGTTTGCAATCCATACCGTAAAACAATGTTATTGCTGCTAATACATTGCACTTCTGCGATTATAAAGAAATTGTTTCAGAAACAGTTAATATGCAATCTAACCAAAGGCAAATCCATAATAGTGAATGAGCTATACCTTTTCAACTTCAAAATGACACCAATCACATTTAAATCGAGAGCAAGCACTCTCAAATTGGAACTATCACTCTCAAATTGAGAACAAACTCGTTCGCATTGAGACAAGTCACACTCAAATTGAGATGAATCATTTTCATATTGACACCAAACAACTCAAAATGAAAAATAAACAGGCACTTGTTTTAGTTGACAAAACAGGTTATGTCTTTGTGATCTCTTTAGTTGTTCAAGACAGTTTTTGTTGGTTACTTGTACCGTATATTAAGAAAGGGAGGCATAATATAAGACAGACAGATAGATAAGAGACAGACAGTTTATTTAGCCTTCTTGGCTACTTGTAATATTAAATACATATTTACACACATTATTTAGTCTATAGATATACTCTATTATCTATTTTCAAAATTACTTTTCTACTCATATTTTATAATCTTTTTTAAATTCATTAATTTGTTCACACTTTTTATTTCTAACACTAATTTATTACACAATTCAAATCCTTTATCAAATAGTCTATTGTTTGTCTGTACAGTTTTACTAAAATTAATTACTAAATCTTGTGCTTGACATGTTTCCCTTTTTTATCTTTCAGTTTTTGGATTTTGTTTACCAAATTTCCTGTTATCCAATGTTTAATCAATTTCAGAATAAAAAAAATAAGCATCTTGTGATGAATTCTCTCTTTTACCGACATAAATTTCAGACCACCTTACTAATAAAGTTCTGGGTTAAGCCGGGAGTCAAATGTTTATTGAGGAAGTAACTACTTTCAGCGTAAGCCCGGAGTAAGCGAAGCGTAATTTTCTACTAATAATCGCAGAATAACAGAGAAGTAACTACACGGGCATTGCTTGGCAAACCTTTGACAACATCTAAAAGCCCTGTGTTGACTTCTCAAATCGGATTTCAGGAACTAACATCTGTGGAAAGAATATGTTCTATAATAAATTCATAACGGACTGATAGAAAGAACAGTTTGTCTGAGGCAACTGTCTCAGCAATGATAAGTCAAGCTTCCATGAAATTTTGTGTTGGATTATCCTCGGTTATTTAACAAAACATCACAAAAAGTTATGAGGAACACATAGGTGAGCAACAATACTGACGACAAATTAAAATATAAAAAAAAGAGGTGAGAGTAGGAAGTGACTAATGTGATAAAATGATGGCAAACTAAGTATTCATTTTAGTTACAATCGTTGGTGGAATTTCTGTGGATAACAATATGAATAATAAATACAAGTAAATGTAAAATGAGACCATATGTCAAAGAGTAAATACAGTGATAGGTAAACAAGTAATTAGCCAATCAGAAGGAATAATGACATTAGGCAATTGAAGAGGATGCGCAAAAACTATCACGAAGGAAAAATTTGGGATGCAATTGGACATAGAAGATGATTGAAAGGCGGGTATTATAACTTGCCGGGCAGAATCTTCTAAGCAGTGAGAGAGAACTGAATGATTCGAGTGGTGATCATGAATAGATCAAGTTGTGACACTAAAATTGTTAGCATAATTAATTTGCTTAATATTGTTTCTTCACCAAAGTTAAATAGTCTAATGGTAAATGAAGTTGGGAAAATGAGCAAACAGGTTGCAGTTGTAAAAAAGTTGAGTGACCAAATTTTTAAGAAATTTTGGAAGATTATTTGGAGATGAAAGCAGAACAAGATCCAGCTGATACGACACTGCAGACATAGCAGTTGGTAGGCAATAAATGCAGAAACCTCATCATTCAAGTTGACAGTGGAGCCAAAAAGGGAATAGACAGTGACAAGACTATATAAATATATATTTTACATGTACACAAACTTGGATTAGAGACCATGATAACAAAACCCAACTGATGTCATTTACTTGGACTTTGCAAAAGCGTTTTACAAGTTTCCCTACCAGTGTCTGTTTCACAAACTTTTCCATTTTGGCATCAGTGGCAAGCTCCACACATGGTTGAAATCCTTTTTGACTGAAAGAACATTCAGAGTCAAGATTGGCCCTTAAGTATCATTCCTTCATCCCATTACCAGCAGAGTCCGTCAAGGATTGGTCATCAGACCAATACTGTTTATTATTTACACTAGTGATATCAAATGCATCACATATATTATTTACTACATGTACGTTGATACCAAAATGTATGCCAATCCACTTGAATACTCCCATCCCTTATAAATCAACATTGATAGTCTTGAAATGGATGGAGAAATGGCTGATCCTACTTTACGAGCCCAAACGTGTAGTAATGTACAATACTACACATAGATAAAAATAATCCACCCCACCAGTAAAATAAAGGCCATATCATTCAGACATTCTCATGGGCCAAATATCTGGGGATTATAATACAGGATGATCTAAAATGTGAAGCTCATAATAACTATGTAGTCAATAAAGCAAACAAATCACAATTTTTGGTACGCAAGGCTTTTCGATTCCTCAGCAAGGATTCTCTAAAACCACTACACACCACATATGTTTTACCAACACTAGAATATGGCTCTAGCATCTCTGAATCCTTACTTCAAGAAGATTATGATACTTTTGGAGGAAGTCCAACATAGAACTACAAAACTCCTACAACCTCTTAATTAATTAAATTAATCTTATGAAGAATGACTTCGTGAACTAGACATACCATCTTTATCTTATAGGAGAGACCAAGCCAACATCATTTGAAACTACAAAAACTCATGCCCTTACAACGCTCTGAAATTGTTACACTTTAACACATACGCCAAAGCTCGCAACCTTAGAGGACACAACATGAAGCTACAGAAGGCTAGATTCAAACATGTCAACTACAAAAACATCCTTGCGGACCGCATAGTTAATTACTGGAATAACATTTCACAAGAGCTCATCTCAGCCAGCCTAGTCTCCAAATTTAACAGACTTTATTCTCGCCTCTGTGATTTAAGATTATAAATCGTTGGAATTACTTCACTGTAAATTAATTCAAACGTGTGAAGTATCTTGATTGTGGCTATATCAGTTTTCTGTTGCCATTTATATAAATAAATAAAATAAATATGTATGAAGATCAACTTGAGTTGTTAATTTTCAGTTAAAATTTGATAAAAAGGAAGTATAAGAAGGGGAACCTGGCCATGCACAAGTGCAGTAATCAGAGAATGTAGGTGTTTATAAATAGAGTATGAATGAATAAATCAATTTGTGATAATATTTATGTTTTTGTTATTGTTGTTATTATTTTATGAATATTAACAACTACAGCAAGGTTTAGAAATTGTAAGGGAAAATGGTAAGAAATGGAAGTTATAACATTTTCAGAAAGAGGAGCATTTTTAATATTATAATAAATTAAGTAAAACAACTACAATATTTCTTAAGTGATATTTCATGATTGAAATTCCATATGGGCAAGTCTGCAGACCCACAATATAAATTTTTGTGACCCGTGATGATAACCTTGTAAAATAATAGATATAATACTGAGCATGCCAGGGCAGGCAAAACCTCAAATTTTTGTCCTTTAAATAAATCAAGTAAAATTGTTAACATTAGGAAAGGGAGCAAAGCAGGGGTAATATCATTACAATATTGGGTGTTGATTTACAACGTGGAGGTGTTGATTTACAACGTGGAGGTGTTGAATCTACAACATTGGGGTGTTAAATTACACATGGGGGTGTTTGAATTGCAACATGGGGTGTTGAAATTGCAACATGGGGGTGTTGAATTGCAACATGGGGGTGTTGAATTGCAACATGGGGTGTTGAATTACAACATGGGGGTGTTGAATTACAACATGGGGGTGTTGAATTACAACATGGGGGTGTTGAATTCCATGATTACATTGCAAACAATGTTCCACTTTTACAAAAAGTAAGTGGTGGAGGAGGAGTTAGGGGGGATGTTAATGATGGCATTTGATGAAGTTAAATTAATCTAGAGGACTGTAAAATGCAGAACTAAATTCACCGACTTAATATACTTTTTAAAGTATCTTTTTTATTTACTTTCATATAGACAACAGATCATAGTTTCTGAATGTTCGTTAAAACTTCCATTCACTACAATAATTTACAATATTTTAATCATATTGGATGAATTAAAAATATTGTGTAACTGTTTAAACATGGAAGTACGCCATTCACATTCAATCATAAAAGCAAAAGCAACTTGTTGGATTCTTTGTTTTTACTCTCATTTCAAATTGATGACATATGAGAAACTTTTCATAAAGTACTAAACAAAACAATGGACTTTTTATAATTTTTACTTTTGTAGTATGTAACGTATTTGATACAAAGTATCACGAAAGTTATGCAATGCTATGAAAGATGTTGATGGATTTTGTTGATTAATTGATTAGCAATTCCAGGAGCATCAACTGCTAAGGTCAACAGTCCCATAAGTATAGTGCATGTTTTGTTGTGGAAGGTGGTGATATTTCCCTGTCGACTGGTGGGATCCAGCATCGACCTATACCGGATTGCAATATTTTCCCCAACCAGGTATCTCCCACCAATGTGTCATCCCCCCCCCCCCAGCCAAGACAAGACAAGCTCTAAGCTCCCGACTGGTCTCCCAACAAGTGTGATAGTGTAGTGCATGTGAGGGTATGAAAGGGGTGAAGATAGGATAAGAAAGAGGAATGAGAGAGCGTGCATGGTCTGTAGGCTGTTTGTTGGTGTACTTCTCGGACATTTGTCTGGTGTTGATTGGACGAACAACAAAAAACTACAGACCAGAGCAGCAGGCCGCTAGAATTCTCGTCCAGTCAGCGGCTGAATTCAACCAGCAGCTGTCTAGTAAGGGCCCAAAATCCTGACACGAAGAAATTCTAATTCTAGGACCTCCTGGTCAGAGGCACTGCAGGCAGTTACAACTGACCCTCAGCCACCTTCAAGAGTGAGATTTTGTTGGAAATATACGTTTGGGGATAAACCAGTCCAAATTACAGAGAAAGTGCTTTTCCTTTTTCAAAGCATCTGTCTATAAACAACACAAGTGCTTAAACCAAATAGGATTCTCTACAAAATGTACATTGATTGACTGAATAGCTGTCCTGCACACTTGAATTCGATCTTTTAATTTTTTGAGAGTACTTCATATGAAATTCTTAGAACATTTTTGAAATTATGTCAGAAAGTGTTCCAATTTTTCTTTCATAAAAATGTATCATTGCAATACTACAGGATTGATTATAACATTCTTTACTCAATGAAATACATTCTTCCAAATGAAATATTTAAATTAGACTATGCACATTATTTAGAAAATGTAAATGTCACATAATTTTCGCAAATCTTCAACAAAATCAAATTCTCTTTGCTTCTATTGCAGAAAAGCTACAAGACATCAGGCCACATTTCAACAACGATATTATCATGACCCAGAAGTTTGAAATTTAGAGAATTCTCACTGTAATATCTTGGTGTACGGAGCATTGCATGAATGATTTCATTCTTGAATCTGTGATCAAGTATTTCTTTCAACAGAATTAATTCCATAAAAATGTTTCTATTGTGTTCCAGTTTTAACATTTAAACGATAAAAGACAATGGATTTGTAACCTTATTGTTATACATTCACAAGGCAATATATTGGAAGGGCCTCTCTGCAAACTTAATTTACAGACATCTTTTACCTTAAAAAGGGTTGATTATTGATTTTGGTATTATCCCTCAACAATTGGAACCTAACTTTGATGTAATCAAGGTAAGGTTGTGTTAAATTATACTTGCTTCTCTGTATATACAGTAACAGTAGTGATTGATGTATGTTTTTTTCATTAGAAGTAAGGAATGACTACTGTTTCTGGCTAATGAAATAATTGCAAATTCATACTGCAGACACGGTTTAGTTTTTTTAAGTGACGCTTAAGTATTAAGTAGAGCAAAAATTGCAATATTATATAAATACATAACCATTCCCCATAATGTGGGAAACAAAGTGTAGTTGAAGCACTACTAGATTTTCTTTGTACTCAAATAGAGAAAAGTGCTTTAATAACTAGTAGTACTACAACACCACATACCTTCTCACATTACTGGAAACAGTCACATAATATTGAAATATTGCAATTTCTCCTCAACACCTCAGCTATTACTTAAAAAGCCCAAATCGACCAAAGTGCCTGTGGTGCATATCTGCATTCATTTCAAGAGTCAAGAACAGTAATCATTTCTTACTTCTACAAATGAAACAAACAGGAATAAATTTAACTGCTACCATATTTGCAGCACATTATACAGGAAAGCAAGAGTAATTTCAGTCAAGTTTGCCTTGATTACATTGAACCCTGATTACAACCAGTGCTGTGTGTATGTTCCTTGTGAAATTCCTATGGCATGTGTGTTTGGCCAAAATGTTCTTATCAATCCCAACAACACTCATTTCCACTGCATTCAGAATTCAACTGATTTATGGGTTAAGGTAGCTATCGTAGAATTGAAGAAAATGTGCACAGAATACAGTTTGAGTACGTTATACAGTTTTAACTGTTAAATGGAGGGGAAAAAAACAACAACAAAAAACCACACGTTTTGCATAAATTCCTCAAAAAAATTACCAAACCACAAATTATTTGTAATATCAGGTAATTTACTAAGTTAATTAATATTAATTTAACAATGAGAAAGGATTCTGAGAATACCTAATTGTCTCCAAGCACTCAAATTACAGACAGACACTGCCTTGAACAAAGCATGGGAATTCGAATTTAGTTTCCATTTTTCTTTTTTCTTCCTATTTGCCCCAATTTTCGAAAATAGGACCAGCACCACATTCTTTATTGTTCTTTGCTGCGTACATGAAAGAAGACGCTAAAATTTTTTTAAATTTTTGCATTATCGAAATATTGAGGGTGTCAACAAAAATGAGACTTGCACCATTCTTCTACACACTTTATGCTACTTGAGGTCACAATTAATCAAAACATTTTGTGTTTTTTGACAAAAACATTGTACATGACCTTACTTCAAAACCTCTCTTTAAAGAATTGATTTCATTAAGGTAAAACATCTCTATCTTCAATACTCTATATGTAGGAAAACACAGAAAAAACTGAACTTTTGCAATTTTAGAAAAATCTAGGATTTTAACAAAAATGAGACTTGCACCATTCTCTTCAATATCCTTAAAAATCCAACAAAATTTAATCAAAAAATTGGGTACCATTATCTGAAAAATTTGAAAATGTTCCAGGGTCTGTGGCTCATTTTTTACAACAGAAACTTGAATTCATAATTCTGGCAAGCGCTAAGGAAGAGGAAAATTTCTTATATATCTGTGTAGATGGCACCATGGAGTTCAGGTATTCTTGCTTGCCAAATCACATTCTTAACTTTGTTAGAAGAAACGTGACATATTCTACATTATATATAATATTATATATCATAAAGACACCAGAACTTAAACTGAGGAATGATGCTTCTGATGAAAACATTTTTTGACTATCCAGACAAGCTGAATCCTGTGAAGATGTAGTACCTCATCTCAGGATCGCTATCCCCCAAATTATTTCAATTTTGGTAATGTAGAATCAGCCCTTGGAAACAAACTACAGAGATTTACCATGGCGGACTACACATAGGTGATGGAAGGAAGTTACAAAAAGACAAGTTCAAAAAAACAAATCAGTGTCAGAAATGCCAAAAGAGGACTTCAAAAGACTCATGAAAACTTGAAAAAATGATTAACAACAGGAAGGTGGACACTGAGGGGTAAAGAATTTACTGGCCACAGTTCACTATATTAAACTTGACTAAACAATTTGCTCTTCACATATAAACTAGCCATCACCAAGAATATTTCATTCCAATAGATATTAAGAAAAGACAAAGAATAAGATCGCTTTTCTTTGACTAAGTTGACTATGACGATGACTGACTATGCCTGGAACAAAAAGAGAGAAGCAACAGCCCAGAAGTACAAACTTAATGCTAGTAAATCTATTTGTCAGCTAATAAACGCCTGGCCTTTTTCTGAAAAACTGGATTTCAGTACTGAGAAAGATCACAGATCTCACACTTTCATATAGCTATCCAACTACAATAATAAAGATAGAAATTTTTCTTGAAAAAAAATCATAATTATGGTCTTAAATGATGTCACATAATTTTTCGCAATATATTTTGGAATAATTGTGACTCAAATCTTGCGAATTTTCTAAGAACACTTAAACAAGATTTTATCACAAACATCTCCAAACTTTTTCTTAAAATACTTTGCTTGAATGGAGCGGACTTTGCTTAATGGCACAGTTCAGATTTTCATATTTGGAATTTTAAAAAATTGCAGAAGATCAAAATTTTTTCTACACCATCAAAGATACATTTTGGGGGGAGGTTATGAAATCAATTCCGCAATATTAGATCTTTGAGTAATTTTGTGTACAATATTTTTCAAAATGTAGACAGTTTTCGAGCAATTTTTAGTGAACTTTAAACAAGTTTACACAAATACAAATATAAGAAAACTTTTGAATTTCAAAATATTAAAGGTATAGTGAAACCTATCTTACGCGGGCACCAGTGGTTCCAGAGGTAAATTGGTAATCAATACAGATGACAGCTTAATGAAAATTTTGAGAATGTGGGAAGCACTCTGATATAATTCTGATGTTAGGAATAAAGTTAGCTTATTTATATATTTTTAAGTACATTTAATATACATAATTTCGGAAACTTTTTTATACATATGCTCTTCAACAACTCTTACAGTACAAAATCATTTAATTCCTGGTATTTACATCACTGGTAGTTTCTTCCCATTTGTGGACTTGATTACCACCTATACTTTAAGCAGCAGTTCTCAAGGAAATTTTAGCTCATGCATGAAAATCATTTACCGACATCTGAAACAGAAATTAATCATCCTGCAAATAACCAATTTCAGATATCATCGATCTACATAATCTGACATTGGGTCCTGACACACAAAGGTACTGAAAAAAGTAATTTCCAGCAGCCTTCCACTTTTTATAGTTAGAAATCAAAATCACAAAGTCATCAGAAGTATAATTCATTTAATACAGATGAATCTACAAATAAGGCCAGGTGACCACCTAAACAAAGGACTGCATAATTAAGATGGCCGTTTCAACACATTTTCTTTTTATTCATTTACGTTTTGCTTCCCCTCACAAATAGTATCCGCTTTGTACTTTGCACTCTGTTTAGAGAAAAGACTTTTAAGTATTAAACATTAGTACAATAATAGTTGCAATAATATAAAAGTTCATAACCATAAAAAATAATATGAGATAGTATGTTTTGTTGAAGCACCACTAGTTTAATCCTTTTAGCAAATAAATTAACAAACAAATCAATAAAGTATACATTGATGAACTCAAAGTCTATCTCTGAAGCGAAACTAAACGCTAAATATCTCCATTTATTGTTTATGTGGTTTAGATCACTATTGCTTTCTAGACCTGAACGGTGATGGCTCCAAAGAGAACATTAATATCAACATCAAAAATAAAAAGTCAAAAACAGTAAAAATGTAAGATAAGTTAGAAAGAAATATATTTATGAACTTATATTGTCATTTTCCATTTTTTAAGATAGTTGCCACAAATAGAAACCACAATTTTATGCACCTCATTGTCTTTTATACTAGTGTTCTGCTGTAAACATAAAAAATAGAGATTTTTCCAAGTGAACTTATAAAATTAAGTTCATGTCTAATAGCCATTATAATTTCATTATTTTTGTTATAATTACCTATAGTTATGAAAATCTTAAACCACATCTTTCTCTTTTGCAAGAAAGAGAACTTACCTCGGTAAGTTTGTAACATACAAATTTGTTTCTTTAATATCTTCTCCTGACGGACGAGCAAAAGAAACTTTTAATCTTTTATTCTGCACTTGAAGACCATTGAGAGTTCCGATAGCTCGGGAAGCATCTTCAGCTTTTGCATAGTTAACAAATCCAAACCCATAGCTGTACCCAGTCTACAGCAAAAAATATGGCTCAGTATACTCAAAAAGTATTTCTCATTATTAAGACTTAGTAGATTAACTAACTTTCCTCCTCACCTTGAAGTCCTTCATCACACGACAACTCTCTACAGGTCCAATAGTAACAAACATACTGTACAACTCCTTCTCAGTCATATTCTGTGGCAGGTAGTTAATGATCAAGTTGGTTTTCATATCATTTTCTCTCTTTCCCTGGTATTCAGCCATAGCTTTGTTTTCTTGATTATAGTTTCTGGTTGAATAGTGGGATGGACCCGAGCCCACCCAACTAGGAGGGGAATATATACAAAAATAAAAACAAACTACTGACTTTGATGGGCAACATATTTTGGAGAAAAAAATAAAAAATAAAACATCCAGTGCCTGTCTGAAGGAAAATAAAAAAGAAGTAAAGAAATCATTCCAAATAACAACAATACTCAATCTCTCTTTTAAGGCACAGTCAAAACTTTTAAACACTAAAAACTACTGCTCTAAAATCAATACTAAGTCAACACAAGATGAAAAGTATTTAAACTATGGTGTTGAAATAAAAATAATGATAATTCCGTTTATCCTAAAAGTGCATATTTGACTAAAAACAAATAATTCTTATAAGTACATGTCGGCCTTGACTTCACCGCTACCCTCTAATCCACGAGCATACTACTCAAAAACATGATAAAATAGCATAGAATGCAACTGCCCATTCGTAATCCCGTCGCAAAATGAAACATTAAAAATATAAAAAACTTGGCGACATACCACAACTCGAAGTGAAAACGTTAATAACTGTAATGAAGACTTTAAGATTCTTACCTCCGGGCACAAACAATGCAGATGTGCTACATTAAACAATTCAACATTTACGTTTTATGAATATTGTTTAAAAGCAGTTTCATGAAAGTTAATAATGAATTATATCAAAACACTATCATTTGACAGTCTCCAAAATTTGTATCACACACTCGTTACTTTTAATAACATGAATGACCTAAGTTCAGGATTTACTCACTACGATTCTTGGTTAACGTAGTAACGTACCCTATGGCATCCGTCCATTTTGAATATTGCACTTTGCCGCAATGCGATTTTTGGTTGTTTCCATCTTTTTTCTTATTTAAATTTTCGACGATATGTTTTTATTAAAAATTATTATATTTTACATGTTTAATATGATACTTAAAATAGTTATTTGTTTGGAAAAAGTATTAAAATTAAGGTAAATGCCTGAAATATAATTATAAATGTTACTATTTCCTGTCATTCATAAAAGCGCGCAATATAAATTACGCAAATATTGTTCCCCAAATATCTTTATTGCGATTAATAAATTTCTTGCAATTGAACAAATATTTTTTATAATAATCATTAGTTTCAATCCACAATTGACAATGGTGCTTGTGGATTAACTATAATACTTACCCGAGAACGTATACGTTGTTTAAGGAGTCTCAATTACCTAATTTTTGCGCTGATCTGGCAAAAGATACTTCTGCGACAATTAATGACTGCAATAAATTTGGTCACTAACTCATCTACGTAAGTCTTGATGTGTGTGGCAGATGATAGTATTATTCTATCGTTTCTGTCATGCTGTTTCCATGCATTTAAGACTCCCAACATCAAACTGAATATATATATATATATATATATATATATATATATATATATATATATATATATATATATATATATATATATAATTTTAACATAAATTGATAGTTGGAAGTGCAAACTCAATAGAATGTGTTTTGTTGCAATATATGCTATTAAATAAATGTATAGAAGTGGTGCAAGTGAGAGAAAGTAAAAGTATTAAATTATATAAAGAAGTCAATAGGACAAAACAAAGAAAAATGAGACTCGAAATTGACAGGTTGTGTTAGAACAGAATGCAGAAAGGAAATTTTGGGAGTTCTTGAAATGTACTCCAGAAATATATTTTACTACATTAATACAGTATTCTTTAAAACTCCTTTTCCGAAATATTTTCGAGAAAATGCTTCCTGTAGGGTACATAATAGAAGCGCAAATTCTAAGAATGTATCTCAAATTTTCTTCATACGTGAAGGGCAAAATTTGAATTCCCGCGCGAGCTTGCCATCCTAATGGCGGATTTCTCGGGGTTCAATTTGGGAGTACGTTTCGCTGCCGGCCGCTACGGGGTGGAGGGGCCCCGGTCTGCGATATATCAGTCGTGACCAGTGACAGGCTCTCTCACGCCAAGACACTCACTCTCACACACAGACACACCACATCACAATCACCGAAAGAGGTGTCAGGACGCAGTAGGCCGTTTGCGGTACGATTTATGAGAGTCAGTGGCTTCTCCTGGCTAGTAGACATGGAATGCGATCATATTACAGGTTGAACGTGTAATTCCAAATATTTAAAGTATCCGTCATTCTACTTTACTCTGAAGTATTTTAGAAGTTTATTTTGCTAATTAGATACTGAATCTTACTTGAATATCACCAATTTCTCATTGCATGCATGTATAAACAAAACAATAAAACTTAAAAATGAACCATAAAAAGTGCACACCTAATTTTTGAACTCAAAATCTATTCCCCTCTGGGAAAATACAGTGGTCACGTTCTCTTGAATTGAGGGTTCGACGGAAGATCGTCCAACAATACATTTTGTTTTAAATATCTCACCCGCAAATCCCATGATCACTGTCATATATCTCACCACTAAAATGATACACACAATTCTTCAGTGATATTTAATTTGATCGGATGGCAGATGGCTGCTAGTGACGTGTATGTATGAAACTCAGCGGAAACAAGCGATTGGAGATGTTAACCAGATAGAACTGTTGCAGAAAGTTACCAGGATCAAGAGTTACATCTGATGATAGCGTAATCTCGGCAAAAGGATAATTTATCATATACTACAGACAAACAGTGAGGTTATGTTACTTTCCTCGCCACGGTCCCTTTATCTAGTCCGAACATCGATATCTGGGGAAGAGACATCTAGTAGTAGTTTTTTTACTTTAAAATACTGTTATACTTCAGACAAAATGCGAGGTGGTCTCTCGTCACGGAATATTTATTAACCTGAGGGCGAAGAGCGGCGGCGATGGTGTAACGGTTAGCGTACCGGACTGTTGTACCCAAGTTCGCGGGTTCAATCCCGATCGAAGCCGTGGATTTTTAAGGGCGAGAAAATCTTTCATACGCCCTCCTTCGGAGGGGAAGTAAAGTTCGTACATTTACTTGCATGTACAAGATCCTCAAGCCTAAATGACGCCTCTGAGCTAAATTCAAATCGCGTGTTTCTCGCCCAAAAACCTTTCTCCGCTAGTTGGTGAAAGGAACGTAGCGAAATTTGCGTGGTCAGACGGAAGAGCAGGCCTCATGGGCTGAGTCTCGCCACGTAAAATAAGGCATTAATTCAATTCAATTCAAGAGACATTTAGTAATGCTTGCAACGAGTTAGATCTCTAACTCGTTGACTAGTTGTTGCAACTTTTTCGACGGATCCTTACTGGGAACTTAGGTGATTGTATTTAGTATTAAAATCAGTAGATATCTCAGATAATATTGACGCTGGGAAACTAACGATAAATTTAGAAACGTGAATTCAAAAATGCCACCAAAAAAGAAAGCACGGAAGATATATTGCACAGATTATTGAATGAGTTAATAGCTATTAACATACCTAGAAATGTTATGAGTGTTATTACTGCCGATGCCAAAAGATAAAAATCGAGGCAGAGCGGACTGTAACATTTAGTGGTATGTTCAGCATTTTATCGGTCACCATAAAATCTCAATTTTTTAAAAGAAAATTTACATTACTGCGATATGAAACACATGAATTCTGTTGATGCGGTACGATAATCGATACTGTTGGGTATTGCTAGCAATATATCTTTTTCAACAATACACTTGTATACCGTGGCTAGAGGAAGATGGAAATTCGTCTGTACTTCAAAAATTACCAAATATTTATTTTTCAAACTGCACAATTAATAACATAATTAACAATAAACATCCCCCAAAATAATGCTTTTCTTTGATTACTATTTGTCTTGTAAATTACCATGCGTTTTTTTCGTAATAATGTTGACTTGCGATGAATGGTTGGTTGTTTATTTAAGTTATTAAGGACATTAAAACCCGTTGCTAAGGATTTTAAATTTCTTAATCTACAGGTACGTACAAGTGCACTTCACAAACTTATAGGGTTGCATGTTAACAAGGGTTTAAGACGCATGTGACCGATAAGAGAAATTAGAAAACAGGCATCAGATTTTCGTGAAAACATGAAGACAGATATTTCTGAGCTGAATACAAGACTAGCAACTGGATGAAATTTCACTCCGAAATAAAAATGACGTGGACTAATTATTAAAATAGATGGGAAATATGAAGAGATAACAAAACGTTCTGAACAAAGGCTAAAACTAATAGAAAAAGGGACCGAAACAAATATTAGACCAGAAAAGAAAAACAATTTCATAATAAAAAGCAAGCTAATAGATCCCCATGACAGAGCAAAAACTGTAAACATTACAAAGAGTATCCTACAACAGATTGAATTATCGCAGAATTTTCAAGAAGCATTTCCCTTGGAAGTGGAAAAGGGTGCAATATTAACAAAGGAAAGGAAAACGACGGTGACCTGCAAAAATGTACATGCGAAAACAACGGAAAAGGAAATATTAATGGTTCCAAAACTACAGAAATTTAAGCAAAAGTAACGTTTGAAGATGACAATCGGAAGACACTGATGTGTCTTCAAAGAATTCTGATAAGATCTTCAAATGTACAAACTTTAAGAACCCAAGATATACTTGTGGAGTTACAGGAAGCATTGCTATCAGTAGAAGTTGATATTCTGTGATTCTGCAAAGTAAGACGCCATGGATAGACAACAATGGAGTTGCAAGAAGTAAAACAAGTTTTCTGGAGGAAAACGCAATGAGTAAGGAGTTGGCTTCATATTCTCTAGTAGAATCGAAGGAAATGTTACAAATATTATAGCGATTTCAGACAATTATAATTACCAAACTAACGTTCACCAAGATGACAGTAATACAAACTTTCGCAGCAACTTCAACGTCTACGGAGGACGAAATGCAAACATTCTACGAGTTAGTCGAAACATTACGAGCGGCAAAATTCAAAAATAAATTTTGTGATCGGGAACTTCAAATGTAAAATTGGCCGCAAAAACATGGAGGTGAAAAATGTATAGGTCCTTTTGGTCACGGCGAAAGAAATAACAGAGGTGAACTATTGATGAGATTTGCCCAGTCACAATACGAGAATAACAAATTCATTCTTTCGCAAAAGTTTGAGGGAGAAAAGGACGTAGAACCGTCCGGGAAGTAAAATTTAAAAAAATGAAATAGACTTTATTCTCTGTGATTCTTCATATCTTTTATCGGATGTTCAGGTGATTAGATACTTAAATTTTGATACCACATGGTACGCGCGAAAATGGAAATAGAAAACTCAAAAATACGAAACAGACTGTACAAAAAGAGGTTCCTCAAATCCAATCTTATGGATGTGCCCAAATAAAAGTCAACGCTTTCTAATAATCTCTACAAAATCCAATGGTCATAAACATTACATGTACAAATCCAATATTCTACACTTGAAGAATGTGTAAAAACGTCTGTGAAAATGTCTTCTTTCACAGACAAGTCAAGAAAAAGACGGAACAAATTAAGTGAGGGCACAAGAAATTTATTAATCTTCGACAAAAACTAAAGCTAAACAAAGTTGAAAACACAGCTCTACAAACAGAATATAAAGAAATCAACAAACTTACGTAAAGAAACATTAGGCGTGACCTTAAAAAAAGAGCTTAGTAAAAAACATTATGTGCACAACCATATCTCTTAAATGAATTAAAATGTCACAGAGCTTAGGTAAAAAATTGATCCCACAGCTAATAACGACTGATTGCACTGTTGCCACATGAAGATCTAAAATCGTAGAAACAATCACACAATTCTACGAAAATATTTACACAAGCAAAAAATAAAAAGCCATGCGGTAATATAAGACTTCCTGGGAAGTTTAAAACACAATTCCCTCGTTCCAGAAATCTTATCAAGCGAAATCAAACATATTGTGAAAAAGATACGCTCAAATAAAAGTCCCGGAGAAGAGAGTATTATAGATGAATATCTGGTATTTTAAATTAAACTAATACTTCTACTTACCATTATTTTTCACACACTGCTGTAAGACTATATAGAAACCGAATACCATAATAATATTTCACAAGAAGGGTTCAAGAGAAAATACTGAACACTACCGGCCATTTTGTCAAATATATTCAAAATATTCTATTGTTAAGGATTCTAGTTAGTTCCATTCAATTTCTCGTATCTTATTCTACCTATATACCAGTTTTCATGACGATAAGCCGAAATTAATTTTTCCCCAAATTTGTAACGTAATGGAGGGGGGGGGGGGGTTAACATTCGCATTTAGCCCAAGTCGCATTTCGCATGTAACTCCGAAACTTATTTTCACCGGATTCTAGTTAGTTCCTTTCAACTTCTCATATCTTGTTCTACTTATATGCCAGTTTTCAATAAAATAAGCCGTAATGTTTCTTTCCCAAATTTGTCACGTCATGGGAGGGTATTTCGAACTTTCGCATTTAACCCAAATTGTATTTCGCATGTAACTCCGAAACCATTATTTTGACTAGATTCAAGTTAGTTCCAATCAATTTCTTGTATATGTTCTACCTATATGCCAAATTTCATTACAAAAAGCCAAAATTATTTTTCCCCTCATTTGTCACGTAATTGGGGGATATTTTGAATTTTCGCATTTAGCAAAAGTCGTATTTCGCATGTAACTACGAAACCATTATTTTGCCTGGATTCTATCTAGTTCCATTCATGTTCTCGATTCTTGTTCTACTTATATGAGTTTTCATGACGATAAGCCAAATTTCATTTGGTCCCAAATTTCTCGCGTAATGGTGGGGGGTATTTATGAAAACTGGCATATAAGTAGGACAATATGAAAGAAATTGAAAGGAACTAATTAGAATCCGGTGAAAATAATAGTTTCGAAGTTACATGCGAAATACGACTTCGGCAAACTGGGAAAGTTCAAAATACTTCCCCATTATGTGACAAATTAAGGAAAAATATAATTTTGGCTTATATTAACGAAAACTGGCATAAAATAGAACAAGATACGAAAAATTGAAAGGAACTAACTACAATCCGGTCAAAATAATAGTTTCGGAGTTACATGCGGAATACGACATCGGAAAAATGCGAAAGTTCAAACCCCCACCATTACGTGACAAAGCAGGAAAAAAATATTTTGGCTTATTTTAATGAAAACTAAAATATAAGTAGAAACAGATACGCGAAATTGAAAGGATCTAACTTAAATCCGGTAAAAACAATTGTTTTGGAGTTACATGCGAAATACGACTTCGGCTAAATGCGAAAGTTCATAATAACCCTCTCATATAATAATAATTATAATAATAATAATATTACGTAACAATGGAGTTAAAAAATTAATTTCAGCTTAATTTATTGAAAACTGGCATTTAAGTAGAACAAAATACGAGAAATTGAAAAGAACGAACTAGAATCCGGTCAAAATAATAGTTTCGGAGTTAAATGCGAAATACAAATTCGGCTAAATGCAAAAGTTAAGAATAAGATCCCCCCCCCATTACGTGACAAATTGGCGAAAAATTTAATTTCAGCCTTTCGTATTTAAAACTGGTTTATAAGTAGCACACGATCCGAGAAAATGAACGTAACTAATTAGAATCGTATTTCGCATGTAATCCCGAAAAATTCATTTTGACAGGATTCTAATTAGTTCCCTTCAATTTCTCGTATCTTGTTCTACTTATATGCCAGTTTTCCTTAGAAAAAGCCGAAATTATTTTTTTCCCCCCTCATTTGTCACGTAATGAAGGGGTATTTTGAACTTTCGCATTTAACCTAAGTCGTATTTCGCATGAAACTACAAAACTGTTATTTTCACCGGATTCTAGTTAGCTCATTTCAATTTAACGTATCTTGTTCTACCTATACACTAGTTTTTATGCCGATCAGACGAAATTATTTTTTTCCCAAATTAGTCACGTAATGCAAGGGTATTTTGAACTTTCGCATTTAGCCCAAGGTGTATTTCGCATGTACCTGCAAAACTATCATTTTGACTGCATTCAAGTTAGTTCCAATCAATTTCTCGTATTTGTTCTACTTTTATGCCAAATTTCATTACAAAAAGCCAAAATTATTTTTTCTCTCATTTGTCACGTAAAGGATATTTTGAATTTTCGCATTTAGCCAAAGTGGTATTTCGCATGTAACTCCGAAATCATTATTTTGACTGGATTCTATTTAGTTCCATTAATGTTCTCGTTTCTTGTTCTAACTATATACCAGTTTTCATGACGATAAGCCGAAATTTTTCCCCAAATATGTGTCGTAATGGGGGGGGGGGGGTATTTTGAACTTTTGCATTTGGTCAGAGTTGAATTTCGAATGTAACTCTAAAACTGTTCTTTTCACCCGATTCTTGTTAGTTCATTTCTAATTTGTTGTATCTCTTTCTACTTATAAGCCAATTTTCAACAAAATAAGCCGAAATTAATTATTTTCCCAATTTGTCACGTATTGGGGGAGTATGTTAAACTATCGCATTTAGCCCGTATTTAGCCCATTTAGTCGTATTTCGCATGTAACTCCGAAACTAATATTTTCACCGGATTCTAGTTAGCTCCTTTCAATTTCTGGTATCTTGTTCTACCTATATACCAGTTTTCATGACGAGAAGACGAAATTAATTTTTTCACAAATTGGTCACGTAATGCTGGGGGTATTTTGAACTTTGGCATTTAGCTCATTCATTTAGCTCAAGTCGTATTTCGCATGTAACTCCAGAACATATTTTCACCGAATTCTAGTTAGTTCATATTATATATATATAGTGTATCCTTCTCTTCTAATTTAATATGCAGTTTGGCCAATAAAATAGAGGCGAAATTTAATATTTTCCCCCGAAATTGATCACGTCATGGGGGGGGGGGGGGGTTATTTGAAACTTTCGTATTTTGCTGATATTGTATTTCGCATGTAACTTTAAAACCATTATTTTCACCGGATTCTATTTAGTTTATTTCAATATTTCGTATTTTGTCCTACCTTATTGCCAGATTACAATTAAATAAACCGAAATGAATTTTTTCCCGAATTTGTCACGTTAAGTGGGGGTATTTTAAACTTTCGCATTTTGCTCAAGTCGTATTTCGATATTAACACCGAAACTATTATTTTCACCGGATTCCAGTTAGCCCCTTTGAATTTCTCGTATCTTGTTCTACCTATATACCACTTTTCATGACGAGAAGACGAAATTATTTTTTCCCGAATTTGTCACGTAATGGGGGGTATTTTGAACTTTCGCTTTTAGCACAAGTCGTATTTCGCATGTAACTCCGAAACTGTTATTTTAACCGGATTCTAGTAAGTTCCTTTCAATTTCTCGTATCTCTTTCTACTTAAATGCCAGTTTTCAATAAAATAACCCAAAATTAATTTTTCCCCAAATTTGCCACGTAAAGGGGGGGAATTTTGAACTTTTGCTTTTAGCACAAGTCGTATTTCGCATGTAACTCCGAAACTTTTATTTTAACCGGATTCTAGTAAGTTCCTTTCAATTTCTCATTTGTCACGCAATGGGGGGTATTTTAAACTTTCGCATTTAGCTCAAGTCGTATTTCGCATGTAACTCCGAAACTATTATTTCACCTGATTCTAGTTAGTTTCATTCAATTTCTCATATCTTGTTCTACTAGTATGCCAGTTTTCAAAAAAAGAGCCAAATTTAATTTTTTCCCGAATTTGTCACGTTATGGGGGAAGTATTTTGAACTTTCGCATTTAGCCGAAGTCGTATTTCGCATGTAACAAACTATTGTGTTGACCGGAATCTAGTTAGTTCCTTTCCATTTCTCGTATCTTGTTCTACTTATATTTTAGTTTTCATTAAATTAAGCTAAATTTGTTTTACATTACAGAACTTTCTCTATTCTACGTATATTACTCCATACGTATTATATATTATATTGAGTATAAGAGAAATTAAAAATGAAAAAGAATATCGAGAATCCTTTCAATAAAATTAGAGTGCGGGTAATATTAGTCAATTATATAGTAGTTACATAAACATTGCAGTTTTCAAGTGTTTAATGATAACTTTGGGTTAATTAAACACAATTTTAAAAAAAGGCAATATTTATTTTTTGACGTTTAAAAAGTATTATCATATCATACACACATTTCATTGTATTGATTGAGATGTCAATTTATTAGACGTTACAGATTAAAATATTTTGGAAATTTAAATTTTGATCATTTAATAAATACTAATCTCAAGAGCTCACCATGCAAGGAAAAGCTTCCAGGCAATGAATGCTTGCATGACACAATGCCTTGAAATGGCCAGAACTGAATTGCAACAAACTTTAACAAACAATTTATAAGTTGTAAATGGAAAATCCAACCAAATTTTCCTATTTCTGACACATAATATGACCAACAAGACATAAGAATGAAGTCTACACAAATTGATTTTTACAATGCATTTGGCCCCCAAAGCTCACTCTCCCTCAAATTATACTGATTCATTGCTTCAATGAACTATCACTAGTTCCTCTCCTCTGCACGTTGCTGAGCTTCCAATCATGTCACTTCAGCCAATGAGTAGGTTGGCCCTAGGTAGAGTTGGCCAGTCTCACAATTTCACTCTTTTCAAATTCCAGCAGAGCTAGCGAAGTTATGTATGTTCACAGGATATATGTTGATATGGAAGTACCCTACCCCATCTTGAGCAACAGCATGACACCTATTAAAGTTGGTGTTAGAAAAAGGCTTTATTGTTTGCTTTGGTACACGTACATACACAAACTGGATGGAACAGTGCAAGATATATTTCAGAAAGATAATAAGCATTCTTTTATGCATTTACTAAATAAAAATAGAAAAATAACCTAACGCATTTTAAAAACTATTACTATATCCTAGTGATTGGATCGCAAGTTCATAAACACCTAACATTCAATACAAAGTATAAAATATTTATAGCAGTCAAAACACTGCTTACATTCTTAACACACATTATTGCCACAATAAACAAATCTATAAAAGTTTTTGAAATTTTTGTTGGATATGTAATTTTAAATATTAACATATGCCAAATTATAAGTGGTTTGCAAGATTGGTATTGAAGAATGAAATCTTTAAGGTTGATAACAAGTATGGTAGAATTTCACAAAAAGTACAGTAGTTGAAGACTCTAGACATTCACACTAAACACGCCACATTCAATCCTTAGTAAGTAACTTACACAACGTACTTTTTTAAAAAAATGTATAAAGTATATAGTCTATGATATCTTTAATGTACAATATGTGCAGATGAACTTGTATACACTCATACCCATGCAGAGTCACAGCTGACGATCATACACGCGCAGAGAGTCACAGCTGACGAAACGTTCAGCTACAGAGAAAAGGCGTTCATTTCACATCACTTCACGAGAGCACATGGTAATGATGACTTGTCAAGGGTACTAAAGTATGGATGATTAACAGCACTTTTTGCTGATATGCGCTCAGAAGGATTATATTCCAACATTTTCTGGGGAAAAAAAGTAAAACAAACATATGTTATTTAAACAGGACTACATTAACTTACAAATATCTTTTAACACTTCATATTTTACAACATTGTTTCAGCACAGTTTTTCTGAGTAGCAACATAAGAATGTTGAATGAAAATGTGTTCTTGTTGATTAATTCAGTGACATTACTATTTAATTAGAACAAATTTCTTTGCAATACCTTTCTCAGCCCCGACATTAAACGCAAAGTACCTTGAGTATCACCTGGATAATTACACTGGTCTACAACATTTTTGTAACAAAGAATGTGAATGGTGTCCCTAGCTAAGACTTGGACACTGAATTCAAAAATGAAATCAGTTTTCGCTGTCAGGCTCAGTGATCTTGTGACATGCTACTTCCTGTTCCAGGGCACTAGAATTAACACTATTGCTAAGAATACTGCAATCAAAATCTGCAAGAGGTTAAGGTGAAGTTATCCACCCAATTTCCGGCCAATAATTTATTTATTGTTTATATTATTTGATGCTTTATGTAACCATTATCTATAATTTATAATATAATTATCATACTCTTAGTCTCGAATTTTCAAACACTAATGATTACTAATTGAAAATTCCATAATAATAATAAATAATTATTCTATAAAATTTCCTTGCTTGCCTCCTATAATTGTATAATTTTTATTATAGTAATGAAGGATTATTAAAGTGATAGATAATCTGCACTGCTTGTTTGTCTATTAGGACTTCAAATACATACCTAATGGAAAAGAGTTAAAGTTGATCTTCAGAGTTCTAATTACTTGAATCAACTAGACTAACTTATCCCTAGAAACTTATCATCAAATGACCTTATGAGACTTTTTTTATGTTTTTGTAAGTATAGTACTTTTTATTACTACAAGTCTCCATATAACACATCAATATCTTTATGTTAGAAGAAATTAGACCACCAGAAAAAGTATAAGTATTGGTCAGGTACGAATGAATTATTAGAAATGAGTTGTAATTAATTACATATCATTCATTTTATTATAATCCTTCCATATTTTTGTTTTTGAGACTTTCAAACATTATTAACATGTGAAATACTAATACATAGTTAGGACATCCATTTTAAATGTCTAATTTACACAGCAGTTTATCAAGAAATCACTTAAGGATATATTTTTAATCACACAAAACTCTCATCAATTCCATTACTCAAAACCATTGATGTCATATTTCAATTAGTTGAACACCAAGTTCATGCTCATTTACAGACGAGATGTTTCACTCCAACGAAAGGTGAGACAAGGTTTATCACATAACAAAAAGACTTCCACAGAAGAGAGCCTGACATTGAAAGACAAGGACAATAATCAACTGTATGCATTCTATCTATCAGGGATGGATGTGTTCATGGTTTCAAAAGTTTGTTGTTCTGACAGGAAGTAGATGCAGACGCCACATTGAAAATGTCTTTGCTATTATGTGAATTAAAAAATATGGTGCTGTTCAAGCTCCAGATTGGATAAAACCTTTATCAGCTGATTTAATTCAATTGCAGCTCTAAATAGATCTGAGTATAAGATATGGATTTGAAAAAAATTGAAGCAATGAAGTTTAATCTCATACCTCTTTTGAACTATATAGTTAAGGAAATGTATTAGAGACAATTCAAGCCTAACAATTTAATATTGCATAATACAGAATTGGAAATGACAGGTTTTACTTCTCACTTACATAATTACCAATTATCTACTTAGAAAATTGTATGTCTTAACTGTAGCTGATGGTCCTTTCTCAAGAATTACTATCAAGATCCGGCCAAAAATTAAGAGCATCCAAAACCTTTCAAGTTCATTATATTGCGATTTTTTTTATTACATCAAGAGACCAGCAGCATTGTGAATCCATATGAATAAGTTAAATTTCGTCATGATAATTTGACTGAAGAAAAATAAGAGTTAATACACAAGAAAGTGCACAGTCAGTAAACTAGGGTTAAAATGGGCAAATTGTCAGTTTTAAATAATGAGTTTTTTTTAGAACCTACGTTTTATGAATCAAATTGAAGCATCATGACAAGTGGAAAAAAAGGGCATCTGTAATGAGTATAATTGAAATACAACTTTGCTCATGTTAGACGTTACACATTTGCCAAGGACAACCTAAAAATTTATATGTAACACATTTGTAACAAGTATCTATCCACAACTTTATTTCTTTACACGACCCAAATATCATGAGATTAAATGTTTTAAAAAGAAAGTAATTTACAGCTTATACTTCCACTTCATTGAAACACCTTTTGACTATAAAGTACTGATATACATTCAAATTTGTCATTCGATTGTTTTGGGAATTTAAGAATTTCTTTACCTTACGCACTTATAACTGATTTAGAACTCAATTTCATTTCCATTCAATTTCAATTCCCACTGTTTTATTATCGATTTCATTTGGTAACAACAACTAATATTATGCATCAGAAAACTAAATAGTTAAATTTAAGAAAAGGAAAGCATGAGAGAAACCAACCTGCAGTAAATCTAGTCCTTTCTCATCCATTCCTTGAACAGAATTTGCAAGTGTATTCTGTGTCCAATTCGGAAATGATGATTTATAATCTGGCAATTTACTTACTCCTGGCCATATTTCTTCTGTTGGAGTCCTTAGGGTTCTAAAACATTAAAGTTCTATGATAATAAGGAATTTTCAAATTCAATAATAAAAAATAAAATTCTTGGGGTTTAGAAAATAGGAATATACTAAATTTTCCAATTTTCATTTCTAGTTGCTCACTTAAGCGAAAACATTACAGAATATCCAAGATTATCATCTCTCCCTCTAAAAATGAAACCAAAATTATTTTGATTACACCCACCTTGGTCAGAGCAACATTAATTTAACAGGAAAATTCCTGCCCTCCCTCCCACCGAGCTCACACACTCCCTCCCTAGCACAACACTCATATGCAAGTTAGGGCCGGTTTCACCAAACAAAGAGTAAGAGTTTACTCTTGGAGTAAATCATGTTTACTCGAGAGTAACTTCTTGGAGCGTTTCACCAACACTTTACTCGGTGTAAATGCTTACACGAGAGTAAATTTGATGAGTACTTTACACCGGAAAAATCCGTCGGGTAAGTTACAAGAGTAAATTCATTTTAGCTGCATATATGTCCGAATGGTTGTTACGGTTCACGACGTTACGATATAGTATTTGAAGAGCGATTCCAGAAATAATTCGGATATTATCCAAGTGCGAAGACAAAGGGTGCGAAGAGAATGATTGGTTTTAATTTATACGATCGATTTGTCATGAGGTTATGTTTGACCCAAATAGCCGTTTAATTCATCAGATCATTTGAAAGTGTAGAAATATCTAAAGTTATTTTTCTCCCCATGTGGATAATATTTTTTGAGTAAAAAAGGTATACGTAGAATACGAACAAAGGAAAAATACTAACTCAGGAACTAGAGTATTAAAGAAATATTTCATTTTTTTATTCAGTAAAAACTGTATGTGACGTATGCGGAGATATTTGCCCACGTTTTTTGAGTTGAATCCTTTCCAAATTTTAACTACAAATAGTGAAAGGTAATAAAAGTTTAAAAAATAAAACAACAAATAAAAAAAATTTGAAAAACACGAGATCAAGCAACTTGAGAAACTAAACATTTCTTCCCTAGTTTAGAAAATTAATTTCACTGCGATCAGAACAAACACAAATTGATTTTTCTGCCATTGCTAACAAAATAGTACTCGTCTCCAGAGGAAGAGAATGAATATTTATTAAGAAATAAAAGAACTCAGAAATAGGAAATAAATATGCTAACTCAAACCAATAAACCACACCAGATCTATAACGCAAAATCGAAACTGAAATGAAATAGAATATTAAGAATTAATCAAAGGTGCCATTGGCCACATTGGTTCTCGTCATTCTCAGCTACAAGCCTCTAATCAACTCTCAAATATTGTGTGTTCAGCTGATTGCGGGATAAATAGGAGTAGATGTATTGCTCTAGAGTAAGAAAATCTCTAGAAGCATGGTGAAACGCTCTATTTACTCGAGAGTTACATTTGGAGTATGGTTACCGGGTCTACTCTCAACTTTATGGCTGTTGATGAACCGGCCTATCAGTGCTCCTCAATCACTTCAGCTTGCACCTACCACTGGCATTTGTGCTCAACCGGCAATGTTAGATTACTTACTATCCTGGTTTACAGCGAGTGGAGGAGGAGAGAGGGGGACGGGAAACGGGAGGGAGAAGAGAGGAGAGAAGAAGAGGAACAGAGTGGAGAGAGGAGGGAGAGGGGGGAGAGAGGGGAGACTGGTTAAAAGAAGAGAAGAAAAAAGTGTTTTTTAAATTATACTGATCATTTAATTTCTGCTGGAGTAGTACTAAAATTATTTAAATCCTATCCGTAACACAACATATTCCATGATAAATGAATGATTTTGAAATTATATCTGAAACCATTACAATTTATACCTGCACAAATATTGTAAATGAAGAAGCAAGTGCTTAGAGCCTCTTTTTGCCTACATACCTGAAAATACGAAAGAGTTGATCAATCTCTGAATCTCCTTGAAATAATGGTTTTCTTGTGACCATTTCAGCAAAAATACATCCAATAGACCACATATCAATGGGACAAGAATAGCGATTTGAGCCAAGCAAAATTTCAGGTGCTCTGTACCACAACGTCACAACCTGCAACCACACAAATTTAACATGTGGCATGACAACAAAATGAACATTACACCATGCAAAATAAGGCTACAAAAATCTTTAAATCTCTCAACAAACTCATAGCAGGAGAGCTCATAAATAGCATAAATGAAAAAAGCACTTGAGTATTCTGAATATTGGCATAGTTCAGTAAAACAGTCTTTTTCAAACTTCTTGTACTTGATAAGGTCATTAGTTAAAAAATAATATGAAAAAAACTAAAACGGAAAGAATGTAACTGCAACGAATGTTTGGGGAAGAGATGGCTACATTATTGTAACAGACATCAAAGATTCACTCATGATCACATGGACACTGAAACAAAACCATGATCAATGAAGATGACTATTGCTTTTATATTCACATATATACATATACCCTGCAAGATATCAAATGAATGCTAGTGCTGGAAATTCAATTTTATAAGTTTAACATTATTGAGGTTCTTTTGTTAAAGTATACTGGTATAATTTATTTTCTATAATTTTATTTGCTTCAATTCCCTTCAATACCAGTGAAATTTAAAATGCTATGAAAGCATAGGGAAAACTGAGCAACTAACTAGCGACAACTAAAATCACTCTGGTGCAAAAATTATTACAATTAATAATAATATGCTTTTCATGTACACAAATGCACACGTGAACTATTTTTTCTATTAACCACTAATCTTGGAATAAAATTTCAAAAAACGTTCATTTTGTAGATTAGGTTGTAGAAAACACTGTCTCAATGCGACTTGAAAATAAGGTTTTAAGGCTCTACAATGCCTTGTTTCCAAGTTAAGTATGATAGTAGTGTTGCAGCATGTTGCCCTTGGAATATACACAACCCCCCTTGCCCTCACACACACCTCTGTTCCTCCCAATAAATTTTAACTCCGTCAAATTTCACAATTCTTTGTAATCACAATATACTTCAAAAAGGGGTCTGACATTTTCTCTTCATATATTAAGAAAAAAAATTATTTTTTTTTCATTTCAAAACTCCAGGTTTGCCAGCCACCCTGGAAGTGCTCAGGACTGCTATGAAATGGTGGTGTTTTGGAGACTTTTAGCATGAAGACCTTTGTGACCTCCCTGCCTCCTGCAACAGTCAAACAGTTGCATGGCAACGCCAGGAACATCCAATCATCAACCAATGCCAAATGTTCCGTACATTTATTCTTTCACTTGATGACAATATGTTACTAAAGTTACGAAAGTTTATACACTTGGACCCCCTATTGAAATTTTTGTTTTTACCACAAAACAGACGTGTATGCATTTGTCCTGTATCAACAAAACAATTTCAAGAACATCTTTACAATAATCTGTGTCAGGAATATTCATAGGAAACACCACCAAGGCAACTGAGACCCTGATGACAGACTGCTAGTAGTGTGCGAGTAAGATTTTCGTAATATGACAGGCAGTAGGTCATAAAAGGTCTCTATTCCAATTGGCACATAAACACTATTTACAACGTACGTGCTATGAAGCACTTGTGCTTTACAGCAGATAAAAATTTATATTTATGGATTTTAATAGGTGGCTGGTAAAATTTCATGTCAATCGAAGTATTCAGCACAGTGACAGTTGTGTGTTGGATATAGAGTAAGTTGTGTAAAAGAGAGGTATCCGCAGGACACACATATAGTTCTATGAAGGTAATGACCACAGACAGTCTTTTAAAAACATCAATACAATTGTTATTTCCTTTACCTTTAATAAAAACATAATTGCAGAAGAAATATACGTTTACATTATTTCAACCAGCATTCTTATGAAGTTCAAAATTGACTTTAGCATATTAAAAAAAAAAACACCATAAGTTTCGGTAAATAGGTTAGCAAAATTCCTTTTCATGACATATTAAGTAAAGGTTTTTACAAGTGAGAAACATCGCAAATATATTGGACAATGACAATGAATAAACATGAACAGCTGGTCCTGGTAGGGCATGCTCATCATAATGCATCAAGAAACTGACAATTTAATTAAGTGAAATTTGTCTGTTCCTTCACCTCCCCTTCGCCATCGCTGTCTTCATGACACAATATTAAATTCGATGCCACGAGTTATTATTTAGAGCGACTTTTTTTTATAAAAATATAATTTCATACGTGCAGAGTCAATTCAGAATCCATTGAATAAATGTCTTAGCTACCTTGTATTCTTTTCTGCTATACTTAAGAAAAACAAAGACTTTAAAAATCAAATTATAATTGTGTTTTTTAATGCCTAAAACACAACACAAACAGCACTAACTCTTAACACTTTGCAAACAAGATTATGACAGAGTTAACAGTCATTTTTCAGATGGGATCAACCTCCAGTATTGTGTATGCTTCCACAATGACAACTTCAAAGCAAGCGCTAGAAAACCAATAATATGAATGAAAGCTAGCTTTCAACCCTGTCAGGAACCTATTAATTTACCCAGGAAGTTATTTGATTCTGCTGATGATAAATGTGAAGAACATTACCTTTACATTATTAGCAACACTAAATACCACTTAAAATGAAGATTAATGCAACACTGATAAGAAAATAAAAACCTGCAGAAGGCACAAAGAAAATAGTTACATTTCTTCTTTAAACTGCCAATAAACAACCTTCTCTGCAAAGTGAAGCAAAAGGAATATCTATTTAAATAGGTAAATCACATTCTCATATTTGTATAATTATTTTGACTGATTAATACTAAATTCAATCTATTTGATACCTTTTAATTGATGTAATGGCAAATAAAAGGTGTATCTGTATCTCCAGCACACATGCAGGAATATTTCTTTTTATTCCTCTGCGAAAGTATACCAACGGTAATTATCTACTGCAGATTGACACATGCTTGGGGATGCTGCTCTGGCAGCATTGCAGCAAAACAGCATGTAGAGATTTTTCAACTGTATTTTTCCCAGAATCGGCTGGGGAACCACTTTGAAACTTGTCAGACTTGTGAAGCACACTTCAGAGACAATGGAATTTTTTTCTAATGTTTAAATTGTCAGGTTTAGGAAGAAATTTAAAAAATAATGTAAGTCCTAATATGCATTTAAAAAAATTGAATGAATTCAATACATACATCAAAGAGCATATTTTGTTCTTTAACATTGCAAATTATATTAAATTTCTATTAATTACAATAGGCTTACAAGTGGCTTGACTTTCAAGCCGCAAGCATTTCTTCAAAAAGTTTTAAAAGTAGTATCTTGTAACAAAAGTCCTGAGGGGAAAAAAGCTTTTCATATTTTGCTTATACTTTTCACAGAAAAATAATTAAAAATCTGGAACACTAAGGTCAAATTTTCCTTATATTTGTGAGATTTCCTGTAGATTTGGTGATTTGAAGAAGTATAAATAAAAAGGAGAAAATTAAAGCAAAAGAAAAAACATTTTATATACATGAAAATTCACAATAGAAATGTTTTCAGTTTATGTTAGATGTGTCTTATGGGTCCCCTTGCAATTAATGTAGCCCCTAATCCCTTACATTGGAAGATGGCATTCCAATATATTCCAGAAAATTCTTGAAAGGGGAGAGAGTAGTGAGAGAGAGAAGGGGAGGGGAAGGGGAAAGGGGTGGGAGAGAGATGGGAAATGTGGAGCAAGCAAAGTTTAATTCTGGAAGATCAAGGGCCGATTTCATAATCGCCTCTTACACTGAGTGTTCTCTTAAATGGACGAATTGTGTTCATAAGCAGCCCTTGAGGGAAGTATTAAGAGAGCACTCATTCCTATAAGGGAGGCAGCCTGCTCCCTTAAGTGTCCCTTTTGGCTTCCTTGCATCGTTAGTCGTAACCAGTTTAGGTTATACTTTTACGCTGCGTTCACAGACTATTGAATTCGTTTTGCTGGTGTTTGTACAGTGTAGGCAGTTAAAACCTATCATTAGTGAAACGTGTTATAGAAAAGGACTTCAAATATTATTTTGAGTATTACACTCAAGACGTCATGTGAAATTCAAAGAGATATTAGAGATATGAGCAACCTATTAAAAAATGTAGAATGATGAACAATTCCCAAAGCAATTTCGTTTCAATAAAACTACTGTAGTGGATACACTTGCGCCGTTGATCAATAAGTCCCAATGACTAAAAGAGGATTGCCGATTTCCTCTTATTAAAAGTTCTCGTTGCATTAAGATGTTATGCAACTTCATCCTTTCAGGAAGGTTACCAAAATTTTTAACTTTTATTCATTTCTGATTTATAAGACCTATTATAAGTAATTATGAATTTGCAATATGAATAACAAGTGAAGTAATTTAAATTGTTCTAAAATGGAATTTATGTTAATACTATATGGGGTTGACATTTTCAATTACATGAAATGTTAATAATTCATTACCAATATTGACACACACGTTCATACCATGTTACCAGACCACCACTTTATGTTCATTAGTTATACTAGAGCATAAGTTAACGTTGAGGAATCAATTGAAACTGGCATTAAGTATTATATTACAATCCAATAATGCACATAAATAATGTGTAGAAAATACACAAGACATTGCAGAGATTCATTAAAATATTGATACGACGTTTATGGATTATATTTTTTACCAAACATTTCTGATTATTAGGGATTCGTTATAAATACATTCTTAAAATAATAACATGATACCGGTGTCAAATAGTCATTGAAATTATATGAGAATCGTAGATTATATTGTTACAAATCTACTCGTTATTAGTGATTGGTAGTAATTTTATTAGTAACATATACCAACATCAAAACATCTCGCTTTGTATGAGGAAATATTAGAGGTTGTAGAAGTATTTCGTCTTGCGCGCACGCAACGTCAACTCTACGTTGGAGTGTCCGCCCCCTGTAATATTGGACGCTCTACGTACAAGATGAAGTGCGTGTTTAAACTCTGTTGCCTAGAACTTCAAAGCACCTGCCGCCAATGCCATGTTGCTTTTCCATGCCATGCCATACATTTTCCTTCCGCTTAAAGGAACACTCATTCCGTGGTCATAAGGAACGTCCATGAAATACAAACGCCTATGAGTGAACACTGATTTTGAGAAAGCACTTATCACTTAAGGGTTCGTTTATCCCATAAGTGACAACTATGAATTTGGCCCCAAGTAGATTGAATATTAAAATTCATGATGATTGAGAAACTATGCCATCATGGAAAAAAATCCTGTGCTTCCTGGATTGATTTCCAACAGAAGTTCATTACACTATTAAAAAAACTTAACTAATCACACCAAAATAAAGACTGAATATTTTCATCATGATAAAGATCAAAGAAAAGCAAAAATTTTAATTTTTTAATTGCACAAAATGATAAGTGATCACCACAGCAAACACAGTTATTTTGAGTGATGAAATTTACACAGTTTCTGGAAATATTTTACAATATTGATAAATTTTGTTAAGACTGGAAATAAACAAAAACCAAACAAAATCTACAAAAAATTTGTACCTACCTCATGAGTGTAGACTCTCACAGGAATCCCAAAAGCACGTCCTAATCCAAAATCTGCCACCTTTATTGTACCATTCTTACCAATAAGCAAGTTCTGTGGTTTTAAGTCACGGTGTAAAATTCTTCTTTGATGACAAAATAAAATAGCTTGAGTAATCTAACACAGTAAATAAGAAATATTAAAGTCTTTAAACAGAAAATTGAAAGAAAGCGGCACAAACTAGCTAAGAATTTAAAGATATCAAAGTACCTGATATAAGTAAGACTTCACTTGATTCTTATCCAAAAGATTTCCTGATCCTAAAGTATCCATGTACTTTTTTAAGTCCATGCTCAAAAATTCAAAAATGAGATACAATCTTGATTCCTCCATGATAACATCTTCAAGGCTACAAAACCAACAAATTGCTTTACTGAAATTTTTTATTCCACGATAGTACCCATAACTATTCACTAAATCAATACATACATGTACCCAGAATTAATTATTAATTTAATAGACGCATATTTATACATAATTTAATAATGATAAATGAAACTTAATAACAACTAGTACTCATTAGTAGCAGTGGTAGCACTGACTATGAGGAAGTAATGATAATAGGAAATGAAACAAGTTTTTAATGATATTTTATTGCATTTACTAATAATTTCATTGCATTCTTGGAAACGATGCAGGTGAGGGAAATTATATACTTTTGAATTTACGAAAATAGGTCGAACAATCTAAGTTGCCAACTGCTACTTTTTATTCTTATTTTTATTTTGTTGGCAACATACCAGAACATCAAAAATCAATCAAATTCCATGACAAATCAAGCCCTGTATATGTGTATATACACACATTAAGAAGTTCAGGGAGGAACTAACGACACTGAAAATAAGCTCATTTAGAGTAACAAACTCCTTCGAAATTCCAAATGGCTGTGCCACAAAAAGCACTCAAAATTTCATTAAAAAAAGGCCTTCCTTACAAAAATTCCCATTTTAGAAACAAACACTCTAAATACAGTAATTTCTTTAATATTTACAAAAGAAATTAATATATTTGTTCACAAAGAAAAATTAACACATAATAATTACCCAATTTACACAATTCAATTGATTTTTTTATAATATATTTCTCTGCAATTACACAAATATTTTTCCTCTGCCTTTCAAACTTACGGTTTTTACTGTTACTCTTAACTTCTTCAATAAATGCATTTATTTGTCTGAAATTTCTTTTATTGTTTCAGAGAAATTTCCTTAGAGGAACTTTGATAAGTCTATTCCGAAACAAAAATCCATCTCATTTTGAGTAATTACAATAAGGAAACCATACAGTACATTGAAATTACAATAAAACGAAACAAATTCTGGGTTTCAGTGGGTTATAACATTTTCATTCAGAATTTTTTCAACAATCAACGAAAAAATTTGCTTACAACAAAACTACTTAACTTGCATGAAAAAAATTGTGGGGAGGAAGCACCTTTATATAAATGCATCAATGTGGATACTTAACCTATTTTATGCTGTGTGACACCTATTGAAAAGTCAAAATTTCATGAACAAGATACAAATGTGTCCAATTTATTTCCATTACTGAAGAATTGAATATTTCAAATTACAGACAAAAGGCCACAACCTTTGAGGTGGTCTTACCTAAATTACTAACACACTGTCATTAGAAAACAAAAAATGTTGGGAAACAGCAGCATTCCCATTTTTTTTCACTTGATAATAAGATTAGCAGAGTGAAAAGCATTTGAATTAAAAGGACTATAACACTCACCTGACAATATTAGGGTGTTGAAGTTCTTTAAGTAACGAAATTTCTCTGATAGCAGTAGCAGGAATCCCTTCATCCTCATTTTCTATGCGTATTTTCTTCATAGCCACAATTTGTCCCGTTCTTTTATGCTTACCTTTGTATACCACCCCGTAAGTACCTAAAAGACCAATTACAATACTTAGAAAATAATTACAGTTGCGAACACTCATTCAAACAGGATGTTACATACCTTCGCCGAGCTTTTCTATTTTGAGAAAGTCATCCATTTTTCACTTCTGTCGTAAATAAAAAGAATTGCACATGAAACGGTGATGTGAATAACACTCGACGTAAAGGACAGGTCACAATAGTTTGCGCCCGAATATAAACTTTTAACGCAAATTCTGCCAAAGGCCTAAAATTGTTTATGTTCTAACTTACCTTGAACCTCACAAAGTTAAAAACTAAAAACCAAATTTCGAAGACAGGTCCGCTACACTTCCACATACGTTCACGCCGAGTTCACACAATTGAATCTTAACGCTCCATTCAAAATCTACCAATGCCAGTACTTTCTGGGCTCTCGCTGAAAGTGTATGGAAAGCAACCAATGAAAATCGTCAGAAAACAATCCGGACAGGTGTACAGTAAGGGTATTTACATTAAGCTAATCGGAAGTGCAATTTTTTCTAGAATGTCCATCTTCTTGTTTCACAAACTTCATATAAACTTGGATTTAGTCTTTCTAAGTATAATTATTGAATGAAATATCTCGTATATTTCCCAAATTGTATTTTGTATTACACTTTTTTTTTAAATGGACGTTAGTAAAGTTGGTTTCACTGGATCTTCTTCATATGGCGGCGAAACAAATACTTTCAAATATTCCCAAATAATGTTAAAAGAATGTAAAGGGATTATTTAGAACTTCTCGGTAATAAGGAAAATACAGACCTTCAATGACTTTATTATGATATGGAATTATATATAATATTTTGCACCAATGTAACATTCACATGTACATGTTCATGTACTGTAATTGAAATTGTCAACTATTTGTTTAAGGAATCATGCTCCATGATACACGCAGGACCGGATTAACTTAAGAAGCACACATTTTTATATCAAAACATTTACTTCTTCGTATTTTAAGTAATTTTATTAACTTGCCAGTCAAACCTCAAATTGAACGTCCATTTAAAAGAACTGAATACTAAATTAAATTCATCATGCTACACGTTCAAAATTCTTTCAAATTCAGTCAGCCACCATGCTGCTCGTTGTGAATACTTCGAGAATGTTCATTCCGGCCTGAGATATGGCATAATTTTCTATAGAAAAATATCCTATAGCTCCTAGACGTTAAGGTTACTAAAATAATTGTACGAATAATAAGCAAATCCCACCGACTATGTAATTTATAACTTCTCTTTATTAAAGCTAGAATTTCTATCATTACCTTGCCTCTTAATTGAGAATTTACTCAAAAGTGGGAACGTATTTTCAGCTAATACGTATGTGTATAACATTTGGCGTAGTAATCATATTCATCAGGCGTTCGTATCAAGAGCCCACTACAAAAAATTCATATACATTACATATATAATATGTTGTTTTTTTAAATTGCTTTGAAATTAAACGATTTTCGACTATTCCACTCGTGAAATTAAAACCAATAGTGTTGAATTATACATACAAAATGCCCCAATCCGGGCGGTGTATCTCAAAAAGTTTATCGCTTTTTCTATCTGATTTTTCTTACCGCTTCTTCCTACTGGCCAATCATAAACTGTGACTCATCTATCTTAGGAGGTGGTATTGCACATCGATCGCTATGTAAATGTCCAATAAACTGCGTATGTACTATAACATAAACTATTTGATTTTAACATGGATTTCGTTATTTTCAATATTTGACGCATTTGTGAATTCTGCTGGACATAATTTCTCTCGTGGAATAGTCCTATTAAATACCACTCGTTCTTTGAAAATTCTCAGGTAAATCCCATCCTCGCTTTGCGAGTCGGGAATTTATCGACAATTTCCAAAGAGCTCATGGTATTACCTATGAAAAACAAGTTTCAGTGCCTAGTAAAATCTTTTATGCTGCATAACTGTTTCTATACAATTAGAGACTCTACCGAGCATCAAAAAGGAAAATAGTAATAATTTTAACAATGATTTTGAATGTATTAAGGACTGTATAATTCTTAACAACCTTATCAAGTATTGTATCACAGCTTCTGAGTCAATGACCCCCATCTCTGTCGGGTTTTCGTCCAGTCCAGATCCTTTGAGCGAATGCTGAGATTGACCCTTGTTTTGCTTCTAGACATAAACTTCACTATATGTACAAGTCTTTTAGAGTTCTGTGGGCAATATAGTTATTTAAATTAACGTTCTCCAACTTCTCACGGCAAAGTTCTCCACGATTCCTTCACGAAGGACATGAAGAGAGACGATAGCCAAACTCTGAGACTGATTTGCCTTTGCAAACAGTTTTTATTACATTGGAGCTATTTTTTTCTTATCAATTCTTGCCAAGATCATTTCATCAGTATTCAGGAAACGTGCCCAGAATCCACTTCTTCCCATAGTATGTCACATTCAGTTTTTAACGTTAAATAATATAATAAATTATGAACCGATTATATAATGATGTGCATTATTATCCTACCCTGCTGTAGGTGGATTTGATTTACAAGTCTGCCTGCGAGAGAGTACAAAAGTTGTGGCATTAATTCTGATGTCACCATTTTTGCTTTTTCTCTTACTTCTAGAGGAGCCAAATCAACATCTGACACTAGACATTTTAAACTAAAGAATTCGACGGTTTATAAGGGCAACCACACGGTAGCAACATAACACAATATTACTTCAGTCAAATGTTCCTTCTAGCCCTACCTTTGCGCTTGTCAAATAGGATCAAAATGAAATTGATTCCAATATGTTTTAAGTAATATTCCACTTAAAAATGTTTAATAATGAAAAAAGATCAAACTGACGAGCATGGTATAATATTAAATGCAGTTTTAATGTAAACAATCGAACGAAACATTTACTAGAACGATTCTCAATGATTCATTCAGTTTTGATACTTCGTTTGTAAACTTCTCTGGGACTGGTCAAAAACCTGTATCGTAATGAAATCTGTATCGTGATGAGTAAAGACCGGATTCCCATGTTACTGCATCTTTTCTTCGCTAACTTCAAATTGGATGAAACCTTGACCGAAATTTGAATAATGAAGCGGTTTAGTTATTATTTTAGTACTTGTTTTATTTTGCACAAAATGGCACGTTTGGAGGGTTACTGCACGATATTGCTCCTTTTAGGTAATGCTGCCTGAAAATTGCACATTTTAGGAAATTAATGAACAAATTTGCCAATTTCATAGCTTTTTTTACATAAAATATAATTTTTACTTTCCCGTATGCATACGTGTATACTGTGTAATTACACATAGTATAAGGAAAGTTATGTGATTCTGCAGAAAATCGATTTCGAGATTTCAACGGAAATCTCGTTCGAAGGAACGTTTTGGGGACCCCTAATGCCGAAAAAGTTTTTTTTTTCTTCTTTTTTTTTTTCCAAAACGTCTGTCCGTCCGTCTGTCTAGTGTATGTGAACAACACTAGGGCAATTCTCATGAAATATGTAACCACATATATTATTTACAAAAATAACTATAAATATTTTGTGACGCACGGGACTCATAGAAATCAGTATTTTTCACATTGATTAAAATTATGAATTTTTTCTGTGAATTATAAAAGATTCTTGAAATTTTTGGAATAAAAATAGTAAGTATTTTCATAGTTTATGCCAATGCACTAAACAACTTTCATTATATTTTCGAATTAAATTTGTTATTATTTGTTTCGTTTGTGATGCACGGGACATTTGAAAAGTGACGCACGGAACTTTTTCTGTGAAGTTACTCGCACGTCAAACTCATGAGACTATCAAAAGAAAACTGCAGTTCCCAAGTTTTCTGTTTAGATTTGTTATATTTTCGAATTGTGTGCTATCGATTTGTATTTTTATAGCAATTTTGAGCAATAACTAAGTTAGAAAAGATAAGAATATTAATTTAATTCTTAGTATTCTTAAAAAGTACCTTAAAATAGTCCTAAATGATAAATAAGAGTTCTGAATTTCAGAATATCATAGCAAAAGTGAACAAGAAGAGTGATAGGGAAAAAGCTAAAGAATACAAGGCAAAGCATGCAGATGAGGTAAAGGAGAAAAATAAGCGGGTAATGCAAGAAAAACGAAAGAAAGAAAAGGAGATCCAGTCACACTCGAAATGCAAAGGAGAAAAAAAAAGATTTAAGAAAAGTTGAATATAAAAGGAATAAGGTAATCAATAACATTTGTGGAAATGATCAAGTATCTTCTACACCAGTAAGAACTTATTGCTTCCCTTAGATATTTGGCAAAACTTTTAAAATGTCCATTAATTCTCTTCCTAAATTTCCTTCAGGAAAGAAAGCAATAGTAGCTAATTTGTAAAAGAGAAAGGTTTGAATTTGACGAAGCATTAAATTGACTTTTAGTTCTAGATCTGATGCACAAGTTGAAATTCTTCAATTTTATTATAAACCTGACCTTGTATGTACTGCCCGTGGTATGGAGGATGAGATTGTTGTATTGAGGGATGGAAATAAAATAAGAGAAAGGAAGTATTATTTGACAGTTTTTCCAAAGGAATCTGATCAGCCATTTTGTGATCAATTTCACAAACTCAAAGTTGAATTTTTCACATTTTGCAAGCTTTGTCCAAGCAATGTTTTTCTCTAGCATGACACATCTACTGATCAGTGTATATGTGAGAACATTTTTTCGAAATTAGACCCACTAAAATTAAAATATATAATTAAGCTATTAAGCTATAATATATAAAATATATTATTAAGATATAATATCCAGCACATTTTGGGAAAACATTCTTTGCAACAATGTAATGAAATCTTAATGCAATAAATGTTGTACTGGGTTTAAAGTGACCACTCGAACTTGCAATGTCCATTACATGGAAAGAGTGGGGGGGAAAAAATCACCAAAATAGATTCCAGTGTTTTGTGAAAGAAGTATGTGCTGGTGAATTACTAGAAAAGGTTAATGATTGTCTCAAACATATGGTGCAACATATTAACATCAAAAGAATTCGATCACAGCAGTTCAACATGGACAAAGAATTGACACGCACATTGCAGATAGAGTTGTGAATATCAAAATGTAGTATATAGTGCTCTATGGAGCAGGGAAAGTGTAGTATTATTCACTGCAGCTTCTACATTTAATGGAAAATGCCAAACATATATCATATATTCACATTCAAAATTTAAAGAAATAATACTGCATGATATAATACTGCAATACTCAAAATTGTATGACATTGTAGAACCAAGTGCAGAATCACTTCCAAAGGTTGATGAAGTCATATGGTCCGATGGACAGCATTCTGAATTTAAAAACAGATTCACGGCTGAATTTTTGAAACAGCTCAGTGACAAATTTAATAAGACATTCATGTGGAAGTACTTTGCAATTTCACATGGAAAAGGAATCGTTGACAGTATTGGTGGACAAGGTAAATCTCTTGTTAGAAGACAAGTTGAGTAAATCTAGTTCATCTCCAATTGTAAAATCATCTCAAGACATTGCCAATTAATTAGAAAGTTAATGCCAGAAACAGAAGTATTGTTTGTTGTATCTTTATTGTTATTGGATTGCTAAAAGGTATAGAAAACACTGGACCATCCGATTCATTTCATGGTTTTATTTGTACTAAAATTAAACTGTACAAGTTGTGTCAGGTAGGAAAACAAACTAGCATCACCGTTATAACAGTGAAGGCTCAACTCCGAGAGATGGCACCACTGTGCACCAATGAATATGAATAGAGCTCTAGAAGGATTTTATAGAGCCTTAATATCAAGAGATGATGCCAATGTGTGTCCATGTGTTTTTGTTATGACACAAATTAATGAAGAGGCAGAAATTTGGTTGTATTATCAGATAGGAAGCAGTATCCAAGAGAAATTGTAAGGAGAGTCCGTGATGACGCAGGCAGGAAAAACTAACTTCTGAAGAAACCTTTGAAGATTAAAAAGATCTTGTATTGCCCTAAGGAAGTTATTAAAGTAATAAAACCACCTGGGTCAGTAAATTCCAGAAAACAATACAAGTTTGAACAGGTTTCAATTTGATTTGTGACACAAGGGACATATAAATAAATGTTACTGTTACATAGTAAACAAAACAATTCTGTAATTTATTTATCATCAAATAATTGGTACCTGTTAGTAAAAGTTTATTACAGTTTGCAAGTTCATTGCAGTCATCAGTTCTTTAGTATATTAAATATTATTTTCTGTGATGCACGGGACACTAGTGTAAGGATGTTAAAATCTGAATATTGGAGGCACAATGATATAGCTTTTGATAATATCATATATGAAATAGAATACTTAATTTGTGAGCTTTTATAAAATTGCAACTAAACATGTTTGGTGTAATTAGATAAATTTTTATAAATGTTCAAATTTACAGAAAAAGTAGTAGTTTTTCATTTCTCTCATGTAAATGATTTTTACAAAGAATATTTCTTATAGAAAGTTGGAAAATATTAGTTCTCACTTTGTGTCACATTTAAAGTGTGTTCAACCCACTAAAGACAACAAAAACAATTTTTGTACAAATACGAAATTTGATATTTTGTTTTCACTTTCCAGAGAATTGCCCACTAGCATCTAAAATATGTGTGCGATTTTTTCCAAACTGAATAAGCCCTTGTCGATCTGGCCTGCGTTGAAGCTCTGCCTTTTTAAAAACATTCATTAATTATTTTACATGAAGCCTCACGCACATTTTCAAAATTTTATCCAAAAGTTGCTCCAATTTTTTTTTATACTTATTATATGAATAGAGTAAAATACACTTATAAAGGTGGCGTAGGTCAAATTTTCAGGGTTAACTCTTGAAGATAGTGATTTTTCTTAAAAACATAGTTCTCATTAGAGAGTTCTTTCATTATGGTCAGGTATATTTTTTTGAAAATTTTAGTAGTTTTCGCCCAATATTGCGTGAAATACTTGCAATTTTTTAAAAAAAATACAACAACAAGATTTTCTCAAAAACGGCTCCAAATTTTTTGTTAAACTTTTAGTAAGGATAGTGCTCAATGTACTATATGAACTGTCATAACATCAGCATGCTCTATTCTTTTGGTTTTTCTAACATTACAAAAACAATTTTTTGACTTCTCTTTTACATCGTTAATATTAACATTATCTGCGATTTGCTCACATTTAATATTTATGGGTACATGTGCTTCAAATAATGTCATAAAATTTTTCTAATGACTTCGAATGTAATTTTTCGAAAACTCAAGAAATTTCTGTGAAAAAGAGCTTCAAATTTCGAATTTACAGTAGTGCTTAAACGCCATTTTATTAAAAACGGCTGCAAATGTTTCAAAGAAAATTGTTATTTAGGACGAGGTTTTACTGTTCTTTAATATTCTTAAAATAATATTTGTGTTCTATTATCGGGAAACCGAAAAATTAAGAAAATTTCAAAAAATGTACTTTGGATGCAGGTAGATGGCACCTGCCAAGAGTATTTGGCATGTCTGAATAGATAGCCGAGACCAAAGGAAATATTATACTATTTCGGGAAAGTCTGTGTCATTCTGTAGCGCCACTAGATTTTTGTTTGTTTTCAGTTTAGTCTTCATTATAACTAAATAACCATCGTCATTGTAAAATTAAATTTTGTTGCTCACGAATTTCAATTTAGAGATTACTAAACCAGTTTTAAAACATCGCGTTGATGTTTAAAAACATCGATGGTTTTTTAACATCATTGTTATAATTTTGGACACCGATGTTTTATTATCCATGTCACATAACTAACTGGTACTGCCAATAGAAACCGTACCGGCCGCCACTGCCATACATACATACAATGTATTAATTATCATTAATACATTGACACCGTGGGTGGGTGGTAACTGAAAAAAGTGTTAGGGATGGAACAACACCGTGAGGGACGCCGTCTTGGTGAGAGATTTTTAGGGAGTTGGAGTAATTGGTATAATTGAACGATTCCTTCGGGATTAGGTGATATTCCGGAGATTATGGATTTGATGTGGAGTATTTCCGTTAGTAGTGGAATAGGGTCGTTGGGTGGGTTAGTTAAGGGTGAATAAGGTAATTGAGGATTACCGATTTACACGGTTAACTCTAAATTTTCAAAAATTTCAAAAGTATGAATATTTTTCGGTGTCTTCCTACAACTACAATCTTGAATATAGGGATTTTTCCTTCAAATGAACTTTGTTGTCGATAATTAGGTCTTTTATTAAGGTCATGTGCATTATTTGAAAATTTTCGTACTTTTAGCGCATGCAATATATGCAGTTTTCAAGAATTCCAAAACACGATTTTCTCAAAACGGCTCCAAATGTTTTCTTTAAATTTTTAGTAGGGATAGTGCTGAATGTGCTAAGACGACAAAGGCGCCATATTCCTCTTTTCTTTTTTCAAAAATTAAAAGAATGTAATTTTTATTACTTGTTTCTCGTGTGGTTAATATTTATATTAGCGGCAATTTGTTCACATTATATTTAGAGGTACATAAGCTTTAAATAATGTAACAAAATGTTTCTCAAAAACTCAACATTTTCTGTGAAAACTAGTTCAAAATTCCGCATTTCCAGAAATGCTCTAACGCCATTTTCTCAAAAACAGCTCAATTTTTTTTCTGCAAACTTTTCAAACGGATTGTGCTAATTGCGCTCTTTAATACAACGTAAAGTTCATTTCTGGGATTTTTTTTGTTTTTTCAAAAGTTCACAAATGTAATTTCATTAAAAGATCTCACGCCGTTAATGTATAGATTTCCAGCAATTTGTAAACACTATTGTATTTGTGAGTTAATGTGCTTTAAATGACTTCGAATGAAGTTTTTCGTTTGTTGTATGAATAACGACACACGATACACAATTGGAATGGCGTTTATTAGTTAACTTTGGAATGCACAGTATTATATAGCAGATGAGCGTCGCACGTTCGTTACCGCGTGTCCGGCGTCCAGAGTCTGTCTGTCCAGTCAGGTCATTGCGGTAGTTTCTGGCGCGCTCGCAAGGTGGCGCCCTTTTGTCTATCATACAACAAAGAGTATGTGAGAAATAGAAAACCAATACGGATAAGTCTGTGCCATTCTGTAGCACCACTAGTTTTTAAATATTTAACTGCTAATTAACCCAGAAAATGGCGTATTATATCCTTCTTGAATAAACACACATAAATATAGTAATAAATTATAATAGATGGCTGGCGATTTTAATGGCTGATTCTCCGCATATCAATGAAGAATACATTTTCGTCACTATACTACATTTAAAAAAATCAATAATCCTAAGGGTTATCTGGGTGTCTCAATATATAGTTTAAGAATGGATGAGAGTGTGCATGAATTGAAAAAAAAAAAAAAAAAGACAAGCGAAGAACAATGTAAAGAAGTTTTAAGTATTAATAAAATCATTACCTGTAAATATACTAAGCAGGCCAAGTGGCCTTGTTAATAGTTTTAAGATAGTAATAGATAGTTTATTTAAGTTAATCCGACCCCCGCTGGAAAAGCCTAATCGGCTGCAGCTCAATGTATCCAATTATTTGAATAAATTCCCGTCTCTTCAGGATAAGTGGAGGCTGGGGATGAAAAATATACACTATACTTGTTTTTTTTTATTTCTTGGCGCGCGAGGCCTTGTCTTCACGATCGGATATCTCACGGTACTTCGCGTCTTTGTCCAGAGAGTATATGTCTTTGTCAGTCGTGCTGCTAGATGTGGATGGTCGCGACCGTATCGAGCAGTGCTGGCGACCATGCGACATCGAGCGGCACGACCGAGAAAGACACGAAATACCGTGAGATATTCCATCACGAAGACAAGGCCTCGCGCTCCAAGATATAAAAACCCACGTGTAGAACCACGCAGTAGGTAGCATCCGCGCCTTCTGCGGCCCTAGGCAATGGGTCCCACAACCCACTGACAGGGATGAGTTTCGCAAACAACTCACAGCTCTACACACACAAGCACAAACCACGCAGACAATGGATTCACCAGAATATACAGAAGAAAACTTACACACACTTACAAAACACATACAAACAGCCCACAGAAAGGCGACACCTGTTTTCTAGCGCCCGCCCGAAGAGGGTTCACGTACGCTTCCTCCAGATGTCGAAGAGCATCTGCATGAAAAAAGCAAAGCTAGGCGACTATCGCAGCAGTTTAGGTGTCCTGCGCTTAGAAAACAGCTGAAGGAATGCGAAAAACGCCTCAAAACGGCGCTCGTAAACCACTACGCAGAGAAGTGGGAAAAACGTATGAGAGAGATCGGTTCTGATCACTCCCGTAACGGCCTTTTCAAACTCCAAAAAGCGCTCAGGTCAGTACCTAAAACCGCAACCGCCATACGTGGCCACGACAGCACGGAGGGTAAACCAACATACCTCTTCTCAGATCAGGCAAAGGCGGAATTCTTCGCCGACATGCTTGAAAAGAGGTTTGTTAACAACACTACACAGGCGGTAGATGAAGAGGAAACGGAAGACAGCGCCAGCACACTTACAAATTGTACAGTGGAAGAAGTTTCGACTACAATTAAATGCTTCCGTAGTCACAAGGCTCCGGGGACCGAATAGGCCCTCCCATTCTTAAGGAGGCCCTTCCGGTTTTAAACACGGAGCTGACGCGAATCTACAATAGCTGCATTATACAGCGGTACTTTCCGGAAAATTGGAAATACGCAAGTATTTCTATGCTTCCGAAACCCGGTAAGGATCTCACGATCGCGGCGAGCCACCGGCCTATCAGTCTTCTTCCTGTTATGGGAAAGGTATTTGAGGCTGCTACTCGCTCAAATTCTGCCAACTGCTCTCTCGCGAAACCTCATCTGAGATGAACAGTTTGCCTTCAGACCGGACCACTCCGCATCACTACAAGCACTTTGCATGGCTCAGCAGATTTCCCCTGATCTGTTACTTACACAGGAAGTACGTCATATATCTCGACATGGTGCTCCGGGCTCCGTTCTCTCTCCGCTACTGTCAATGACATCCCACGTATACCACGAATACGGCCTTTCCTTTACGCTGATGACATAGCTGTCTTAGCAAGAGGAATAAACCTACACCACAAATTGAATATACTTCAAAATCAGATGAACCTAACGCTGAAGTGGGCGGAACAAAACCACGCCTTTCTCAGCGGAGAAGTCGCCGGCAATCTGTTACACCCTCAGGAAACACAAATACACTAAACGTTTTACACCACCATAGGTTAAACTTGTTAAAGGATCTTATTATTACTTGAGGTGCACTATTTGTGTTTGGTATAAACTTTTATATGAGGCCCTAATATGATCTTCGCATCTTCAACATTTCTTTGTTTTTTTGTAAATTTTGTTTTTACGTTTCTCGGAAAATTCAACTTTTACACTCCCAAGATACAGCCAACACTACTGTATCGGATTTTACTTTGTCAAAGTTGTCTGAAAACTTTAGATCCTTGCGAGCTGCTTTGATCAAATCCCGTTCTTGTCAACAATCAAAATTTTTGAATTCAATACAACTTGGAATGCAAACTCGAACGTCTCCATTTCTTTTCTTCAAGTTGCACGTATCTGCTCGCACAGATGAACTTTTGCTTTTGAAAATTAACATCAGCACACCTGAACCGAATCGCCAAAAGGGAATCATTTCTGATGTATTCTGGTGATTTCTCATAGTCAAATATGTAATTTAAACTATACACTAGTCAATTTACGATAATAAACAAATTGCTGTCAGAAGGGGCCTTTAACCTGTATTGAGTAAGACAAAAAATTGTTCTTAGGTGCCCCAAATAATTGCACCTATCAGGCCAGCAATAGTTGAGTGTAAGTTTCAATAATTGCCACTGTATATAAGAAAATGAATATTGTAGTGATGTATAAATATTTATTAATTAAAAAAATGGTGGGGGAATAAATATTGGTTTAAGAAGCACGAAAGAGGGGTGGAAAAGGTTTTATTGTGGGTTTCAATACTACAGTCCTAATGGGTAAAATTTAATACACCCAAGAAATGCAATGCAAGGAAAACTAGAAGAAAAAAAAATGTAAATAGCATTAAAATGCTGTGGAAGGAATTTAGAATGATCATTTGGTTTAAAGAAGCCCAATAGTAAGTAGTTTTTCAATATTCACTCACTGTGTATCCTACGTATCCATACGAGAATAAAAGAAATACCAATACTTACAAACATATTTATTCTGAATACAAAATACATTTATTAAGTCATCTGTACTTACATTATAAATTGATACACTCAATCCTATACTTTTGAAAACATATAAAAAAGAAGAAACACATTTAAAGATGACAAAAGAGCAGAAACGGTTTGAAAAATATAGTATAAATTATATTTTCATAATGTCATTATTTTCAGCAGTAAACAGCAATGAATAATATACCTTCCTATTAATTAATTTAAAAAAGAAAGTCTACTTGCTTCAATCGAAGAAGAGCACCGAGTTCATGAATGATTAATTACAACACTACAACAAATACTTCGCTCCTTTCTGTTTTTTTAATCCAATGAAATGCTGACCTGAACTTTGAGTTGCATTCATATACGTTTCATACAGTTGTTTGTTATTGTGTTTAAGAACGACACAAGGTGGTATATTTTTAGAGTAAAATACCTGACCACATATTTTAATTGGTTACTAAAACTGGGCTGAAAAGTGGTGGTAGTATACAAATGGTGCAAAATTGCAGTAATTCACTTACCTTCAAATGAAACAAAAAAAGTATTCATCAGGTTAGGAGACTTCTTAATTGATAACATGTTGCTACTGGCCCTCTTTATTGCCTGACTTATTTACAAAGATACTTTATTATCTTATACAATAAATAACTATTAATGATGCTATTCAGTTCCAATATTTGTATAGAAAAATGTCATACTATGCATGTCAAAATAAATAAAACAATAGAAGAACAAAATTCTGGGAAGGACAACTCAACATCATCAACATACACACAAAACTAAGTGATAAAACCATAGAAATAATATTTAAACAAACTTGAGAAAAGACAGAGCAGATTAGCCGATCAACATCTTCATCACACTACCACCACTTTTTAGTCTGTCTCAAATGCAAATACCACTCAAAGTTAATAAAAAAATGTGTTTCCATGTTTGCACTCGTTTCACAATTCAGTAAGTTACAACTAAAACATGTTCGCTGACATACACAATCATACCCTACAACTGATAAAAATAAGATTTTTTCTAATCTTCAAAGATCACTACTGAGTGAGTTGGCAGTAATTAACATTCACTAGTAGTCACTACTTCCTTCACTAAACTAAATTAATAATAATGACTGAAGAGACCTGTATAGATTCAATTGTCCCCCCCCCCTCCTCAATCTTTCACAATGGTTCACAATGTCTCTAATGGAATAAATTTGACATAATGGTAAATGTCAATTTTCCTTCTACCTTTACATAATTATCTATTTCAAAAACCCGGCCATTGGTGTGTTCTAAAAATATGTCTTACCTTGGCAACAAATTAACTTTTGTTCAGCATAAAATTCACACTAAAAAACTGTTGTTTATTATAGTGAAAAATGTTCATGACTACTTAGTCATATTTATAGCAATACATTTGACATATCAGAATAATTGATCTGAGCAATCAAAAATATTTTATTAACATTATCGTAAAAATTATTTGGTCAGCATGATACATTCCTACACTGGTTTGCATGTCTACAAACAAAACTATGAATATGAATACAAACAAAACATTTAGAGAGAAATAAGGGAGATTCATACAATTATCCTCATCTAACAGGAAGTTGGAAACATATTATAAGACTAAAATTTAAATGTAGAGACAACTACTTAATTAAAAGAAAGTGATAAATGGTTCTGAGGTATTATTTTTCATTTTTATTCTGTTCCACTTTCAACTTCCTTCACTGGAAATTAAAAAAAGTTAAATAATATATGAATGTTTAGCATACAAACAAAATTTTAAATAGCAATTCATGAAATAAAACTCATGCACATCTTACAATATAATATTAAAATGAATAAAATAATACAGACTTACAATGAACAATTCAGTAGAATAAAAAGGAATAGTAAATATTGACAAGAATACAACAACTTGTCCAGAAAGACTCCCAGGGACAGTATTTTGAACATGATTCACAATTCATGAAATCTTAAAAATATTTTATAATTGAAATAGTTGACCATATATACTTACACGAGATTCATAATACAACATACCCTCCTTTATCATGAGAAAAGCAGTTGTTCACAATGCAAACATTTCACATAAAGTCATACAATAATTTTCAAATCTCATGACACACAAAAGCCAGTTATATTAATTTTTTCATTCAGATAAATGTATTAAATAACATACACAAGGCAAATTTTCATTATAAAATTGTACACTCACAACTAAAAATTTGTACAAATTGTTGACAAGGTCACTCACTCAAATTAACAGGATATTTAATACTGACCATAAATGCAAACTATTGAAATAAAGATCTTACATTATGTAAGAGCTTTCCTGCATGGAGTGATACATTTGTCAATATTTCAAGTACCATGAGCATTCATGTCGCACTGTAGAATAGTCGTGAAGTCTTCACATGGTTAGGTGTGTTCTTTTGTTGTTTGTCCAGCTCATATTTTATTAGAATATTGTGTCACTTTGTTTCAAGGAAGGAAAAATTTAAGCAAAAAAGCATAAAACAAATGTAAATTAAATTGTCTACAAAATTTGTGATTAATGTTTGCTTAGTTCCAAACCTATTTTCTTTCTTTCAATCAAGATATCAGCAGAATCATATATACCAAGAAAATGTATGTTAATGAACAGAACTACATTTATAAAATACATATAACAGAGAAATCAATCTTTCCCCAAAAAACTGAAGGATTGCTCCTGGCCATTCTTAAAAAAAAAAAAAAAAATCAAGACTAGATTATAAAAATGAGATTCCCTGGATAACAAATGTTTGGAGGCTGTAAAAAAAAATGCAAATACTTTATCCTTTCTTTACCTACAAATACAATCATGACTGAATATCACAAAATGTGTTGAAATGTACTCATTTCTTACGTAAGAACGTGTGTTTCCATGATAACACATATTTTTCACATGTCTTTTTCATTAACCAAATAGAGTTGAAGAAATGAACTCTGGATATAAAAATCAAAATCTACTGAAAATGTTCCATAGTTTGCACAAGGTCCCAGCTTTCATTTATATAATTATTTTACAGTTTTTATGTACAGATAAGAAAAAGTATTAAAATTCTCTTAAATATTTTATAATCCAAATTACTAATTACCAAGAATGCATATGAACATAAGAAGCCGAGTTAAAAATCTGCAGACAAAAGAAATTACTTTCACAATTAATTATAATTCTATGTTAATTGAAAGATTGGAAAATGTAGTCCCTTACAATGCGAATATTATTGGCAACAATTATTCATTCACAAAGAACTACTCTCAATTGAAAAAAAATTTTCGGACTAGTTTATAATTAAAACTGAAGCGTTAACATGAACTTTACTCACATTTTTGTATTATATACATACATATGAATGCAAAATTAATAAGAATAAACAAGTGCTTGGAAGAAGAAGGAGAAGAAGAAGAAGAAGAAGAAGAAGGAAGAGAGAGAGAAAAAGAAGAAGAAGAAGAAAAAAAAAAAGGGGGGGGGGAGCAAGAATTATTTAGTTTTACTCGAAACTATGCATTTTCACTAAATCAAAAATGGGTATTTTTTTATAAAGTATTTTCCAGAAAGCTTGCCTAATTGATTAATTTTGTCCCTATATAATGTGGTATTTCCAAATTGTCATTATATTGATAATTTTTTGAAATAGAATCTTCGAAATCAAATGCAAGTAGAGAATGGTAACAGGTTGGTTGGATATAGGAATAGCCAAAAATTACTATTTAACCACCCAACATCTGAACTCAACCTACAAATGAAACACCTAAGCTCCATTCAAAATACTGGAATAATCTCGTAATTGAAGCAAAATAAAATACCAATTGTATTAAGATGATAATGATCCAATACAACCAGAAACTTTTTAATTCTCCCAGCTCTGAAAAATAGGCGATGATGACTTAAAAATAAGGTCTAACGATATCGAGAAGTTACTCTATGTACGAAAGCAACAGACCAGTTTTTTTGAAGTTGGGAAATAATGCTGCTGTTACATTTCCTGCAGAAACCAAGCAGTAGCTGTCGAAAAGCAGATCCTTCTTGGTCTCTATAAATATGTTCTTTAAATTTGCAGTTAAATACCACAATTAAATTAATTTTCCAGATCAGATATAATTCAACACATACCAGAAAACATTAAACCATAAATTTTCACGTCATAACTGTTTCTCAAAGTATTTGTCAAATCTAAAGGCCATAAAAACTGAACAGACAAGTAAACAATGTTTTATCATACAATATGAACTTGATGACCAATCACTCGCACATTTTTTGGCAACTATTTCTCCAAGAAATCTATAGCCATCAAAATATACCAATTGTCAGATTAGCATTGAAAATTACTTGTTTAATTTCCATCTTCAGGAATTAATGACAAGCTGGTTTCAATTCTGTGCAAAAATTAACAAGCTCATCAATTTGTCATCCGTGGATACCACCCATGAAATCTATACACCATAAGTACAATGATGCCTTCACAAAGAAATTTTAAAATATTAACATACAATTCTACTTTCTTACAAGATCATTTCTCAAATTGTTACTTGGCTTCAAGTAGTGGCATGTATAATCTCACTCATTAGAGTTTGAAAACACGAATCATGCAACTCTCCCTTTATCCCAAATTGTTTTTAAGTAGTTAATATTGCATAGACAGTACATTTGAAGTTTTCATATATTTTAAAATTTATATCTTCTCACACATAACTTTTAATGATAAGTAGGAGGCGGATTTTGATGACCTACAATATCAAAAAATGATCAATAAAATGCTCTAAAAGCAAAGAAAAATGACGGAAAAAATTTGATCAAAACCATTTCATATGAACAACTATAGCTGTAAGATATGTTACTGATGTTATTGAGGCTTCTTTCTTTCGTTCAAGTGAACTCAGGTAACAAACTTTTGGTCCATACTGTTTTTACCAGGAAATATCTGTCTTTAGTTATTGGCAAATTGGCTGAATGGTGTGGATAGACCCCACAAGAACCTTAAGACATTCTGACAATAGCTGTCATTACAATTTCTGAGCGAAGAAATCGAATAGGCTAGTCAGGAATTCTATGGGCAGAATTTGTTGCATCTTGTAAATATTATTTGAAGCAAGAACCATTAAAATTATATTAAAATCCATGAAATCGGCAACAAATGCATTAAAAATTATGGAAGAAGATAAAAAATTAGTTATTAATTGAAATCAACAAAAAATGGGAAAAAAATAAAATAAAATAAGATAAAATAAAAGGTCATTTCCTTTTATCATAACATGATGTCTATACTAAAATGCATTGTTCTAAAGTGAAAAGAAAAACAATGACATTTCATTAAAATCCGCCTCCTAACGATAAGAGATTAACTTCTCATTATGGGATTAATGAGTCAAATTGTATTTTTAAATTAATGCATTTCTCAGTGAAAAACTATTTTTATCCCTTAACAATACTACGACATGAGTCAAAATATACCAAGAAATTTGTTCAAGGTAATGCCATAAATATTGCATTAAAGGGAGAGATACTTTCAAGGAACAAATATGTATGTATTATAAAAACTAGTTCTCGAAGATATGTTGCCATTTCTCACAATTTGCCATTTACATTACAGGGAAAAGGCAAATAATTATAGTTCAAGAAACAAAGTTTACAAACTCAGATTAAGATACAATAATGCAAATCATCAATTTATATTTTTTTGTATCACCTAAGGTTGCTGCTGCTGCATCTGAGCTTGCATTTTGGCCAACATTTCTTGCATGCGCCGTAATTCAGCTTCTTTCTCTTGCAGTATACGATCTTTTTCTCCAGTTTTGTCTTCAGATGCAGCTCTGAAAGAAAATGATACCTGATTATTGAAATATAATATACAGTCAATCCATTTTAAGTGATCCAGCGCTGGTTGCTCGATCATCTCAACAAAATATCACACTCTGAATTTCCTTATGTCGTAGTTGTCCAAAACAATTTCTAAAAAGCTTCTATTATACGTGGTTTACAAAAATCAATGTCAGCCATTTTTGTTTTATGCCATGCACCATTTTTCGCATTCATAGATATTTTCTATTTTGTAAATTGCCCAGTGCTTGATTGTTGTAGTTTTCTTAACTAAAATGGATTGAGTAAATTCTGACCTACAAATACTTGATAAGTGTTATTTATCTATCTAATATGTTTTAATTTGTGTAATATTTGCAAGCAAAACTATCGAATGCAAATAAACGAATTTTGATTTTCAGAGAGTAACTTTTCAAAGAACTAATAGAGATAGTTTTAATTGAGACTGGGCTTTTATACATAACATTGTAGTTACTTTATCTCAAGTGTCATCAATACATAGCATACCACTTTGAGGTAAATGAACTGACCCTAATTTAAGTCACCACCACATGGCAGCACCAAAATAAACAACTAGTGGTGCTATCAACAGCACATACTTTCTTGACCCTTAGTAATTGTTATTACATAACATGATACTGCATATCAGTTAAGCAAGATAAGGTTTATAACAAGTTATTTTACTTCTTTGTATTTTCTTTATAGTCTTTTCTTGTAACTTAAATTCAATAAATCAATTTTTTTAAATGTATTTTTTGAATTGGTATTAGAGTGGACAAAAGAAATGCGCGGATATAAAGAATCAGAAAGGCCCGCAAAGGTATTAACAATACCATTACGTGTTTTGTTTCATGTCCGTAAACACACAGCAACAAATTAGTAAACCATACAATTATTTTTAGTGTACCGGCATTATAAACAACCTTTTCAACTGCAAGAAATCAATCATAATCGAGTGATTATGATGATTATTAAGGTTAAACCCTTTACGGTCGGTGTCGTTGGTAACAAACATCCCACAGGTTGGAGGGCATCTGTGAGATGACATGCCGAAGATGGTTTCCAGCTCAGAGGTTGGTTGGAGGACGCAGGTTGAGGAGTTTGGAGGTTGGAGGCCATCTCAGAGATGACAGACGTTTCCCATTAATTATTCTAAACAATGTGACTGCACTTGGAGCCGTAAATAGATGAACTTTCTTAGACAATGCCATCACTATCTGATCAAAAAGATTTTATTTCGGGCCAAGATTTCATCACAGGCGAAGAAGAGATAAATAAAAAATGTTTCAGGAGCTAGACAAAGCTCCGTGAGACAAAGCACCGAGTGACTGATGCAGATGGGGGTGAGGACAGCAACATAATTGTACTTGGTAATGATATGTGGACTGCTTGGAGTGATAGAGTCCACAAGTTTTATTAAATTCAATTTCTTTTGAAACCAGGGTATAGACCACCGAGATTTAATCACCCTAAAACACCATTAAAATTTTTTCCACTATTTTTTTCTGATGATGTGATCGAAGGTGTTGTAAATGAAACAAACTGGTAGGGTGACAAGAAAGTAAAGAGAATATGCCTTTTACAAATCACAGTATATGGTCAAATTGGCATCTCTCACCAATTCAGAATTTAAAGCATTTTAGGTGTTTTATTGAACATGGGTTTAAATGAAAAACAAGATATACAAGACTACTTTAGTACAGGTTGGTTAGACTATCAGCCATTTTTGGGGGATGTTTTTAGTAGAGAGAGATTTCTTTAAATTTTCTGGAATCTGCATGTTGACATTCCAGAGAATAACTTGTCAGAAAATGCTGTGTCAAGAAACTTATGGAAGATGAAAAAGGTAATGTACTGTTAGGAAACAAAATTTTAAAGGTATTATACTTCAATCGGACAAATTTCGATAGATGAAAGTACTGTTGAATTTAAAGGAAGGGTTTCATTCAAAACATATTATATACACAAATATAATTGAAACAAATATATTTATTAGACCCTGAAGATGAAGGCCAATGACCTTTAAAACATTGGTTTAAAAATGTATGATGTTAATAAACATGTATTATGTAAATGAATGTCTGCCTAAAAACTTAAAGGACCTTCAAAGCAATTCTAAAAAAAATCATCAAGAAACGCAATTTTATTCTCATTGAATAATTTTGAAATTTTCTTTCAAAACAATAAAACTTTCTTGATTACAGAGTAGAAGGATCATGAATAGTGATTTTGGGCCCACCCAATATAATTTTCATTTTCAAAGTTCAGGTGTTGAAAAGGACCAAAGCAGTAACTTCTTCAGAGCGAGAGGTGGTCATCAATTTCTGAGTGGGATGTGGATGTGGGATTAAAAGTTCAAACACCTGAGAAAGATTAGTAAAAAATAATTCCCCTTGATGGAACTCACAAACATTTGTATTTATATTTAACATGGTAGATTTAGTTAATTAACGTTCTACAAATCATTATTTCATGGAGTAACACAACCACAAATCCTAAATTTAAATGTTGAAACTAATGAAGATTGTGTAAGTTTACTTCTCTGAAACACAAAACAATTTTGCAGAGCACAACTTTGAAATAAGAGTTTATGGTTTAAACAAAGAAAGTATGCCCAGGTCTAAGAATTTATCAATGTTTCATCTAACAAGCAACTCCAACAAATGACTGTTTCGGAATTACATACGTGGCACGTTTTGGCACTGGAGCACCTTTGGCAAGACGTTCTGAACGGTAGTTTTCATAGTGCACTTCTTGGGTAACTTCTTGTAAATCTTGCATGTGAGTACTGGAAATTAAAAACAAACAAGATTTAATGATAATTGTTTTTAAGCGTCAGAAGTTTCATTAAAAATAGTAAGTAATTAATGTAAATAAAAGTGGATTGCAAAGAAATATATTAAACTAAGTTACTGAAAATGAAGTTTATAAGAAAAAGTCAAAATAATAAAACATGTCGATTGAGGCAGTCTCGGCGAATGGCCTACTCAATTTAAACAGTTTCAAACAAAGTGCTCTCCAGACAGAGTCTCTGTCCTTGCTAAAACATAGACTGTACGAGCAGAAAAGTATGTAATACAAAATATTTTTAACTGATCTTTAACACTGGGCTGATATACTATAAGGCAGATTACTAAGCAAATTACTATTTTCTCTATTAAACTTTAAGAGAAAAAAATATATATATATTTGCATGAATTTGATATGATAGAAAAACCTCGATAATCTGTGTAGATAATTGGAAATATATACACGCGCGCGCACACCCACGCACCCACCCACACCCACCCCCCACCCCCAACACACCCCCCCACCACCCACCACACACACACCACACACTAACCGTCTTCCATTCTAAACTTACCACCTTGAACGCGCACCGTTGAGGCAGTAGCGGGTTATCAAGATTTGCTCAGAAGCGAGCTTAAAATTCTCGGGACGCCAGGATCTTGGGTGCGAGAAAGGTCTGAACCTCGACACAAAAAATAAAACAATAGTTGAACAGGGGTTTAATTGCTTTTAACTCACTTCGTCTTTACAACACACACACAAATGAGTAAGCACAATATATTTACACCAAAATTGAGACTCTGAAATGATTGCCTAATCTCCACTGGAATTCCCTTGGAAAAACTACATATATCTAAATCTATGCTATCTTTTAACATTGCACACGGAACCACAAATTTTTCAATTTACAATCTCCTGCTCAAAGCAAAGAAAAGAATGTGTGCAAGTGCACCACTCTCATTTTACTTTAACTGTGGCTGAAAATAAGAATATTTTAGAATATTTTATGCAGGCAATAGTGCATCAAATGTCTCCTACTATGATACTGCAATTGTTGCCACCCGGTCCTACATATTCTTAACACTCTTCCTATACTAGTTTTCCTGCCGACGTGAACTTGACCTATTTTCCGCGACTAACAGTTACCTCGTGAACTCCACTTTTGGCTTGAGGGTCGTGCGCGGGTCTCTGCGTCGACGTCCTCTCGTCCCAGCTTCTGCGTCGTAAAGAGACGGGATTCGCTCTGCCGTCTACGTTGTCTTCTTGCGTCCTCTTCCTAGTCGTTCCGTCTTCTCCTCGTGCGCCTGGATCCTCGGCCTCTCTTCCTCCTCGTCTGCTACCGCGGCCTCTGACCACGCCCAACGTTGCGAAAATGACCTTGCACTTCACCGAATACTCGTGCAAGTTCCTGCTCGTTGCTACATCTACTTTGCTAAACCAGAGCTTTCAATGCTTCTCTCACAACGGGTACTTTACTTCCCGTGTCGTTAATGAGAGGAATACTTACGAATCTGCACTATCTCCCGATGGACTGACTAGAACGTCTGTTCGACGCCGAATGTCCTATCTAGTAGTTCGTTGCACGGCGACATCATCTAAGCTGAATGATAACAGAACAGCTGCTCGGCGAGCGGTGGCAAAACATCTGCTAGTTCGGCGAGCGTGGCAAAGAGAAGAGCTGCTTACTCGGGAAGTGGATAGGCAAAAGCTCCCGCTTGCGGGTTCGCGTATATATCGCCCGACGCCTGGGAGAAATTGCAGTAGGGGGGTTGCTTCCCCTTCTCAACCTCAACGAGAAAACGTTGCTCGCTAGTTCGCGACCTTCATACGTAGGGCCAAGGAAGATACCAGCCGCGCGTTTAAAAGCCTCTGCTCCGCCGCGCACTGCCTACTCGCTGTCTGTGGGTGTTCAACAACATATAGGACGGTGGCGTTATGGTGGTTGCCACATCCCATGAAACCGTCCACACTACACACACACACACATATTTTTCCAATTATCTACACAGATTATCAAGGTGTTATCAATGATTTTCTATCATAATATTGGATTTTAAGCAATGCAAGTTATCGTGGTTCCACTAATTAAATAAATTTTAAATACACCTCATAACAATGTGTATGCATTAGAAACTCATTACACAAGTCAGAGTACCAAGGTGGAACTATTAAAACTGGTACTTTTGATCCAGAATGTGTTTTTTGTACAAATACATTTGCCTAATTCATGAATAATAGGTTTACCAGATACATGCTTACTGAGCACTAGAAAACAAAATATAATGACATTCATGAGCACATATACTTACATCAGCATTGTGCGTAATTTTATAAAATCACAGTGATCTGGATTCTCAACTTCTACAACACCCCATGGGTACAAGCGACCACGAACTTTACGACCTCGAACTTCCAATAAAGTATTAGCACCACACACAGCAAATGGAACAGCTTCCTTCAATTGTCGCACCTGAAGCAAAGGAATTAATTTCTCAGGTCCTGTAGACATTCTTCAATCCTACAGAACAGTGGTACTTAAATCTGTGAATATTAAGCCTATGATTTATATGCATTTTTCTGACATTACTCATTAACTGTTGGTTACCATAGATAAGTCTACATTATTAATATTGGATATATTTTAATTGGATAAGACTGAAGTGAAAAAAAGACAGTAGATAAATAGTACCACGGCTGCTGTTTTCAGATCAGGTCTTATCAGCCTAAGCTTTCCCTGTTCCTGTTTGACTGATACGAATCACATTTGCCCAAGTTGTATAAATTTGCTGGACATTGAAGAGAAAACTCAAGCTATATTTTTATAATCTCAGGGTAAAACGGATCACTTCTGTCTGTGAATTTTAACCTCCGATGTTCCAACAAGATTCCATTTTGGGCCCTCTGGTCTTAAACAGACACCTTAAGAGAAAAATTCTTCTATTACAAAATATGCTGATGACATTCATATAAATTCACCCGTTTCTTCCTTCAAATGCACTGGAGACAGTTTCTCTAATAAACCATCTCTAGAGATGATTATTAATGGTCAATAAAAAATGGAATAGATACTGGAAAAACTATATGTAAACTGATTAATTCAACTAATACAATAAAAAACTATGTTGTCTTGACTTTTCAATTATTTGTAAATAATCAACAGAGAAATCTTGTCAATCACAGATAGAATTTGGCTTTTTTGTTGATAACTAAAATTTTGATCATCATGTAATTCCTAAATATCAGGGTGAATATTGTGTTTGAAATTGTGTCACAAGTTACCACTAGGGAAGGGAATTTATTGTAACAAAAAAAAAGCCACCCAAACTACATTAACAAATAAATCTCAATTTTTCGGTTTCTTAATGGTTGAACCGAAATGTTACTTTAAGAATATTACAGAAAAGAAATCTTCGTACTATATGTCAATTTTCATTGAAAAATTTGGAGCAGTTTTTAAGAAAATGTCGTTTAAGTGTTACTGTAAATGTGAAATTCAAAGTTCTTTTTCACACTAAGCTTCTGAGTTTTCGAAAAACTTAGAGGAGGGATGTGAGCCACACAAAGATGCTGTAGCACTTGGTTTTGTATTCCATCAGAATCTGGGGCAATTATTTTTATAACTGTGAGAGCAGAGTGTAACTTCTCAAAAGTGATCATCTCTCCAATTTTTAAAGAGACCTGGCATCATTGTTAAAATTGTTCTCGTCGCCTTCGCTCTGCAAGTTTTATATTTGATGAGGTTATCAACAGTATGATAATGCTCGAGTTTTGCCAGTGATTTTTTAAGAGCCTTGACAGCTCCAGAACAGTTCACATTCCACCACGGGATAAAAGTGTATCAAGGTTACCGGTTGGTTTAGGAAAAGGGACAGAAGCAGCAAAGAGTATACCGTTAATGAAAGGTGAAGCAATTTCATCCACATCATCAAAGGGATACTGACAGGTCAACATTAGTTTAGAATGCTGACAATCAGCACGTTGCACAATCCATCAAGGTGGGGGCAAGCAAACCCACGATGTAGTTGATCGATGTGGACAATAGTGGGGATATGGTCTACTGCAAAGCAGTAACGAGTGAAGGACTGCAAAGGGCTACGTCAATAGCCCTGCTCGAATCCATAGCTATGGCGAAATGTGTTGGTTCATCAGTATCGAGAATCTCTAGATTTGTGATGTTGATAACATATTCCAAAACAACACCCCTTTGACAAATAAAGAAAAACAACAACAACAACAAAGAGGGCTGTGGACGTTTACATCACCAACAATAAAGAAATGTGTGGGCAGTTGGTTTAATAGGAGTAGTAAGTCATCGACTGACATGTTTGGGATATAAGATGTTACACTCTGTGAATGTGAGGGATGGGAGGTACCCCTGCCCACACGGTCTGAATAGGATCCTCTGCAGAAAGCAGCGAGTCATAAACCAACCTCATAGCTCCGGTAAGAGAAGGAGGCCGTCATGGACATCAACCTTGTATGGGTATAACCATGAAAGGATAGGAGGTGTGGTGAAGCAAGATGTGTCTCCTGTAAAAAAGATATCAGGGCAAGAGGGTTAGTTCGTTCGGTTGGAGAAAATATAGTCGTAGTTAAGAGTTTAAGAGGGCTTCTTTCCCATTTTCCATTTCCGCCTCCGGTGCCCCAAGGGGCGAGTGTCCATCCTAGCTTATGGCAGACACCTCCTGAGAACTGCTCGACAAGTTTAAGATTCACTCAGACCAAGTCAGGGTAGGTGGACAGAGCTTGTAAAATCAATCATTGTGAAGCGTGTTGGAGCCAGCGAGCTGACCGACATCAACCATTATGCGAAGCTGAGAAGTGGATTCTTGATTCAACTTCGCCTGAGTAGCTTTCTTGGGCAATTGTTTTGTATTTGGAGATAATTATCATTTTCCCACCTTGCAGAGGTGATGTCTTCTTAGGAGAGACCACAGGAGACACCTGACAATGGAAATGAAAACTAGGGGAGTAGCAGGTGAAGTCTGGCAACTCATTGTTGCTTTCACCATCTTGATCAGAGCACTAGAGAATGAACGAACGAACGAACGAGATATGTTGAGTTCTTTGTCAGGTATTGACGTTTTGCCTAAAAAAAGGGCACTTCCGCATCTCGGATCTTTTGAATCTCCCTCTCCCTAAAGGTAAGGAACCTGTTAGATCTGAAGGAGTCCGAAATGCGTTGGAACTGGTCCCCTTCAATACTAACACAGCATAGTGGTGATGCACAGGGATCTGGAATGTGTGTGACTTTGCCCCACTTTGCGCAAACAGGGATTTTGGCCATGCACCGTTGTTGCGTACGGCAAAATCTGACACTTGAAACAGCACAGAGGGTTAGGCATATACTGCCGCAGGGGGAGATTATAAAAGCCACACTCTGTCAGAGATGTAGATTTAACGTCAGAATCAGAGTAGGAGTGAAGCTCTCTCTCCCATCTCCTTCCTCATCCTCAACACCTCTGTTACGCCCTGACTTAAACAAAGAGTCCTCACTTTCATAGGCAAAATAATCTTGATTCACTACTCTCTTACATAGGATAGGACAGGATAAGGTGAGTGATCACTTCCACTTGGAGGAATGCAATCTGCTTAATATTTAAGTTTTTCCCCCCTTCTATTTGCTCGTTGGTGCGCGCTGCAAAGAGAATGGAACAATTTCTTTGATTCACAACCGCTTGGAGCTTACAGAATAAGTTCTCTATGGCTTGACTGACTGCAGGCACGTTTTTCTTCATCGGCACATGCCATTAGAAGGAAACATGGCTTCTTACGTCTATCGTCTTCTCTGAGGGGGGGGGATCTATACAGTCTATGAGAGTTTCAAGGCATTGACTCTTCCTTGCGAAGGGCAACAAGGGGACACCTCACATGGGTGTCAGGATTTAGATTTAGATATATTTATTTAAAAAAAAGAACGAAAAACTGTATGTCACGTATGGGGGAGATCATCTGCAAACGTTTTTTTGAGTTCCAAAATCTCGGAATCCCTTCATTTTAACTATAAGTAATTCATAAATGAGTAAAAATTAAAAGTTAAAGGTAATAAATAAATAAAAATAAAATTTAAAAAAGCGCGAGATTAGCAACATTTGAATAACTAGATATATTCTTTGCTATGGTAACATTAACGATAACATTTGCTATGGTAAACAAACTGCAGATTGGGTTTTTCTGCATTGCTAACTAAATAGTGACTTGCCCTTATAGAGCATTCAGTCATGTGATCGGTATTTTTGACAGCCACTGATGCCATACCACATGGATCATGCCTGGAGGCGTGGCCCAGTGATTAACATGCAGAAATGATTCTATTTCATTTTACGAACATTGGCTAACATATCTTGGCACTGTGGCACAACCTAATGTATTGTCATTCCGACAAAGGAGAAAGTTCAATGAAAAATTTTTTATTATAGTGATAAAATGTTTTTGAAGAATTCTGAAACTATATTCAAGGTTACTATTTTTAAAAATTAATAATTTACGCATACTGTGTTGAGTTACAATTTGGAGAGTTAACTGCAGAAAATAGAGGTGCAGCTAACAGGGCTTCTCTTTTGTTGGCGGGCTCCAGGCGAGCCTTTTGCCCGAGTTTCAAGGTCAGTGGCATGTTTATGACTTTTGTGTGTTTTTTGCCTGGCACCCCAGAGAGGGACGCTGGCCGAGCCTGTTCCCTCAGCCTGTTGAATCTTTGTGAGATCGTCGACACAGGGGAGAGTAGACGTGAGTGATTTCACTCCACATATTTCAGAGAATTTCCATTATTTATTCAATATTTATATTATATTTAATTCATTGAAATATTAGATGTAACATTAATATAATAAGTTAAATTAACAATTTAATAGCATTAATAATAGCTATTTAAAAATATTTAATTTGTAATTACGTGCATTTTAATTACTTTATATCTTATAGTAGATATTTATATTTGTAATAATATTTAATGTAGTTTATGATAAATATTAATAGTTTTAAGCAACTTTAGCAATGAGTCCATCACAGAAGAGAGAAGTGACGCAGCATCAGCGCCAAGAAGACATCTTTTTTATTGCAAGATTTATGGAAGAGCTGATGAAGCGAGGCAATATAGAAACTAGTTATTGACAAAACTGCCTATGCATTGAGGCTGAAAACACATTGTTCAAAAGTAAGTAAAATTATAATAAAAATGTCAGGTGAAATTGTTTTGGATAATGCTGAATTTAATTTTACAGATATTGGAAGCAAGACCCTGATACAGCTCAGACTCCAAAACGGAAGTGTCCAGGAATAGAAGGGAACAAAACATGTGAAGTGGAGGATTTTGGACAGGGCTTCATTAGGCACATTATTTATTCAATGTGCGAGAATGGTAAGTAATTTATTTATATTTGCGTGTAAGAGAGTCCCTATGTTGTTTTGTATAATACAACAATTTTCTCAGGACAAAGTGTTACTCCAAACTCAGTTTTAACTGCAGTTAAACATGATAGTGATATAGAGTTTACCGGGCGGGGGGGAGGGGGGGGGACTTTGTCTTATCTGCTTCATGCCAAGGGGTTTGAATGGAAAAAGATGGATAATCAAAGGTCACTAATGGAAAGAAGTGATAATTGTTATTACAAGATTTTTTTTATGGAATATATGAAAAGGAAGGCTGAAGGTTATTAATTTAAGTTTTTGGACGAGACTTGGTTTTATTCAAAAGGCAAGCAAAAAATCTACTAATTTTGTAGTTGTTTTGTAGTTGAAAATTATGAAATTCTAGATATAAGTAAATGGAGAAGGCATGATTTGCATGTAATGAAATGCATCTTTTGAGAAATAACAGTGGGTATAATGACTTACGTGTTATGATGAATATTGTTTGTCCAGTTTGAAGCACCTACATAGTGGTTCAATACGATTTTATTTCAGTAGATCATTTTTATTAATTGTTTTTAACAATCTGTCCTTTAGGTTATGCATCTCAGTCATGGCATGATAAAATTACAGTTGCTCAAGCAAAAATATAGATGAAGGTAAAAAGTATATAGTCTTACATGCAGAAGGTGCAAATGGTTTCAATGAAGATGCAAAACTATTCTTTCTGTCTAAGACAAAAGAAGTAGATGAATCTAATAGAACTATGACAGCAGAGATGTTCCAAAAGTGGATGAAAGAAGAATTATTACCTTGGTAAGCAGAACCATCAGTTATTGTAATGGACAACGCACCTGTTCAATCTGTGCTGGTGAGTGACATTTCATCAACTGTTCTTTTATAAATGTGAAAAATATTCAAATAATACATTTATTCCTTTATAAAAATAACCAATGAAAAAAACGAGTATTAAAACTACACAGTGATAAAAGTGGATGTTTCAACTTTCATTTCCATCACTAAAAAGGGTGGAATAGAAATTGTATTACATTCAATAGTGTTCAGTGATTTTAGTTACATCAGTAATACAAATTTTCTTAGAGAACATCAACTTTGCCAGTAGAATGTTTTACATGTATTTATAGAGAGAATGAAAAGAAATGCATGTTATCTTTGAATATAACTGAAATTTTTTAGAATGTGAAAACGCCTTCATCAAAATGGAGGAATTGTGACCTGCAGCATTTTCTAACTCAGCACAACATACCTTTTCGAGCATACCTTTAAGAGTCTTCTTTTGAAAACTTCTGAAGTAGTTGTTCAGAAAAGGTACTCTTAAGCATAAGTTTTGTTGAATTAATCATAGAATAAGGCAGTTTTATTTTTTGCATGATTTTGATACAATGTGATTGCCAATGTTTTCATTATTTAAAAAATCATATCAGTTGATCTGGGTGCAGATATGTTGGAGATGAAACGATTGAAGAAGCTGGACTTAGAGTTTTGCGCCTCTCCCCTACCATTGTCACTATAATCCTATCGAGTTGGTATGGAGCCAGTGCAAAAGATATTATCAGAGACATTGCGGAACCACTTTTGACCACCAAGGAGAGATAAGAAAATGGAAGCAAGCATTAAATGAGGTTTCAGAAGAGAAGTAAGTTAATATTAAAATGAAAAACAAAATATCGCCTAAAGCTTTTTTGCAGAAAATTTGTTAATATAGAGTACTTATTCATTCTGTACATTGCTTTAGTTGGAAGAATTACGTGGCACACACAGAGAAAATTATACAAGAAGATTGGAAAGTAGAAGTTAGGCAAAATGCTTCAGGGATTTCTGTACTAGTAAATATTCAGGATGACTCTGATGATAATCACGTTCCTCGTGCTGTCCCCATGCCTGGGCCCTCCGGTGTCTCTACTTAATAGAGATATGGTCAGTATCTTTATATGTTTAATGCACTATATTTCATCAGTTTGAAAAAAGATTTGACATAACTTGTTCTTCTCAGGTGCAGAATTGGAACTGTGTATTATTCCATCAAGGACAAGTAAATGGTTACATTCCAGGTGAAATAGAGCATTTGCCCTCCGTATGGGTATGTGTTTTTTTTAAAGGTGTACTTCTCAGAAGATATAACTAGACACTTCATTATGTCTGCACCTGTTAACTTCCTTTGTAAATTCTTTTTAGTAATTATTGTACAATTTTAATTTTTTTATTAAAAGGAAGAAGTTTTTCAGTTATATGAAGTTAATTTTTTATGTATATGAATCAGGTATGTAAAATGATGTGTGAATGAAAGTATGTGAAGTAAAGGTTTGATTGTGAATGAATGGGTTGAAAATATATTTTAATAACATTCATTCATACTCATCAAAAATGAACTTCAAGTAACAGAAAAAATAGTCCCTTTAATGAAAATGAATTAGAAATGCATATTGAATGAAAAGAAAATTTTTATGAAATTGAATTTTTATGAATTTGAATGAAAAAAACATTATTAAAATTATCAAAATCGGCTGTTAGGTCTGCTTTGATAACCAATAAAGCATTGTCATATAAGAAGATACAATACATACATCATTCATTGTTTTATCCTCTATGTAAAAATTAAAATGTATAATTTTTTTCCCAGAAATTTTACACCTCACCCTGGCAAATGAGGTAGGCTGAGTCTGGAGATATTAATAGTAGGTTGTGAATTTTTTCTAAAAGGATGTAGGAAACTCATTTTGATTTTGTAGAAATTTCGGTGGAAATGTTGTATCCTTCAAATAAAGGGAATTATTTTTTCACTTATACGTTTGCTTTTTTATGTTACCTTTCACCTAATTTCTAATTGACTTTTATATTTAGATAATAAAGTTATTGAAGGTATTAAAACATTTCAATTTTCATTTCTAACGCTAAAACCATTCATCTTACATTAATTTGAATATATTATTTAATATCCTTTTAATAACAGGTGAGTACAAAAATTCTTAGCACTTTTTAACCCATTTTTATCTTACTTTTGAGAACCGACTTGATTTCCATATTTAAGAAATTTACTTGAAGTTACTGATCAATTGAATTAACTGAGAATTCTGCCAAACAGTACTCCAGAGTATCTACTAACTTGTATCCTTTTTCCCACAGAAATCTTTGAATGTAGTGTGAAAATTTTCCAAAATCGTACAATCAGAAGAACCCAGAATTATGAAAGGAAAATAGCAAATTAATGGTAGTTTTATGTTAATTATACATGTCTAACATGTCAATTAAGCCTTGTTTTACCAGTCAATCACTGAACAAATTATAGCATTTAAGTATTATTACAAAGAATTCACAATTAACTAACAATATCTGCAAGTCTCTAATCAATAATTGATACACTGGCTGTCAGAGTCACAAGATCAACAATGTGAAAATGAAATCACAATTATAAATCCACCACCAGATATCATAACTGCAAAACATTATACAGCACACATTAATTTGAATCTTCTGAACACACAAGACCGAAAAGTACCGACAGAATTCCGATAGTTTTCACAAGGCCGACGTGGGAGCTTAGCAGAATATTTCATATCATTCTCATATCTGATGGCTTAATTAAATCAATCATACATGTTCACAACAGTATTTAGAAATGTTTTCAATCACTTAGTATCATTTTTCATCATTAATGATACGAAATTAAATCAATCTCACGTGAAAACTGTTTCTAACCTCCACGCAATCATAATTTCATTTAAAAACAAAATTCAGTCACCCCTGGCCAGCTGTTTATGCTACTCAGGTGACTGGCAGAAGAATATTTAGCGGAGAGCGATGCGGTCTTAGGCGACGCTCATCTGTTATTGAAGCTGTCATTATAATCGTTTACTGCCCTGAACGCTCTGTACCTCTACTTCCACCATTATAAGCAAAAGGAGAGTTCAACAAAATGTGAACATAGTGAAGCTACATTTACGCCCAGAAGCAAAAACAAGAGATCATCTTAGTATTTGCTCAATGCATGAGGGAAAACCATGAACCAAAACCTGATAGAGATGGGAGTCATTGACCCAGAAGCTGAAGTACATTATTTCTTAAAAGCATATTAAGTCTTTTTTTTTTTTTTTTAAATATACAATACAAATATAAACTAATTCAATACATATCACTGTTTTGTTAAAAGAAACATTATTTTTCTTTCTTATAATCAGTTTAGTATCTAATTGTATAAAAACTAATGAAGCAGAAAATATTTTACTTTCAACATATATTTGTGAACCTATACGAATCATTTAATGTCATCTGACAAATACTGACATTAAATAGGCAAGACAGTGGTAAGATTCCAAGCTCAAAGAAGAGAGGTTTGCAGGAATCACGCAGGTAGCATTTTCCATTATTCGAATAATTTTCTTTTGCAATCTAAAAGTCTGGGTACTATATGATGAGTTTCCCAAGAATATTATGCCATATGTCAGGTGAGAATGCACATTTGCAAAAAACATGCAAGAAGCCGCATGAAGGCTGACAGAATTTAAAAGAATTCTGAATGCGAAACAATGAACATAATTTAGTGTTGAATTCTGTTATCAGTACATTCCATTTGAGGTTTGATTGAATCGACAGACCAAGAAATTTTGTTACCTGAACATCAGGTAACTGCATATTGTTCATTTTCAATGGACCATGCGATTGCTGATTTGAAATGGAAAAATGCATTGAAACTGCTTTTCCTTCATTAACTATTAATTTGTTATTACAAAAACAATTTGAAACTGCTGAAACCATACTATTTATTGTTTCTTTTTTGCCATGAAGAGGTTATCTAGGGCGATACCACAAATTCCATAAGAAGATAATTTTGATAGCAAGATGTTATGGTCAATAACGTCGAAAGCTTTTGAAAGCTCTAAAAATATTCCAATGGGAGCTTCATTTTGGTTCATTAATGAAGCAACACTTTTAAGAAAAGAAAAAAGAAAAAAAATGGCAGTTTCCGTAGATTTTGAATTTCTTAAGTTGTGAGTCTTGAAAACTTCTTGTATTTCCTGAGAAAAGTATCCATTCTCGTATAGAAAAGCCTTTCTAATATTTTTGAGAAACTTCACAAAAGAGAAATTGGCCGGTAATTTTGAATTTAATTTTTGTTTCCTTTTTTAAAAACTGGTTTAATTTTTGTTGCTTTGAAAACATTCTTGGGGTAAAAAAAAGCATTGAAAACATGAGTTAATGGGTGAATAAAGGTAAGTACACAGGTTTTCAAAAAACAATCCGGAAAATTATCTAAACCAGACGAATATTTATATTTAGTTTACTGACTATTCTCAGGATTTTGTTAAAAGAAGTTTCGGAAATAAATATTGCGTAGAAATTTTTTTGGGAAGGTTTTAATGTTGAATTTTCCGGTTTTAGTCTCTTCTTGAGCACAGCCGCAACTCTAGAAAAGTGTTGATTGAAGAGATTAGCCACTATTTCCAAATTACTTGTTTGTCTTACATTATTCTTTGAAACAACATTCTCTACTAAGTAACGAGATGATGTGGTGTTTTTTATGATATTCCAAATTGTTTTAGTTTTATTATTAGCATTCAAAATAACCTCATTATTTTTCATTATTTTTGCCTGAACTATTACTTTCCTTAAAATTCTTTTGTATTCTCGGAAGTAGACATAGAAGCCAGGTGATGCTTAGAAATAAAGTAATGTGTAAGTTTGTTTTTACACAATGTTCTAATTCCTTATGTGATCTAAGCATTATTTTTCCAGGAAATGTTTAATTTTCTCTTTTTGAGGAAAGCATGTGTTAAAGTGAAATGAAAGTTTTGAGAAAAATATATATAATTTTTCATTTATGTCAATAGCGTTATAAACTGTGTCCCACAAGTCCTTTATCAGTAGTTCGTAAATAATTTTATATTAACTTTAGTGAATGTTCTGCACATGCATGTATAATTTGTGTCAGTGTTCATATTATTATAAATTGTAAGAATTTGGGCATCTTGGACACTGTCACTAAGATTAGTACCTAGTTTTTACTTCATATCTAGTTGTGGTTTTGTTAATTATAATTTGATATACTGCTTCTTGTGACGTAAATGTATTCCATGTAGGCTCATTCACTGTAGTATCTAAATTAAAAGAATGCAGTAAATTGAGAAACTTTTCTTTTTCATGGGATTCACTCACAAAATCAATATTGAAAGCTCCACATATAACAATGGATTTAAAAGATTCTAATTTTCTTCAGAGTTATCTCTAGATTCTCTAACAAAATGAAATTATCTAAAGCTTACTTTGTTGGATGTCTGTAGATGCAAAGTAAGATAGTATTGAGATAAGTAGAGTAATTGTAGTAAGATGTACAACTTTTTTCAAAAACATTTTCCACTGTATATAAATACTTTTTCCACTTTGTTTCGATGGTTTTATATTATTCATATACCATATTCTTCTGTAATTGGTGTACACCATTGAATTTTTTATTAAAAAATAAATAAATATTCTGCATTTGGAGGTTTTAACAATATAAAGGCAATGTATGAAAAGGATGGCTGGAATTACCCATAATAGATACTGTGAAGTAGAATGTTAAAGTCTTAAGAATATATACAAGGTGATAAACAGAAGTAGACAATTGTGGGAAGAAAATATTAGAAGAGACCAAACCTAGACTAAGGACCACTAAGTCATAGAAAAAGAAACAAACATTATCTTTTTAAGCACAAATTATTGGCATATAATTAAAATAAAGTCCATATTTTGATTTTCTTTTCTGCAAAGTAAAAATGTTTGATGTGAAATTTTACCTGCTCCTTGTAATCTTCATCTTCATCACTATCACAGTCAGGCAGAGGGTAGATTTTAATCCCATGTGCTTCAATTTCCTCCATCACCTGAAATAGAAAGATTTCCATTGAATTATACAAAAGTAAACATATTTGCGAGTACAAACGAAGAGCACGAAATTCAAATTTCACATAGGTTAACAAAACCAGTTAACTTTTCCCCATTACAAGCATCTACTTTAAGAGTGTAAGTGATAATAAACAATGCTGAAAGTAACAAGTATACAATAACAAATGAATAAGAGAAGTAAAAATTTAAGCTTTAATTCTATAACTAATGCATTCTGCAATGGCGTAGTGTCAATGGATGCGAGTGATGCGTCACATCCCTACATTATTTGGTTGATTTTATGATTTTTAATCTTTACTGTATATGGTTCTTATTTGCTCTATGTAAAAATATATTGTCCGTTCTTTGGGCGCATCAGACCACAGTATCGGTTTACAGTACCTGGTTTTGTAACACTGTGGTTTTCCCATAAGTCACATTCGTTCCCTGGGTTCTATTCTACTGCAAGGCCAGTGAGATTCGAGAAGGTTGCCTTCTGGGGATATGGACACAAACGACGTGTCTGATGCGATTTCGCAAACGCATCTGGTGTACAAACATCGGCTTCTATAATTTAATTTATTGTCCTCCAGGGGCGGTAGGATAAGGATTTATGGTGTTTTCCCAAATTTCACTTTACGACGCTCCTATTCATCCGATTTGCATGATTGACACGGCGTTGTATTCAGGAAACATGTAGCCATCGCGCTATAAGTCCACATTTTTTAAATTTTTTCTCGGAAGTTCGAGCACCAATTTCAAATTCAAGGATTTGCCAGATTTTTGGAAAAAAGGCTTCGTAGCGTAAATTCTATTTTAAAAAGGCGTCAAATGCTGTTTACAGTTCGAAAATCGGACCATTGGTTCAGACTTTATCGGTAAATTCCCCTATTACAGTGCTGCGATCTATTGAATTTTCCTACACGTATTTTTCGGTGCATTTAGTCTTAAAGTAACACTGAGCTTGCGGGCGAGGTGGTTTGCGTGCTCTCATGAAGCTGAGATCTATGTCCGGTAGAAGTGTAGATTGGTTAAAGAATCTTACTACTGGTAGAGTTAAAGAACATTATTACTGGTAGGGTCACCCAAACGGTAGACCTCAGCGGAGGAGTCAGACGAAGGGATGTCTCACAACGACCACCTTTCGGTTCCCTTCCAAGTCTTGACACTCCCAAATTTCGCTCTATACCTTTATCTAATACTGCTCCCGCCCCTTACCAGCGACTCTTGTTGCCAGGTGGTATACGTTTCTAGTGTTGCACTGCTTTGCACTACTTTATGTCATACTACTTTTATCTATTCTACTTTACCTCTCTTGGTCCCTTGCATTTTCGACCCCGAAGCTACTAGGTCTCGAGGGCGTGGGCGTCATTCATCTTCTTTTTCTCCTTCTAGTACGTTTCTTCTTTTCTTAATAGTCTACTCACCAATATTCTACATCATTTCTCCTAAAGGGAAAGTAAACCCCATACAAATCCAGGACCTTCAGGTTGGGGGTTCGGAGATACGCTAACAACCCTTCACCAGAAAAAAAAATGGTTCAGAAACTCTAAGAAAAATGCCGCACTGTTTTTGGATGATGGCGTACTAAACGGAAAAAGCACATGATTCGGGGAACTTAGAATGTGAGGAGCATGTTTAAACCGGGTGCAAACTTAAAACAAGAACTAGCTACATATAAAATATCTATAGTTATTTTACAGGAAATGATATAGACAGGAAAAGGAATGACGGACTCGGGCGATTACACAGTATGTTACAGTGGTCACAAAAGAATGACAGAACTTGTTACAGGATTTTTAATACACAAAAGTGTAATACATTTTGTCACACAATTCAATCCAGTAAACGAAAAATTATGCTCTACTGGAGGAAGAAAGAATCACCGAAAATATCTTCTGTAAAGAACCCGAAGGAAGACGAAAGACCCCGCTTAAAATGGCTAGTTGTTGAAATGGATTTGAGATCAATGGGAGTGATGGGGTGGAGAAAAAAGGCAAAAGAGAGAAGTGAATAGATATTGATCGTTTGAGACGAAAGGCTAAACTTGAAGGGCCATAGTGCGATAGAAGTAGTAGTAGTAGTAGTAGTAGTAGTAGTAGTAGTAGTAGTAGTAGTACTAGTACGACCATGCACGTGCATTTTATAAACAAAAAGAGTGACAAATGAGATACTGCCATTTTCTATTCGGGTAGCTTAACACACGTCCTATGATTGGCCGAAATGCTTCTGCAATGCAATAACCTAACGCCAATGGGCAGTCGTTTTATCAAAATCTTGAAATCTTCTAGAACGTTCTGGAGTGAAAGGAGGCCATAACCAAAACGGCGAGTACTTCTTGCTCCACACATTCGGCATTCGCCGAGCAGCTCGTCCAATAACGAACAGCTGATGTGTTCAGCTAATATTCACCCCTTTGATGTGTCCCTGAAGAGCGACTCGCGGTGGGTAGGACGAATACCGAATCTTCGTCACTCGACGAATCGCAAGCAACCCATCCACACTACTCGGGATTCACCGAATGCCACATTTGTAGAGCCGTCTTCAGACAACCGCTAGGCACTTCTTGTCAGACCACCGCCCGCTCCAATGCTTGATTTCTTGTTAAGCCGCCGGGCACTTGATTTTTTTTTGGAACGCCGTGATACGCGTTTTGAATTTTTCAGTTTGTCAAACTACCCTTCAGAAGCGATGTATGGGAAAGTCACCCACATTTGCTTGCGTAATTTGAAAATTTGAAGGACACTTACTACATTTTCGAAATTACGCTACGCGGCTTCCGGAACTTCACCATTCCGTAAAGTTTCGGCGAGTATTACAAAAAATTTGTTACCGTTACCAAAATGGACAAAATTATGAGCGCCAGTTGCATCGCATCTGAAAGTGAGAGCTGAGGAAGATACTTGTGGACGCGACTACGATAAACTGCGGCGTGGGCCGCGAGCCAGCCCGACAGTTCCCGCTACCTGTTGCAGCTTTCGCCCGCCCGCCGTCTCAGCCCCTTTTTTCAGACGATGGGGTCACACAGTGAAAGGACGCAACAGCTGGACGAGGGTGACTGACCTCCACAACAAACATGGGCGATATCATCGCAAAACCTGGCAATGGCTCCCGTTAGGCCCTTCAAGCAATGATTTTTTTTAAAAATGGATTCTGGCTCAAACAATTTTTTTGTGTAATTCAGGCAACGATTCTTAGGTTCTTGGCTAGAATAAAATTCTAATGGCAAACCAAGTTTCTGTAAGCGTAGTCTTAAGATTTTTCAGGGTTAGATTTTAATTAGAATAAGTTTTGTTTTGGGAGAAACTGAACTCGGGCAGAAACTCAGTTCTTGCCGTGCTTGTTTTATTTTGAGTCATTCATCTTTAAATTTTACCTTATTCAATAACTTCTTTTATTCATAAACGACGTCCATCAATCTCACTCAATTGCAGGTGACCCATTGCCTTCTGAGCTAGCCAGCAGGTAAGTTGAGACGGCCGTGAAGGTCACACTATTTACATTATTAGAGATTCCAATTAATAAACCTTGTTTTTCAATATTGTTTAACTTAATGTAAAAATAAAGGATACAAATTATTTAAATATATTAAATATTATTTAAAAATTTATTAGTTAAAAAAATATTCCACTGAATTGATACAGCTTAAAAGTTAATTTATATTTATTTTCAGACTCTTTGTTTACCTTTAATTCTTTCAAATATTGTATTGTTTTGTCTCTCTAAAATTATTTTCAATTAATCGATAAATTGTTACTTTTCAACCAATTGAAATTTTATTTTCTTTCGATTATAATTAATGAATTAAATTAATTGGAAGAGTTTTGCGATCACTATACGCGGCGACATTACATCCCGTACATGCGTTGAACGGTGGTCGACTGTTCTGCAGACTTTGGCAGCCAGAAGGCGGCCGCTCGTAATGTCCCCCCTTCCGCCGAGCGTCGGCGCGGAGCCTCGCTAGTCTCGAGCGGTTGTTTTCGCCTGAACGCAGAGTTCTACCTTTCAGTCCTCTCAAACAACCGCTTCCCCGTTCTAGGTATTCTTCCCCCTTCTCTCTTCAGATACTGCCCAACTCTGTACATGGGAATATGTTTACCATTTCACCAATTGCCATTGCGACCGAATAGCTTAGTGTGAAATTGACTGCCTCAGCAAGAAACCAAACCGGGACCTCCTAGGAAATTCACAGAACAATGGGAGATCCACGTTTGATTCCTGGCTAAGACAGTCAATTCCACGAAAATAAAAACATAATAATAATAGTAATAATAATAATAATAATACCCCTACTATACTACTACTACTACTACTACGCACCTACTAATACGCAACAACGTCATCAGAAAAGCGATAAGTCACCATTCTCTTTCTCTAGAAACTGTTCAATCAATAAAGTATATCTATATAAAGACCTACCCTCTTTTTAAGTCTCAAAACTTCTTTCTTTGTTAAAACATCCGCCTTAGCAATAACTGGAACTATGTTGACTTTATTGTGCAATTGCTTCATGAACTCGATATCCAGAGGCTTCAACCTACAAACAAATAAATGAATGAAGAAGAAAAAAATACAACATGAATGAATAAAAATGAATATTACCCAAAGAATAAAAAAAATCATTGGTTCAAACACAAGAAAACTTTTAAGTATTTTAATATAATTATTCCCAAATTTGCCTGATATCTGGCATCAGTAGTAGAAAGCAAAGTTCACAATTGTTCACGTTCACAAATGTCCTCCACACTCAATCAGATGTTTTGTTTATTTGCACTTTACAACATCTGCTTTGGGTCTTCAAACAACTATCCACACTACATGACTCATTATGGCATCAAATTATATTAAAAATTAAAATATTCATTCCTTTGATATTTCTTTTACATTATTCATGGTAACTTTTGATTTCACATTACTAATACACTTTGAAAGTCTTAATTTTTTCAAATGATTACAGAAAATTTTGGTATTATCTTACCCTTTCTTTAAACAAGTCAATGTTTCCCCACATCGACTATGGCTGTTTTGCTGTACATACTAAAATACTATGCAACCAGTAGTGCTTACAGCACTTACTTTCTTGCATTATTTGTGCTACATAATATTATAAAAACCCATACAAATGTGGTTAGGCGGAAGAGCAGGCCCTATGGCCTGAGCCTCGCCATTAATACAGACATCATCATCATCATCATCATCATTATTATTACAAATTTGTGGCAGTGTTGGGAGGTGAAAGTAGGAACTCGGATCACACAAATGGCTTCTGTATTGATGAGAACTTATCTGAAGCAGTGGTAAAAGTACTGGTATCTTATGAAATGAATTGATGATCTACATCCATTTTTTTGTTAACAAATATTTTCAGCATGGGTATATTTATGAGATAATGATTCCACTGGCAAAGAAATAAATAATAGTTCACTATAGAAATCACGACCTTGAAATACAAAATTAGTTTACAGGACTGGTCAACATGGATAAAGAACCAATTAGTTATGCCAATGCTTTGAAATAATTAATTTCTTCATCAGGGCAAGAATACATAGACAAATCAACAATGCATGAGAACAACAAACTAAAAAGTAAAAAATTAATTCATTAATTAATTAACACTCTACAAATAAACGTTTATAAACCAAGACAAAAACAAGCAAAAAACAAAACACCAAAATAAAGAAAGTACACACCTTACGACTACACATTAAAGTCCAGCCTAATTTCCAGCCACCACTCCCAACTCCACATGGAGTTACTAAAGCATGTGGGTCCATTGCCCGACAAGTCTGGATCGGGCCACAGCCCGAAATGAAAATAAATGAGAATTGGTTGAATTGAATGAACCACGCGATACAAACACTCCATGCCACTCCACCGTGTTTCCGGTCAGGTTAAATTAAAATATAACCAGACAACATTCTGAGGAAACCTGTGGCAAATCAAGTCCATCAAAATTAGATATATTGACCAAATTTATTATTATTTATCGAAGTTAAGAGAAAAATTAAAATAATATACTACTGCATACTTCCGGTCCAATTTTTATGGGACGGTCGCACGTGTCAGGTGGCGACGAGTGTATTAAAAATTTCATTGCGCGTAGCGCCGCTGAGGACGCCAGGAAACGCACTGTTTCTTGCTACCCGAGGCGTTTTCGGGCGCGCCCGGGGAGCTGTGGAATCCAGTCTTTGTGTCCAGCGCAACCCACGCCAGGCCGCACCCTCGACTCATTAGAAAGAACTCTTACCGCCCCCAACCGAGCGACGTGCCGCTGCCGCGCCTATCTCTCGGAACCCGAGTGATGATGGGAGTTTCCCGGGATTTGGCAAGGCGCGGGCGATCGTCATCGACGCCGCGATAGGGCGGAGAAATCGAGTGACGCGCCAATCGCGAGAAACGACGCAGGGGAGGATCACGTGAACCGCAGTCTTCATGGCAAGCTCTGGACGCACGCTCGGTCATTCTATTCGGATCCGCAGAGCCAGCTTGGCTGCATTATATTCCGATTTCGGGAGTGCAAGCTCTCTACATTCTGGCGTCGGAGTCAGCAGCCAGTTCATTCCATTTCTGACCGCGGAGCCAGCCGGTAGCTGCCGCGCTGACGGACAAAGGACCGGGGTGAAGGCGCCCCAGCGACTACGCCACTTCCAGACGCTGGGTCAAGGGGCTACCGCTCCCGCAAGCCGAGTCATGACCGTCCGAAAGGACAATGACCAGGGGGCATAGATGAACTCTGGCCATGACGGCGGTATAAGCTAAGATTGGTTTTAAGGTAGTACGATTAACTTTAGTATGAGGCTTCACCTAAATCGCAAATTTGACGCATTAAATTCATTTCAAAACAAGTGAAATCTCGTTTTGAATGTCGTAGTGGTAGTTAGTCCCAAATATGCATGCCTCCCTCTAGGGAGTCTACCGACGAAGCAGCCGGGACAACGCTGAATCCGAGAAGAAAATCAGGTAATCAGAGAGCGTGGTCACAATATATATATATATATATATATATATATATATATATATATTATATATATATATATATAATATATATATATATATTCAAGATCAGAATCTGGTCACCATAACACCGACATTCTTGTAGATCGAATCGAAAAATATTCAAAGAAATTCTGTAACTCGTCAAGTACTATATGGGCATCAGAGGTCATGACAGGAGGCACTGATGAAGTCTATGGATCAATTTAAAATACACTCACTTTCCAAGCGGAGACAAATTGCAGATCTTATATATTTTTTTAAGATCATTAATTGCGAAATTGAATGCCAAGAAATATTAGAACAATTTGAATTTGTCTATTCAAAACTGGCTTGAGATCGTATAGATTACTGGAATTCAATTAAGACTACTAAAAAATTATGTATATTATGGGTCCGAAAATAGAATAGCGAACCTAGTAAATGATATTATTCCAGCATAAACTTCTTGGGGGATCCACATCATCATTCTCGATACAGATAAAGAAAATTATACACAACAGATAATGTGTTATGTTTAAAATATTTATTACAAAGATTGTAAACAATGATATGAATGTGATCTTACGGTTTATATATCTCAATTTAATTTAATTAATTTAATTATATGCATCGATTGGTTGTATTTAAAATTGTTATAGTGTATTGGATGTGATTGTGCAGTGTGGTATATAAATTGTTACCTATATGTACAAAACGATTGGCGTGAATAAGTAAATATATATGATTCATCATTCAAGTGGTGTATAATTATGACTGAGAGCATTGCCAACAAATTCGCAAAAACCCATGCAATGAGTTTGGAAAAAGGAAGACCATATCTACTAATTTTACAATAATAATAAAACATTAGTATGCAACAAGATATCCACATTTGAGTCTAAAACATTCGAAACCAAAAGACATCAGGTTTCCCACAGATATAACTATTGCAATTTTAAGACTATTAAAAACAAATGGTTGAACCTTAAATAATAATAATAATAATAATAATAATAATAATAATAATAATAATAATAATTACAAATTTACAAACTTTCTTTTACATCTCAGTCATCTGACTTAGTATTTAGAAATGCCACATGGTAACAAATTGCATGAGCAAAAGTTGGTGAGAGTAAAACAACCCAATGAATTCAGGAGTAGCAATATTACATGAAGCCAGATAAAAAAAAGTGATAGAACTTAGGCCTACATAACACATGAAAATCAAATCACAATATAGATGGACCATGGAGATATTAAGGGTATAATTCAAGATACGTGTAACAGCTCGATCATTACTATAAAAGTAAACATGCAAGTGATTTGAATAATAACAGTTTGAATTAAAATGCAAATAACTATAATAATCAACACTAACTTACAAGTGACAATAACACAATTAGATTACAAACATTTGGCATACTACAATTTGATACCCTACCACGAGCAGATACACTAACCAACAATTAGAATTCAAACCAAAATTAAATATCAGGTTATCAACTAGTATTACATTATTAGCCTACATTATAACATTGGATGAAATGTTAGATAGTAACTATTACAGATTTAAGAGTGTGAGGAGTGTCACAAGGGTACAACCATTTTAATTAAGAATTGAAAACATTTTTATTCAAACATCCCCTGACAAACCAAAAAATAGAAGGCACTGCTTGATGTAACCTTGCATTAACCCTAGACGCCTGGCTTTCTAATATCCCCTAGAACCCCGAAGTTGTTTTGACTCCGAGCCTTAAATGATACTTCTTAAAAGAAATATTGCACAAATATTTATCTACAATACCAAAACAAAACTAAGGGTTATTCTTTAGCCTGTAATGGAATTATGCCAAATTTTAAATATATGTTAAAAAATTCTTGCCAACACTATTCCGCAGAATGGAAGTTAAAGAAACATCTTGGACGGAAAGAGAAAGTAAACGGAAATAATATGTTAAAAAGTATACTTTTATCTATGAATAATATTTTTGTAACAATAACAATAGAAAAGTGTTATATACATTTAATTTTCCGTAACACTAGTTTCTCATGAGTCAGAAAAATATATTTCCCCTTCATTGCACTTTCCATACTGTCTACAATATGTCAAGATTATTAATTTTTTTTATTTAAAGATATTTATTATAAACATATGTTACAAATTTATGTTTGTTTATGTTGTATTATGACTGATGAACTTGATGACTTTTCATTAAATAAAGAAGACTTGGAAACAATGCAAAGTGTAAGGAATGCTCCCATATTTCTTCAGAAGGTATCTGAAATACTCGAAGACATAATAAAAAAAATTCGGCGTTAAAATATATGAAACAGAACCTATCAGTAAGAAACCCATGCCATTATTTGGCCACTCACTAAGTTACTGAATGGGGAGGAGTTTTGTCATCAAAACAGATCACAAAGCTTTAATAGTTTTTGAACCAATGCAAGTGGCAGAACGACCGACTAATGAGATGGTCGCTATGGTCACAACAGTTCGACTTCCAGATCGAATATGTTGAGGAAAAGAAGAATGTCTTACCCGACTTGCTAAGTTGCAAGTTTCAGCCGCGGGAGACGGACATTCTCCGTAGCTACGTCGAACGAGTCAATGTAATCGATTTAATGATTCCCTAAGGTTTGTTATGGGACTTGTCCAGTTTGGCGGGTCTCCACAGTCGTGATGATGAACTCAGCCAAGAGAGTTCTGTAAGAGAGAACCCAACCAGAGGATACGAGGATGGTCGCAGAACAGCATAGAGATTCCGGAAAATGGAAGTTAAGTAACGAAATAGTGCTCGTTCGGATGGATACCGATCCCGTAACATCGATTTTGGATACCGAGAGAGCGCGTTTACAAATCAACAACCACCGCAAGCTGCGCACTACGGATCCTCCGAGATAAAATCCGTTATTAAAGAACCGTATTATTGGAACAACCCAGATAGGAATATAAAAAAAGAATAGTCACATCGTGCGAGACGTGTATGAAAACAAAGTTTCCATATCGAACATATGCGTGGGCGTTAGTGTCTATAATTCCCGAAGAGAAAATTATTGCCATGGGCCTGTGTGGCCCGTTGCCGAAATCTGGGCGAGGGAACAAACATACCATGGTTGCTATCGATCTGTTTACTAAATTCTCCGAAGTTTACCCCATCAACAAGATCAAACACCAGTGTTTGAGAGAATTAGATAAGTATACGCGAGTAGCCGGAACCTATCGCAGGGTGTTAAGTAATCACGGGCGCCAGTTTACGAGTGAAGAGTGGAGGCGATCATTAACCGAGAAAGGCATATCCCCGATATACTCGTCGATTAGACACCCACAATCAAACCCCAGCGAGAGGGTAATGAAAGAGGGTATTCAGATTGTTTTGCACATATTGCAGCCGCAAGTATGACGACTGGAGCGACACAGGTAGTTAAATTATACTAAGCACGAGAGCATAGGAATGAGCACCCATGGGGCTCAATATGAACGAAGGCCACCGCACGTCCTGGAATATTTAGACCGGGAGGAGCTCACGAGCAAAGAACGACATTTTACGAAACAGAAAATCATGGAGAAATTGGTCAAGGCAGCGGACGAAAGGAAGAGGAAGGTTAAAACTAATCCTACGTTTTCCGATTCACTCAAGAGTCGTGTTACGAAGAGGGCCGTACATTGTTAAAAGACAAATGGCGCCGAATGTGGTGGAGTTATTAAGCGACGAGGATCAAACCATTGGGAAATTCAATTTCTACAACTTCAAACACTGTTGAAATTAAATGAAATAAAATTATAAGAAAATGAAAATGATGAGAAGGGTATTATGAACTTATATAATAAAACAAAAGCAATGTGGAATATAGAAAAAATTCGACCAAATCAAATAGAAACGATCCAGTAACAGTGTCCAGTTTCTTTCACCAATACTTTTCGAGAATTGCTGTCGATCCCGCTAAGGGTCTCCAGCTCCAAAATTCAGCATCAGACGTTTCCCCAAAAATTTTAGATGCGATGTTAGTTTCCGAAACTTCTTCCAATGACATTCTCAAAATAAATCGAATAACAAATTGGAACCAATTTCATTGTTTATTTAGGTGGTGAATGCGAGACTCTCTCTTCAAGCAGCAGACAATTATAAAGCCGCTTTAATATTTTTCGAACAATTGGAATACGACAGACATGCAGACTCTAGCGTCTCAGCAAAAGCAGCTGGATATCTAAGAAATTTGATGTCATTTGATTTCTTCTTTTTACTGCACATTTCGATTGCAATTTTTTAACGTATCGAAATGTTAAACACCGAACTTCAAGAACTTGAGTTGTGCATTAATAAAGGTTATAAAATGATTAAAATTGTTGAAGATCAAATGAACAAAATGCGAAATTCACAATTTGAGTCTATGGAATAATGTTGTCAAAGAAGCAGCACATTTAGACATTGATGAACCGGAAATAAAACGAGCAAAGGAAGTTCCTAAACGGTACAAATATTAGTCTACAGAAAATGAACATAATTTTTGTAAGGAGTCCAATTATAATACAAAAATATTTTTTTTGAAATATTAGACCAAGTTCTTATGTCGTTTGGAACCCGCTTTGATTCTGATACTATGTCATTTTTAAATACATGCGAAAAATTTGTAATTGGAAAGACTTCTGAGGTAGATGCTACTGTAGAGTTTTATAATCCAAATGACGATGACGAAGAATTTACCTTGGATCGCAGTAAGCTTATACTTTAACGTGACAGGTTTTTTAATATAGCATTGAAACAAAATTATTCAATTGCTTCACTCCGCGATATTGTAAAATTTTCAAAATAATCTTCAGTCCTACATTTGTGCTATGAACTAGTGATGTTGGTAAAGTTTTTACTTGTGCCGAATTCATGTTCTTGCGAAAGGTAGTTTTCAGCAATGCGACGATTAAAACATTATCTTCGAACAACAATGGTGCAAAAACAAAGTACGAATTTACGGTGCGTAAATGTTATTGTAAACTTTAAAAATATAGGGCATACATGTTATTTTAAGTTAATAAGAAAAGGAAAATTGCCAAATGAAATTGTTGTTAAAAATTACATTGTTATTGATGTTGAAAATGAGTAATTTTAATTCTCTCTCTTCAACCCCCCCCCCCCGCAATTTAATTTACTCCATATGCCAGAAAATTTTACTTCGCCGGCCCTGCCTTAACGAAAGCAAAGCGACCGGCCCCGACAGAGTTACAGCAGTAGCTCTTAAACGACTGACCAAACACACGACAAACTTCAAAAAAGTCTACAATGCCTGTATCATACTTCATACTTCCTTGTAAAATAGCAAAGATTAAAATGATACACAAGCCCAACAACCCCTTCCATAACACTGACAACTACACACCAATCAGCCTCCTAACACATTTTAGGAACGCACCATCCTCTGCAAAATATCCCCAATATTAGACGAACGACTCAGACCAACACAATTCAGCTTTCGAGCAGACAGGACTGGACTACAGACATTACGCATCACTGCTGACATTGCGACAAGACTCCAGGAGCGAAAAAAACACCCGTTACCAGCCATCTTCCATGACTTTTCCACTGCCTTCGACACCGTAATTCATTACTCTCTTATTTACAAAATCAGCCCACACATCCACTTCCTTCTTTCACTTCTTAAAAACTACCTGACCAAACGAACTTTCTTTGTCAACCACCTAAATTCCTCTTCCACTTCCAGACCCATTCTCGCCGGCGTACCACAAGGGGCAGTTCTATCATCTGTTCTCTTCCCACTATACACCAATGACTTGCCTACATCCCAAAAGACAAATGACTACATCTATGCCGATTGAATTGACCGTGACAAAAAACAAACTAACTCTCTCCATAAACATACTTCAACAGGACTTAGTCCGTATCACCGAATGGGCAAAAGACAACAACCTCTGACTAAATCCCACCAAAAGGCAAGCCATTTTCTTTCATAGAGGCACAACATACAAGACCCACATGACTTCACACCCACTATTCATTGACAACACACCCATGAACTGGACTAAAGACAAAATATCTTGATGTGACACTTAACAACAAATTACTCTGGACGACATTACACAAAAAGCGAACAGACCACTTAATTCACTAACATCCATACTGACTCATCCCTTCACGCAGACAAAGACAAAGCTGTACATCTACAACACACATATAAAACCAATCCTGACTTAATTATGAGACCTGAGCTACAACAACCAACTATAAATACTAAAAAATAATCAAGACAGAAAACAGATTTCTCCTACTAGCCTTCAGACCTCTGCCAATGACATACTACAATAGACCAACAAAAACTTAACATGAAAGAAATTGTCTGAGGAGTTCATTTTTTTCTTAACAAATATTGGCAACTCTGTAGTGACATTAGCAGAATTTGAAATCTCTGAATAGATAACATAACCCCCTCTACCGAGTCAGGCACTAGCTGTCAAGTAGAGAGAAATATTTTTCGAACAATTATTACATTTCCCAATCATTTTCTCTTTCTCTTCTATAATAACAAACATCACCTCATAAATGCATAAATGTCAATTACAACTATTGTTTCTTACTTACCCATGGCCAAATGGGGAGATAAAATAAAAACAACAATGTATTCTATTATCCACTATGTTTCTTCTGTTTAGTCCACTTTCATCCCTCAAAAATCTCTCAAACTGATCATCTATGTATTGTATAATTGCTCTAAAACTTAAATAAAAAACAACAAAAAATTATACACTGCTAAAAAGTATATACATATGTACTCTATTACATTAAAATAAAATGAAACTAACCAGTCTGTGTTATCAATAGCATCACCGTATCCTGGAGTATCAACAACAGTCAAACGCAGTTTTACTCCTCTTTCCTCAATCTCAACTGTAGAAGCATCAAGTTTCACTGTCTGGTGAGTCTTCTCTGAAATAAAGAAGATTTAAAACCATTTTCTATCATGTTTCAGTAACAAAATATTGATTTTGCTCATTTACCAATAAAATAATTTTCTTACCAACTGCGTCTGGAACAACCCTCTCTGGATACAAATCAGTCAAAAACAAACTGTTTACTAATGTTGATTTCCCCAAACCAGACTCCCCGACCACCATTAATGTAAATTCAAAACCCTTTTTGACAGATTTTCGATGCACTTGATTTGGTAAATTTGCAAAACCAACATATCCTGGAGTTTCCAAACTTGCAAACTGCAAATTGAATATCAAAACATTAAATACGACGAAATTCAAGTGTCGATTGTAAAATGTACTATCACAAAATGTCATTAGCACCCGTTCCACAAAGTTACTAACCGTTTTTACTGATTCACTCGACATTTCACTCGACTTTTGCAAACACAGAACATAAAATAAACGCTCCTCTTATCCAAAATAATATTAATCATAAAGTATTGAAATTTGCTACATTAACTTTCACCACTAACACAATTACTCTAAAAATCTTACAAAAATCACACAAGGCAGTCAGTAGCACTAACAAAGAACTTAACCCATCAACAGTACACAGATCTTTCTCACTTTGTTTACTCCAACCTATTCGACCACAAGAATCAGTCAAACAGATATCCCTGTTATCCTTATTATTGTCGCCGGGAGCGGGGGAGGGTAAAGGGAGGGGCTCGGACAAGATAGCTAAAGAATTTATATAACGGAACTAAAGAGAAAAACAACTTCAATGTACCAACCCTACAGACAACGCACTCGTATTGTAGGCAGGTGAGCAGTGAATGTAACATGCTCTGTTGACTCGTCACGACCAATTCGTCCATAGAAGCATGAAAAATCTATAATGCTGAGATTTAAAAGGAGTCTCGCAAGAGATCATAGCATTTTAAATTATATATTGCTGCGGACGAGAAATTTGAACCTTAATTTGTGACTATTTCAATTGTTGCTTACACTGACTCTATTGCCAAATGTCACAGTCACAATCGTTGTAGTATTCGAAATCAAAAAAGATCTCAAAATAATTTTAAATTTGACTAGGATGTCTTCATTTAATTTTTATTACTCATTGCGAATTCATAAACTTAATTAAAAATTTCCTTCAATTTCGAAAATGATTTTATAACTTCGCTTGGTTGGTAATCTTGATTTTTGTAGCTGACGTGTTCGTGTTCTTCAACTTCGATCTTGTGTGACTGATACGGATGGTTGTACGTTGTCGCGTTTATTAAAATTAACAAAAAGTATGTTGGCTGTTCTAGTCGCTCTCTCCTTGTTTAGTCAACTGATTTACGCAGATGCTATTAATTGTAAAGGATGTGTGCCATTAGACTCGTACAGTTTTGATAAGGTAAAGAATTTCGGTACTATTAATTCCGCGTCTGTCATTGCATTACTTTCAATGAATACCTGTAAATAGTGCTAAAAGGGGAGTTTTGAGTTGCCAAATATAAGAATATGTTTTGTAGTTACATGGTGTGACATCTGTTTCAGATTATATCCAAATTTAAGGCTGCTGTTATTAAATTTGATGTTGCTTATCCTTACGGGGCAAAACACGACGAATTTGCTAAAGTTGCCGAAACTACATATTCAATTCCAGAGCTTTTGGTAGGCGAAGTTGGTGTGAAAGACTATGGCGAAAAAGAGAATTCAGATCTTGCCGAGCGATACAAAGTGAACAAAGATGATTTCCCTGTCATTAAACTGTTTGTTGCTGGAAAGGATGAACCTGTCACATTTACCAACTCAGATTTCACAGCAGATAATATAAAGAAATTTATCCGATCTAACTCTGAAGTGTATGTAGGCTTACAGGGCTGTATTGATAAATTTGATGCTCTTGCCAATAAATTTGTCAAAACTGCCGACACTGATTTGAAGAAAATTATTCTCCGAGAGGCAGAGGATATGTGGGATAAAACTTCAGGTCGTGCTGATCAAAAAGCTGCCGAAGTATATGTGAAAACAATGCGAAAATCTTTGGAGAAAGGTGATGATTTTATTGAGAAGGAGATGAAGAGAGTACAAAATCTTGCGAAAGGGAAGGTCAGCAAAGAGAAAAAGGAGGAAATATTGCAGCGTATAAATATTTTACAATCATTTAAACATGATGAGCTATGAAATGGAAGTTTGCATTTGGTGTAAATGTTTTAATTAGGCATGTAAGTGGTTTGTGTGAATATTTTATGTTAAGAGAGAAATGGTACAAGAAATGTGCATTTTTTCACTGAATCACATTTACTAGATCTCAGTATTCTAAGCATTTATTCTCGGGTGTGAATCACAGAATGGATTTCTGATTTATTGTGATGTGTACAGACTTTCACAGTATGTCATTAGGGAGTAGCACTGTGTCATTTTGATGTGATTGCAAGAAGACAGCCAGAATGCATAGATGAGTGTATTTGATACATTTCTTGTAAGCCTTTTTTTTTTTATTTTATTTTGAGGTATAAGCACAAAAATGGACACAAATTAATACCTTCATTTGTTTGCATCATAGACGTTTGTACCTTGTTGTGATGTTCCAAATATGGAGCTTGTTTGTAAGTTAATGAGAAAATAAAAATTTATTTCATTTTGAGAACATTTGCAGTGTTGAAACAAGATTGATTAAAAATTTTGGAAACATGAGAATTGAAATTTAAATTCTAACATTGACCAATGTTTTATGTTTATTGTTAAAAGCTTCATCAGGTTTTTCATGATTATGAATGTGTCACTTTTTCAACTAGTGAATAAAAGAAAACCTATTTTCATAAAAAGGAAACTTTATACAATATGAAGAAAATAGATACAAGTTGAATATTTGCTACATCGAATGTAGCACAACTATGGATTGAAAAAATTAGGATGAAATAAGAACACAACTCATCCAATATTTGGCATACCAGTGGGTATTTTGCAGTAATTTTGGGGTATATGAGAGTCACACAAATATTCTGCATGAACAGATAAATTTTATTTTGTTTGGCACAAATGCCCTATTTTGTTGTGGCTGCATAATTTTTGTTTCATAAATTACCAAAGACAACCTTTTAATGTCTCCTTAATTTTTTTTTCTTTATCCTTTTATCAACTCGTTTTCAATAATGAATTATAATTTACATACAATGGAAATTGTTAAAATTCAAAGCTGTATCATATTAAAAAATCTCTAAAAGTGCAATTTATATCCTAAATTCTGTTCAAATTTCAATTACTCAGTGCCCAGGTTAATTCTCGATTTGTCTGAAATTTTGCAGAGGTGTTTACACAGAGGCATGTGGAATTATAAATGATTGTTTTCCTCTCAGTTCACAGAAATGAGGGTTATTGCTAGGGAGTGAACTTCTATGATTCTACACATTTTGATCCATTGCTTCAGGGCATAGCTGAGTGAAATTTCTTGATATTTGGCAAGAGTTGGATGCTATGTAGGTTAATATGTTAGAGCATATTTGGCAGGTGTGTTGTCCTTTTATTGCACATTTCATTAAAATAAAGACGTCTTTAAAATGTTTCATAGAATCTGTTTATTTGAGAGCATTCATTGATTAGAAATGGCTTGTTACAATTTGTTTTTTCTTTTCTATAGGTAATAAAATACTTGTTCAAATGAAGAATACTTCTTGATATAATCTTTAAACAAGATAGGAAAAATTAAACAAAACATGCAATGTACTACACTAAGGTACATATTTACTTCAATTATTTCTCTTGCGAAGTAAGCTACGTTATACGATATTTACACAAAAATATATCTTTAACAACACTTTAATTAACAACTTTTAGGTCACAAAAATCCTCTCCACAATAATCACCTTACGGCCCCAGCTCCTTAAGGATAAATGTACCAAGTGGCCAAGTGGTCCACGTTTCTGTCATTGCAGTAGTTGGATGACGACTGCCGGGGTCCTGCTTGCCCACCCTCGACTGCCGGTACTGGGTCTACGCTCCCCTGCACCGCAACGGTTGATTCTGGGGGACCTTCCATCGCGGGTTTCTTTTCTGGGTCACCTTCCCCTAGTGTTTTAACGCTACCGCCAGCGTTGTCCCAGTAGTGGGGCTGCCACTTAGCTGCGCCTGCAGGATTTCTTTAGAGTTGTTTCCCCTAGGAGGGTTGGCTTTGCATGCCTAAAGAACCCCTCCTTGCCTTAAGAGGAAGTTTTAAGGTATTCGATCATTCGCCTCCTAAGCCGGTGGGACTCTTGCATCTTCTTTCACCCTCGGAGACGTTGGCCCTCCCACGTTAACAGCTGCCACTCTTGGAGGTAGGCGCTGCTTCTTCTTCTGGAGTACTTTTTAGTCTCACCTCTCCTTCGACCTGACGGCCTAGGGAGGCCATACCAGTCGCTACTCTAACGGTAGTATAGCTCCCAGGGTCATAGAGATACTCAAGCTCCACCAACTACAACGTCATGTACTCCCCAGGTAGAGATTATTATTATTATTATTATTATTATTATTATTATTATTATTATTATTATTATGCCTCAACAGCTGATCTGACGCAAGCACGACCACGTTTCTGCCGCCCGAGTAAAAGGCCCATTCACAATACAAACAAAAACAAGAATAACGCATAGCCGTAAACATTAACTCAAAGTGATAGACTGAAGTATTCACATACACGTAAGCAAAATAAAAACTTGACTTACTATAGGCTCTGAGAAATTCTAGTTTACTCTTGGTTGGATGTGAGAATCGATTTAGAGGTATCGACTGTGTCCACTGCCCATGGTGTTAATTCGGCTATCGACTTTGCTCCGGTTTCGATATTTAGTTACCGTTCTGTGATATGTTCATTTCTTATGTCTTAAGCTTAAGCACAGAAGCTTGCAAGCTCTGAAATTAACGCCTTACGTGTTAAGCTTATGCGAACGCATTGTGAATGAGTCCACTTATGGACGTCCTAACTTTTATGTCAACGCCATGCTTATGTTTGCATATTGAATGGGCCCTAAATGGGAGCATCGCTCTCCCCTACTCTCAGCTGTCAAGGCGACAGAAGTATTATTCGCAGTATACAAGATATGGAATTTTAAATACACAGGATCTTTAGCTTAACTTGCAACCCATGTCTTTTTCTTGCTTTGGCAACCGCGTGTTTTCCCATTCAAGAGCTTAGGCGGGCAGATATGCGGCTCACACGCCGAAAGCATTTTGCGCTGCACAGTGGGTGAGGTGGGGAGGGATGAGCAGAGACAACGTTTAAGTGATTCTGTCGAGAATGCTTAAGAAACAAAGCTGTAATACTGAAGATGTGGAGGGTGTATATGTGTCTCTAAAAACGGTGGCACGTACAGAGAAATGAGTGACTGATGGCAATTATAAATTCCCGGGAAAAATACAAAATTGCAATTTTCGTATCAATTAATCACCTATAATTTATAACGCGTTATTTTACTTTTTTTAGTGTTACTTCATTTATCTACTGTAACTTTTTGTATCTTAACTTTAATGAATCGAGTTCAAAAGATTGTGTGATGGTATTAGAGCGAGTCATAAAGTATTCGAAAGACCCGGAAGAGTATTAACTATACCGTTAAATGTTTTGTTTCGGATCCGTTAACACAAAAATGAACTAGTAAACCTAAAATAACTATTAACTCTACGAAGCAGCATTGGAGACCCTTGGGCCTAGGTTAATTTGGAAGCTCCCTATCCTTACTTTCAACGCCCTCCTCAATTTTAATGCTGATATATAAAAGAAATCTTATCAATTCACATTGTAATTTTTTAAAATATATTTTGAAAGTATTTCTTATTGCTCCAATTACACATTTTTCTAGCAAAACATTTAAACGTATAAGACTCAGATATTTATAATTTGATTGAAAAATACCACAAATTAAATCGTTTTAATTTATTGAATTGTACAATATAAAATTGAAATGCAGCCACAACATTCCATATTATACAATATTAACCAATGATGCGCGACTCAACTCCATTATGCCAATTTTTGCGTATAGTTTAATCATACATCACTTCATTTTTTGGGTCAAAATTTAGTATTTAACATTTCTAAGAACTATTGGGGGCTCTGAGCCCGTGAGTTCACACGGAACTGCTAGAATGTTCGACAAGTACTCGAACAGGCATTGATTCAAGTTACGCTTCAAATTGACATTGCAGTACCGCGTGTTGTGAAAGAATAAAATTTGGCAATGGATACAAGAGATATTGTTGAAGATCTTATAATTACTAGTATTTATTCTTCCAAAACAACCATACACATACAATATGGAGGGGGTTCGAACCACTTATCGTAAGTAAAGTGGATGAACGAGCTCTTTATCACGGCTCTTATTCCATTTGAATTGGCGGGTTATATTGCTCGCGGCATCTAAAGAAGGGAGATAGAATTGTCCAATCAGAAGTGTACTGAGGGGCAACGATTTCTTCGCTTTGTATACCAGGCAATTTTCTTAGGGAGGAAACCTTGTGGCGTCATTCCATCCAAACCAGTGCGGATGCAACTTATACTCACAATTACTTTAAAATAAAGGGCTGTGGAGCTAGAAACAAAAGCTTGACAAAATTTGTTTTTTCGTTAATTAACTATTAATTAACAAATTGCCAAAAAATACAATAGAACGTTCTAGCGATTGTTACAAGCCTAGCTTTAGCTAAGTGTAACTTTTATTGTACAATTTCACTTCAAAAGAAGAGAAATGTGGATCTTTTCACCCCTTCCCACCCATAGTCAGGGCTAGAAACCGAGCCTTTAGTTTACTGACAATTCTCGGTAAAAATGTACCCTCTTCCACGTTCTTAATGACCATTTCGTTCACTGTGCTGTTAGGAATTTCGTTCTTCCAAACTACATATATTGTGCGGAGTCTTCGTTTTAAGGGCTCGTTGTTCAGTGAAGACACCATATGTATAGTGAAAGTTCTTAGGTTTAGATTATGCGCCTGAGTTCAGTGCTTATCATGTTCACAACACACGCGTAGGGTTTAATAATTAAATAATGTTTATAGACACCTCTTGAGTTATTCACTTGTGTAGCATTTCCTCACACAGGTTATGGGCCCAGGTATGTGATCGTGAATTTGACGACATAAACGGGTCGTATTTAATTGACGTGTCGACGAAAGTTAACCTCTCAGGATGAAAATGGCAGCGTCGAGGATTGAGCTACGACACGTGGGCGGTGGAAATGCAGGCAATACTCGTCACGAACGATTTGTAGGAATACGCAAGCGGAAACTCAATGAAACTCGAACCAGTGAAAAATTATGTCAATGCGGCAGCGATATAATGGGACAGAAATGATCAGAAGGCTCATTCGCAAATCAATTTATTTGTCAAGCGAAATCAAGCAGGTAAAATCGTGTATTACAGAACGTGACACGTGGAATCGATGGAAGGATATTATTCAGTCAAAAGCACCGGCCCCAGAAGGCTACGTTGTTAAAGAGGTTAACTCTACACTAGATTACCAACAATGGTGACGATCGCGATCACTTTCATATTTTTGATACCATGGACAAATTGGAAGATATGGATATCCAAATGAATCAAGAATTACTACGCATGTTTCTATAGTTTCCCCACACGATTTGAACTTTCCAGGTCCGCCAAACAAATAAGGGATTCGTTGCCAAGTCCGGACGCTCTCCGAACCCAAATACGTGATTGAGACGAGTGACGCTCGCAAATCCCTCCAAGTTGACACGGAGTATGCCATGTTTGTGAACAGGAGCGACGAGAAAAACTAAACGGATCCGAAAACTGGCAAAAGCACAGACAATGTAGATGGTGTCTTAGAATTTCGCCGTCTTGTCATTAACCAGGACATCAAAAGTCGTTGGCATATTGACTGCCAAATTAATTCAATTTTGGCGCCACGCTTCGAAGAGCAGTTTCGCTGCTCTGAAGACATTTAAGAAAATATCATAAATTTAAGCTTTCCGCTTAGATGCTCAAAAAAGCCGCGCGAATTCCTTCCCAGTTGACCAAATACTCATTTCTTTTGTACATAGTTCTTTGACATCGATTGTCAACTGCTAATATTCGGGTTACCCATAGATCATCTTACCTCCTGGGAGGCCGCGACGAGCTCACATTTTCATGAACACTAGAGCCGCGAGCAATGTTGTGGCGATCGTGCACCGAGGTAACCATGGCAATATCTTCAATACTCATTAATTCTTTCAGCAAAGTAATAATCTTTGTTGATTTTGTGTTGATTCTGAAATCTTCTGAGAACAGTAGAAGGCGATGTTCGTTGGTTTCTGTTCATGCTCTCCCAATTGATCCAAGCAATATTTCGCAGCCTTAACAGTCGTAGTGTTGAGTTCTGAAGAAAAGTGACTCACAGAAGAACAATCAATTCCTACAATTCACTCAGAATTTGTTTAGTCAGTGGAGACCGTCGATCGCGAGTTATCCAATTCGTTATCCCGAAAGTGGTGTCTGGATAGTGGTACCACTTCGAATTTACGCGGAGATTCTGATAATTTTGTCGAAATTGATTAATCGAAGACGGGATCTTTGATCTTGGCAAACAACACGTCTACAAGGATCGTAGGAAATGGCACTGCAATTTTCAACTTGAGTATCTGGAGACGAGAAGGTATTACTTTCAAATTTATCGCATGTTCACGACCAGAGAACAATTTTGCTGTTGCAAAAGTTACCGATCGAAACCACGAGATAATTTTCAACAAGAAAGGTGCTGGACGCAGACTTGTATGCTGACAGGAAGGGCGACTTCTTTTATACGCGAGCATGAAGAGTGCTGGTTTGTCTTCATCGACCCAGTCGATTTATTTGAATCTGCTGCGTCGGAGACTCGCTAATATCCCTGATGGGAAGATGTGAAAAATCAGTGGATCACAGGTGTTCAAGTTAATAAACCTGAAAAAAAAAAATTGTGAAATCTGTTTGAAGGGGAAGATGTCCAGTCTCCAAAGATGTAAGAACGTGAGACGGCGCTCTTAGATTCCATTCACATGGACGTGTGGGCCATTGCAAACTCCGTCGCTGTCCGGTGCAAGGTAGTACGTAGAATATGTATGCAACTCACAGATGTGAGGTAGTTTTTCAAATACAAAGCGGAGATATTCGAGGCAACAGTGGAATATCATCCGAATGTTGGGACACCACCAACCCTATTACAGGCAAACTTGTCACGTTTGAGGCGGAAGAAGTTAAAACTGCAAACTACCTGCGTAATCGTCTTCCATCAAAGAGCTTGAATGGAAAAACTCCACAAGAGATACTAACCGGATTTTCATCAGATGCATTGCAGAAGTAAGGTATGCTGCTTGAAACGGGTTCCTGATAAACGGATTTTTTTTGGCTACGATGATGAATCAAACTGTTTCAGCCCGACAAAAACAAAGCATTAGCCACGATGTGAAGTTTCCGAAAAACGAGGAAATCACCAAAGACAAATAATTTCTTGCAATCTCAGACTTGAGTTTCGATGGATTTTTCCAGCACTGGCGTCGAAAATGACGAATTCCAGGAAAAAGTGACCCAACAATTGAAAAACGACCCAATAGCTATACATTTTTATCACCTATACGCCGTGATAAATAATTTTATTTACAAGTTAGTTAGTTACGTCTAGAATTCACCAATCAAAAGATGACACGTCGTCAGAATCAGTCCCGATTATGAGCAATAATAATAATAAAAATAAAACACCAACAAAAACCACTAAATTAATAGTTTCTATATATTAAGCCTTATATATTGATATGAAATACATTTTAATTCAGTGAAATCTACCATAAGAAAATATTGTGCATTTTAATTAAAGATTACTACATGAACACAATGATTCAAAATTTATATTGACATGGTCACTTCAAAAACAATTGTTTTAGAAAAAACTAAATTCAAAATTTTAAGCCCAAATTCGAAACACTTTTGAATCAAACCCCTGTTCAGCTGTATATCTTATACATATAGCCATAAAGAAGTCTGCAAATTGACACCTTTTCCAGTTATCTTAATTTGCAAGGAATCAAATTAAAATTTTCCAGGGAACCCAATTTGTTATACTTTACATGGCTGTACTTCACAAACAAGTAGAAATATTTTACTGCAAAATTGTAGTTTTTTTATTATTCATTCATACTGTGTCAAATTTCATCTCAACCTGAGATGGTGATGTAAAGTGGCTGTGTTGATTTAATGTGGAATGACCCGGTTACGAAGATATGTCAAATTCACACTCAACGTAAGAAGTTCAAGAGCTTTTGAATAATGTACCAGAACTGTATTTTTCCGATGAGAATGATTTTATATCTGGAATGTTGCCTAGTTTGAGCAATGGAAATTATACCTAGGAGAGTAATAATGATGCCAATGATTCTATTAGTGAATCTTTTCAAATTCAGCTTTTTTAGTTTCCTTTAAATTGAAGAACAATCTGAATTACTAGTGTGAGAAGTCCTGTGAAATAAAATTCCCTGTAAATAAAGACTCAATTGAACTAGACTATTTTCCACCACTGCATATTTAAAAAAAGTAAAGGCATAAATAAATAGACATGGAAATGGAACCATATCTGAACTTTAACAAAATATACCAAATGTAGTGCACCAATGTCCTTCTCAAATGAAGTTCACAGCGCTTCCCACCATTCTTTCGTGCACACACACACGAGATAGAGAGATAATAGACACAGCACATGTTTCTTTGAATTCCATTCCCACTACCATATTACAATCAAATGAGTATAAAATACATACGGAGTTGAAGAGAAAAGACAATTCTACTAGACTATGAACTGATGTGTTCAATAGTTTTTGTTTTACATTTTGAAAAATCATTATTTTGCCCATAACTAGGGGGGGGGATTTTGAAGACCTAAAACACTGCCAAAAATGATCAATAAAATGCTGTAAAAACGTCCTTAAGGAAAGAAGAAAAAAAAAAAAAAAATTTTAACTCAAGCTGTTGGATGTTGAAGTAATTGAGGCTTCTTTCTTTTGTTCAAGTGAACTCAATTTGCAAACTTCGAGTTTGGATCGTTCCATAAAAGAAAATGCTCTTCATTTATCGTGAAATTAGCCGAGCTGACAATTGTGCCGAAGAGTGTCACAGGCACCTTAGATTATATAGTACTCACAACAGCAGACATTACAATATACAAGCAAAGAAATTGAATAGGTTACTCAGGAATTCAGTCAAGAACATTTGTTGCACCTCGCAAATATTGTTTGAAGCAAATTCCATTAAAATGACATTAAAATTGATAAAATCATCAAAAAATGCACTAAAAATGAGAATCAATGAAAAATTTAAAATTATTACTTATAAAAATTGTTAATTTCATTTTGTCATAATGCACATGAATGTCTATACCAAACTGCATTGTTATAAAGCAAAAGGGGGAAAAATGACATTTCATTAAAATTTGCCCCCTACACAACACAGGAGTACCTGGCGTATTCCTCAGGATTGAATGTGTTAATATTGGCCATATTGCACGCAATCTTGTGTAAACACTACTTAAAAATATCAAAAACATGTACATGTTAATGAAAGAACTAATTAAGGAGAATAAATTTCAATTTAAGAAAAAATATATCGTCACTTTTGTAGTTGTAGGGAGACTAAAAATTTTCAAAAATCAGAGTTAACAGTGAAAATTGGACCAATGCCAATTTTAGAGAAGCCTATGACTTTTCTATTTAAAATATAAACTTAATAAAACAAATATCATTAGTTTCTTTTCCACCTGAAAGGGAATGTTAAACTTCAGTATTTCAGGGATAAAGGAAATTTTACAAAAACCTGTTTTCCATTCACTTGAAAATTCATCTTTCTCCAGATACTTTTTAATTCTATCAATCAATTGCTTCTTGCGAGGCACAATGACAAATCAATTCATTAACAAGTTTTTAGAAACTGTTGTAACACGGTTGGATCATTCATTAACTTGACTCACATGATATAACAATATTATTTATAAATTCAAATGATTACATTAATATGCAATTAATTATATGCTTAAAATAAACAAATATTAGGTAACTTAATCCATTCTTACCTTACAATTAATTAATTCAAATGTTTTCAATTCCGCATCGGTAGTATAAATTTAACATTAAAATTGTTCATCCTTTTTCAATATATCTCAGATTGGTAAGAAATCTTTAATCAACACATTGTGTTTGTATTTTATTCCTATTTGTGTACATGTAATGAATAGTATCTTAACTACTGCTTGCTGAATCACACCTGAAAACATTTCGATTCTCACCTATAAAAACTTTTGAGCCTACAATATGTACACACATTCATAAATACTGTATCTTTACTAAAAAACAAAAATTTCAACGCATTTTGAGAACAATTTTCAGATTGAATGACTATAAAGAAATATCCTGGAAATCCATTTTCACCAATTTTTTTTCTGCAGAAGAAATTGAGAAAAGATTAATAAGTAGATATATTAATTTCTACAGCAGCACTTATAGAAATTAAGATGTTACACAAAAGAAAGTGCAAATACTTACGAGTGAAAGGCATTCAGTTTGCACAAGAGATTCATCAAACTGCACTATCTCCAAAAATTTGTGGATAAAGAAACAAACTGAATTCAAATTGATAATTCCCACCAAAGAAAAGCACATACAAAATTTTCTCCCTAAGCCAATTTTAATACACCAACAAACTACATGCACACACGTTAACACTTTGGATAATGCATCTTTTCACAAATTAATGATTATTTTGTGGTATTTTGGAATTTACTTGCATTTCATAAAAGTTTTAATTGAAATATTTCCATGATGCTCATTTCCAACAATATTGCCATAAAATCTTGAATGTTCATTAAACATTAACCAATTGAAGCAAAAGACAGAAGAAAAAATACCACATACTTAATGAGGTATGTTATCATAATGCTTTTAGACACCCAAGTAACCAGTTATAAATTTGATGCAATTACCCTACGTATTATCACTACTAATTCATAGCACAGTATCAAAACAACTCAGGAATGTATATTTTTTCCAATCACACAAAACAAATATTCTCTTAATAATATACATCCCAACTTGCACACTGTAACAAAGGCAGCTTCTATGTACATAGCATGTACTATCAAGTTATAAAAAGGATAAGTAACGCAAGTAAAAAATGATTCATATTGTTCTCAATATGATTTATACAATGACGTCAAAATTAACAAAATATATGTTGCATCCACAAAGCATTTGACTGACAAATTTAGCAAAGGAATTTTTCTTTTGACCAATTAACTATTGCCAAAATTCAGAACACAGAACATGTAAATAAACAAATCTCATATTGTCACTTCATTTCTTTTTGAAAAGGACTGTATTATTTCATACTTAGTAAAATGAGAAGCCCCCCCACCCCTTCACAATTCCTAGATGAAATATTAAATATGAGGCTTTGGTGCTAATATATTCTTCTAAGTTTTTGTATTATCAATTAAGTAGAAAATTCCTTTGATAACTTTAGATCAATTAAAATATTTCATGAATCCAACATTATTTTCACATCTTGAAGAGAAGGGTACTACTCATTTCCTGAAACTTCAGGTTTATCTTCTACTTTTAATTTTTCTAATTCTTTGATAACTTTCTCTTCTTTTGCAACTTTTTCTGAGTTTTCTTCCTTCTCAATTTTTGAGTCTTTTTCATCCTTTTCTTCACATTCTTCTTTATTTTCACTTTCAGATTCTTCTGTTTCTGAACTCTCATTTAGCTGCTTATCAGATCCTGAAACAAAGTACAATGATTGAGACTGATGTACCATGTACTGATGGTTTTAACAGTACATTTCAAAAAGAATTCTTCGGTATCAGGGGACTCCAAAACGTGTATTTACGTTGAAATCTCTAAGTCGATTTCCGCAGCATTACAGAACTTTCCATATACTATGTATATTACACTGTATATACGTATGTATACGCGAAAGTAAGTAGTGGTGCCAAAGAATGGCACAGAGTTTCCCATATTTGTTTTCGATTTCCTTTGGTCTCAGCTTGCTATTACAACTTTCTAGCTACCTTCTATCGCCGCCAAACTACGTTTTTAAATTTGCGTAATTTTTCAGTTTCCTGATAGTAGAACGCAAATATTTTAAGAATATTAAGGAACAGAAAACCTCGTCATAAATTGAAAAATTTGGAGCTGTTTTAAGAAAATGGCAGTTACTGCGCTTCTGTAAATTCAAAACGAAGTCATTTTTAACTTTACGAAAAACTTCATTTAGTCATTTGAAGCATCTTAATTCACAAATATAATAGAGTTTACAAATTCCTGGAAATGTGCATATTAACGGGGAAGAAAAGGTGGAGAGAAGATGATGGATATTAGTGAGGATGTAGTAGTAGATAGATAGTAGGTTGGTAGAGATAATGAGGATGCGAAAGATTAGCTTAGAGCAACTACATGTATAGGAGTAGGAAACGAGGAGGAGAGAGAGAGGTAATAGGACGAAATAGTTAATCGTAGTGTAGATAATGAAATAGAAGATGGAGAGGAAGAGATGGAGTAGCGACGGGATTAGGAGAGAGAGAGGAGCAAGCAGTGTAGAAGGTAAGAGTAGAGTGATAGAAGAGAGACACAGAGAGCTGTGTATGATGCATGAGTATTAGAAGGAGAATAGTAGATATGAGTGACATGAAAAGAGTGTACAGAGTAAGCCTTGCACTAATGAGTTAGAGAGAAGTCTTTTTAATGGCAGAGGAAGGTGAGAGAGAGAGAGTACGTGGAGTGAGAGACGAATAAGGGAGAGAGAGAGAGAGAGGGGATAGATGTAGTGGATACGCTCGGAGTTAGGAGAGAGGTAGAGTAAGAGAAGAGAGAGAAGAGAGATCTGTCGAATGGAGAAAGATAGATTGAAGAAGAGTAGAAGAAGAGTGGGAGATAGTTAAGCAGTGATGACGTGATATAAGTGTTAATTTATTGAAGAAGAGGAAAGGAGAAAAGAGGAAGAGTGAGGATGAGAAGTAGAAGGAGAGAGAAGAGTGTAGTAGAGTAACGAGTGGTCTACGAAGAACGCAGTGAAGTGATTTCGAGGATGTAATGTTTGTAGGTAGTAGTGAGATGATCGAGGCCTAGTATGTAGATGCAGAGTGGTTAGCTTTCAGCAGATCGTGAAAAAGAAGTGGAAAAGAAGACAGAGAATGGAGTAGCAGCACAAAGCTCTAGATTGGACAAGAGCGCATGAAGAGAGTATAGCAAGAGATAGACGAGAGACGGAGAGAACGCTACAGAAGCGTCGTTATCAACAACGAGAAAGATGGTGGCTGGAGAGCCAGGCCATGAGGAGGAGTGGGCACATCCAGAAGCAATGGAAAATCTCGTAGGTAAGTGTAAGGTTATTGGTGACGTATTTTAGTGTGAGGAAGGGGTAGGATCGTGGAGCGTTTGCCAGAACTATCGCCCTTGTTTCAGGCGGATCGTGCTATCGCCGACCAAATGTTGGTTAATTTTAATTTTCCTACGAGAAGTTGTTGTTCGAGAGAGTTAGGGTTGCGCCAGTAGAAGGAGTAGGGAGGAAGAGAGAAATATTACTGTTAGAAAGGAGAATAGACGAAAGAGAGGAGAAGGGTGAAAAAGCAGGATTGTGTCCGCTAAGGAGTTCGAGAGAGGGGAGGAGAGAGGGCAGAGAAGGGGAGGGGGAAGAGAGGCCGAGGAGAGAGGGGTGATGCTTAATAGTTCTGTGCGTGAGACGAAACCTTTTGGACCCAGAAGAGTGTATAAAGTAGAGAGGGGCAAATGGCTGATAGTATTTGAAGCCTTTTTTCATAGAGCAGACATGTTTTTTGAGATATTCGAGGAGAGACTTCTTTATAGCGCGTACATCACTTTTTGATGCGAAACGACGATAATCTCACATCAAATAGCAATGATGTGAAATTCAAAAATGTCGTGATAGTACATACTAACTCGGGGATTGGGAGAGCAGTAAAAAATATATTTTTAGGTTCTCAGAGTAAGTTTTTTTTGGAGAAAGAAAAACAAGTGAAATGAATAAGGGGTTTAAAGCGAAATAATGGAAGCGTGTTTTATAGAAGGACGGAGGAGATGATCGAATGAGTATATAGGAGTACAATTAGGCACTCGTTTTTCTAAGGTAACTAAATAAATTTGGGAGCCGTGTTTTTGTGGGAGGAGAGAAATCTTGTTTTTTGAGTGTATTGAGAGGTTTTTTAATATTACCGACAATTTTTCTTCACGCAATATCGGCGCATGGAGAGAGACCGATCAGGAGAACGAGAGCAGAAAGACGGGGCAGAGAGATGGAGAGAGAGAGAGAGGAGAGGGAGGAGAGAGAGAGGAGAGAGAGAGGAGAGAGAGAGGAGAGAGGAGGAGAGAGAGAGGAGAGAAAGAGAGGGAGAGAGAGAGAGGAGAGAGAGAGAGGAGAAGAGAGGAGGAGGAGAGAGAGGAGAGGAAGAGAGAGAGACGGAGAGGAGAGAGGAGAGGTGGGGCGAGGAGAGAGAGAGAGGAGAGAAGGAAGGAGGAGAGAGGTAGAGAGAGAGAGTAGAGGAGGACGGAGAGGAGGAGAGAGAGGGAGAGGAGAGAGAGAAGAGGAGAGCGAGAGGAGGAGAGAGAGAGAGAGAGGACGGTAGAGTAGAGAGGAGAGAGAGAGAGAGGGAGGGGGAGAGAGAGGGAGGAGATGAGGGAGGGAGAGGGAAGAGAGAGGGAGAGAGAGGAGGACGAGAAGGGAAGGAGAGGAGGGGATAAGGCAGAGAAGGGGGAGAGAGGGAGGAAGAGAGGAGAGGAGAGAGCGAGGAGAAAGTTGAAGTAGTGAGAGAGGGAGGAGAGAGAGAGAGAGGGGAGAGAGAGGGGGAGGAAGAGAATGGAGGGGGAGAATAGGAGAGAGGGAGGAGAGAGGAGAGGAGAGAGGGGAGGAGAGAGAGAGGAGGAGGGAGGAGATAGAGAGGAGGAGAGGGAGGAGAGAGAGAGAGAAGAGGGAGGAGAGAAGCAGAGGAGAGAGGGAAAGGGCAGGCAGAGGGAGGAGAGAGGGAGAGGAGGGAGAGGAGAGAGGGAAGGAGACAGAGAGGAGGAGAGAGAGAGGAGAACGAGAGAGAGAATTACAAGTGAACCTTTTGAAAAAACAAAAATGTGTACTATCAATACTCCTTTTCAAAAAAAGAATTTTTGGTCAGATTGTCACCCATTAATATAGTCAACACTAGACTGTATGGAGAATGGTTAATGTCAAAAGAAACCCCATAACATAAGGTGACTCCAAATAAACATTTTTTTCTCACCACAAGTTTTAAATAATTTGTGTTGCCCCTTCATTGCTTCATTGCATACCTTGCGATTAAAACACCCATCAGGACTCTTCTCCTCTTGAAATTGAAAACTTTAACATGTTCAAATTCATCCCACATCTATAAATAGCAGCAAGATTCAAATATATCTTCAATATCAAGCATTTATTTTGTAAGTATAAATGTAACTTGTAATCTTTATTTTCAAATGTTGTAAATTTAACCCAGATAAATTCTTCCTCTAGTACAAAATCGTGTTTTTGATACAAGGCCCCTTATAATTTACCACGCTACAATTTGTAATATTCTGAAATTTCCATGTTAAATTTCGTGAGCCTCCATCAGGTTGCAGCATCTGTTCTCACAAGATTCATTCACACTAGACACACAAAACGTTATCAAAGCTTGGATTCGATATGCAAGTAATTAGTCTTAAACGAATATGAAATACATATCACAATCTTGCTTCACTTTCTGATGTAGCATGTGACCATGAGCCTTGACATTCCTTTCATTTACATTTTCAGCACCCATTCCTAGATGTCAAGAGATTTCAACAGGAGTCATATGACCATTCTCGCTGACGACAATCAAAGTGACTATGTTTATTTTGTCGTACCTGCTACCACACCCATCTTATGTACCATATCACAAGGTTAAATGCAATGGAAGGAGTGAAATACACTAGAGTGTTCTTACACACAAGAAAATATCAATAAAATGTTTTTTTAAATATGATGGGTCTTACCGTTTTTATAAATATCACATTCAGTTTCTACAATAACTTTAGCTTCTTCAAATTTCTCTCTCCACTTTTTTGCATCTGAAATAAATACAGAAAACAAACTGTAGAGCAATGAATACATTCTTAATCACCATATTTGTTTGCATGAATTCATTAGTGGGTTAATTTAAATATAATTATATGTAGGTAAATATGATTGAATTATTTTAATAAAATATTGTTGGGACGTAATTTTATTTTACAAAAGAGCTTAAAAAATGTAAGATTTCATTTTTCTTAAACTGCACTTTGAAGTTTGTCTACTTTGTTTTGTTTGCATTTCAATGGATGAGAACTATGTTGGTGAAAACTGATAAAAACGGTTCCAAATGCAAAACTTAAGCAAGATGTTCAAGTATTCCATGAAGAAACTCACAAAAGCATACAACTTTGAAGAAGAAACAAAATAAACCGATTTGTGAGTTCTACAACAAGGAAGAGGGAAGCAACTGAGCAATTAGCAGCCAGCAGAGCAGGAAGGTCTTTTTTTTTTTTTTTTTAATTCTAATGCTCGTGTTTTAACCTACTAGTGAAAGGCTTCACAGCATCAAAACGTGAACACCAAAATATTTCCAGTCAGACCACAAATTCTTACAAGAATGTAATAATCAGAGAAAATTGATTTAGGCTTTCAATCATGATTTAAAATGCAATGACAAACATTTAGGCTTACTCATATTTAGTTTATTAGTCTGGATTTTTTTTAAGGTATTTTTTATTGGGATCTATTACTTTAAGGGTACTTAAATAGGTTCTTCTGTAGATTTTATATTTAAGCAAATTAAATAGACTATTTTAAAAGAATTATAACTAATCCTTGAATCTAAAAAAAAAAAGCCTTTGTACATGTATTAAGAAATGGTAAATTTTCACAAGATCTAGAAAAACATACTAGCAAATTTCATAATTAATAAAACACATAGCAAAAAAATACATGACAGCTTTTAAGAACTTCATGGAGCTGATCATTCAAAATACCTTATTTTAAAAGGGGAGATAATTATTGTGAAGAATTAAAACTATTTGAATCAACTCATAGTTAATAGTCATCTTTTAAAATGTAATGTAACTGTAATACCAATTCTGGTTTTTGGACGGTACCTTTCCTTCTTATTGATTCATTTGTATATATTGAAGCCCACAAAATGACCTGAACCAAGATCTTTGAATCTCTCTACCATTCTAAAAGAAACTATCTTTGAAACATTATATTGAGTAGCTTCTACACATTATTACAGAATGGTTTGGATCCCGCAAGGAGTAAGAAACATACAAGATCTATGACCAAATGAAACATGTTTTTGGAAGATGAATGAGCATGGCCAACTATTCAGTTATTCATTTTATAGCACCAATAACGTATTTCGAAAATAATGTTTGTAAAAATCACAATTTTTTAAAATATGAATTGAGTATTCATATTTATATCAAGATTGGATATTTTTTATTTATATCAGATTTAAATACATAACATGACATATTAGCCTTGGTTAGTTTTAAACATTTCAGTATATAATCCTACAAAAGCTGGAATCTTTTTGCAACTTCACATTTTAAGAATACACTTCCTTGAAGTTATTTTCAAAATGTGTATTGTAAGGCTTAACTCCTCACTCATACTTGTTTTAAGCATAATCAGTTAATTGTTGGGTGAATAAATATGCGACTGATGTTGAAGCATTAACGAATTCATTAAATTGAACACTAACAATCACTCTGGAAAAAATATTTTTAATCAAATTATCTGATTTACACTTAAACACTCCTAAACTTAACACATAACATAGTGACACTACACAGTCATAAGCTGGACAAGGACACTCATTTATTTGTGAGCTTCATTAAGACAAATTTTGGCATTGGAGTTCCTGATTAGATTATAATATTCCTATTCCTTATAGCTCGTTACCTTGATGGACCACTGTTTAAATCTGAGCATACTATTCATATAACTTTCATGGATATATCTCAATACATTTTATAATTCATAGTTCTTAGAAATTAACAATACAAAATAAATACTTTATTTAACAATTTGAAAACAAAATTACTTCAACCGGTGATTATTATTATTATTATTATTATTATTATTATTATTATTGATAGAGAGAGAGAGAGATTGATAGAGAGAGAGAGAGAGAGAGAGATTGATAGAGAGAGGAAGAAGATTGGGAAGACGATTGATAGAGGAGAGAGAGAGAGATTGCATAAGAAGGTGAGAGTGCGTTGATGGTTTACGCAGTTACCGATGTTCGATCAGAGAGGAGCGGAGAGATGAAGAGACATCTGTGAGTGGAGAGAGAGAAAAAGATTGATGGAGAGAGAGTTAGAGAGAATCCGAGAGAAGAGAGGAGGCAATGATGAGGTTATTGATAGATGAGAGAGAAAGAGAGAGAGGGCTGCTATTGATAGAGAGAGAGTAATATGAGATATGATTGATAGAGAGAGGAGAGAGAGAGATTGATAGAGAGAGAGAGAAGAGGAGATTGATAGAAGAGAGAGAGAGAGATTGATAGAGTATGAGAGAGCGATTGATAGAGAGAGACGAGAGATTGATGAGAGAGAGAGAGAGAGAGATTGGGATAGAGAGAGAGAGAGAGATTGTAGAGAGAGAGAGATTGATAGAGAAAGAGAGAGAGAGAGATTGATAGAGAGAGAGAGATTGATAGAGCAGAGAGAGAGATTGATAGAGAGAGAGAGAGAGAGATTGAGTAGAGAGAGAGAAGAGAGTTGATAGAACGAGAAAGAAGAGAGAGATTGAATAAGAGAGAGAGAGCGAGAGAAGAGTTGATAGAGAGACGACGAGAGAATAGAGAGAGAGAGAGAGAGAGAGAGAGAGATTGATAGAGGAGAGAGAGAGAGAGATTGAATAGAGAGAGAGAGAAAGAGAATGATAGAGGAGAGAGAGAGAGATTGATAGAGAGAGAGAGAAGAGATTGATAGAGTAAGAGAGGGAGAGAGAGATGATAGAGAGAGAGAGAGATTGATAGACGAGAGAAGAGAGATTGATAGAGGAGAGAGAGAGATTGATAGAGAGAGAGAGAGAGATGATAAGAAGAGAGAGAGAGAGATGATGGAGAGAGAGAGAGAGAGAGATTGATGGAGGAGAGAGAGAGATTGGAATGGATGAGAGAGAAGAGAGAGATTGATGGAGAGAGAGAGAGAGAGATTGATGAGAGAGAGAGAGAGAGATTGATGGAAGAGATGAGAGAAGAGATGGATGGAATGAGAGAGAGAGAGAGATTGATGGAGAGAAGAGAGAGAGAGATTGATGGAGAGAGAGAGAGAGAGAATTGATGGAGAAGAGAGAAGAGAGATGATGGAGAGAGAGAGCGAGAGATTGATGGAGAGAGAGAGAGAGCATTGTGGAGAGAGAGAGGAGAGATTGATGGAGAGAGAGAGAGAGAGAGATTGAATGGATGAGAGAGAGAGAGAGATTTGATGGTCGAGAGAGAGAGAGAGATTGATGGAGAGAGAGAGCGAGATTGATGGAGATGAGAGAGAGAGATTGATGAAGAGAGAGAGAGAATTGATGGAGAGAGAGCGAGGAGGATTGATGGAGAGAGAGAGAGAGAGATTGATGGAGAGCGAGAGAGAGAGATATTGATAGAGAGGAGAGAGAGAGAGATTGGATAGGAGAGAAGAGAGGAGAGATTGATAGAGAGAGAAAGAGAGAGAGATTGAATAGAGAGAGAAAGAGAAAGATTGATCGAGAGAAGAAAGAGAGAGAGATTGATAGAGAGAGAAAGAGAGAGAGATTGATAGAGAGAGAAAGAGAGGGAGATTTGATAGAGAGAGAGAGAGATTGATAGAGAGAGAGAGAGGAGATTGATAGAAGAGAGAGAGAGAAGATTGATAGAGAGAGAGAGAGGGAGAGATTGATGAGAGAAGAGAGAGAGTTGATAGGAGAGACGAGAGGAGATTGATTGGGAGAGAGAGAGAGGATTGATGGGAGAGAGAGCAGAGGAGAGGATTGAGTGGAGATGAGAGAGAAGAGGTTGAAGAGAGAGAAAGAGAGAGAGATTGTATGAGAGAGAGATGAGAACGAGATTGATGAAAGAGATGCGAGAGAGAGATTGGATAGAGAGAGAAGAGAGAGAGATTGATAGAGAGAGAGGAAAGGAGAGATTGATAGAGAGAGGAAGAGGGGAATTAAATCAGGGTTGCCCAAATGGCGGCCCGCAGTGTCATTTACTGTGGTCTGTGAAAGGTCATTAGTCAAAAGTGAAAGACCAGTGCAACCATGTCAGGTGAGAACTTTGTGTACCTAGCCCATGCATCCTGCCAGGGTCCACATCTTCTTCAATGTAAAAATAGGTGAAGTTTAGATTTATGAATTGTTCTAGTTAATTCAGAAACTCAAAAATGGTTCAATCCCACCCTGCATTGTTTCATAGCAGTCAGGTTAAATGCAGAGATCAACATTACGGGTGAGCCAGGTGTGTATTGCCCGAGTAATGAAACTATGACTCGCAACCATATTAAACGTTTTAGTTGCCCATGAGGCCTTGCAACCCTTAGACATCCCTGATTTAAATCATGGTAAACAATCCAAAATATTATTTTATTTTTAATTGCGCAGAAATATAGTGATCTTTAATTCTAATTATCTAAGCATTGGGTGGGTGGACTTTGAAACAGCTCTGTTATTTAGGCATTTACTTCGAACTGTACAGATAAATTTTACAGGATAGCTTCAACTATGGGGTTTGGTGACTCCTTCATCAATCTTGAAAAAGGAGATATATGAATGTGTCAGGTTGTTTTCTCTTAAACCATGTAGGAACATTGCTGATTTACTTCTCCTGAGGAAATTTCTCAACAGCGACCCTGAATGCCAAATTTTTATCAAACAGTTGGATTTTAGAATGCAGTGATAGTTGAGATCCACAAAAGAATACATGGGGAAATCATGTTAATGTGTGCGCTGTCTCAAAAATGTATATTCACTGATATTATAATACAATTGATAGTGAAGTGGGCATTGGAAATGAGCAGTTTAGAGAGAAGTGAAACAAATTACCACACTCAGATTGCAATTCTATTTATTGGAGTATTTCTATGAATTCCTCTAGCTAACATTACTTTTTATTTTCATATTAAAAATATATTTAGGAAGTGTCCATTGTTTTATTATAATCCTAAACACTTGTCTGATCATCACATTTTCACTAGTATTTAGTTTGGTTTTGCATTGAAATGCAGGCTCACATCATGCATCTACAACATGGAAAGTGTGGTAAATTTCAACAAAACTGCCTCTGCACAAGTGTCAAGCATTAACGGAGTTTATCAGGTCTTATCTCTCCAGATACATTTCCAATAGATATGCACTACTTTCATAACTTTGTTTATTAAATATTGCAAATGGTAATTTTTTAACAATGTACTTTAGGAGCCAAACTTTTACAGAGGAGTCATATTTATAAAAAGTTTTAAATTAACATTTAAAAAACTTCTACATAGGAGTCATATACATAAATATTGTTAAACATTAAAAACCTGTGATTTTGCATTAAAAAATTGTTTTAACAAGTGGATTTAACAATTGCAAACTAAGAAAAAGTGCAAAAATCCCTTTCAGTTTACAAGTTATCCTTTATAATTTAACAATATATTTTATATTTTGTAGTAGGATTTCATGTAGCAATATGACACATACAAATAGCAGCAAAATGCCTGCAACAATATGCTAGCATGCAGCTCTTCAATTTTTCTTAGTGGATTATATACAATTATATGCACATGTTTTATTGAGCCCTGGAATACCTGTCCCTGTTCCTATTCAAAAAGGTTGGAAAAAATGCCATGCTCAAAACTTTTTCCCAGAAGCAACCCAAATGTGCTAAAATTAGTAGATGGTATAATTAACACTGAGAAATGAAGAGATGATGGAAGGAGATTAAAAACACACATTTGGTGACTGGCTTGTGCATAAACAAACAAGCTAGATACTTTTACGCTGTACAGTCCATTTATACCAATTGTCAGCAAAACTGCACTCTGGACCAGAGGCCCTGCCAGAATCAAGGCAAGATTATCATTGCTTTCCCACCAAAGACAGTGGACGCAAACATGCAAAATGGGACCTGCATATCAGATACTGAAAATTTGTCTCGTTTGAAGACTTAGATCAAGCTTTGAATCCCATGCCAATGTACAAGACAAGTTGGTTGTTATGTTTTAGTGTTGTGTTTGTATAGTGCCATGTTTCTAAAGTTAATTTTTCTCAACTTTAATTTATTAAATATTCCCAAAGATTATGTTTAACGGATGCACATTTCAAGGCATTGTTATAACAGGTTAACAGGTAATAGGCGTTGTTCCAACTGGAGGTGGCAGACAGCGTAAAGTTGTTTTTTGTTTTTTTAAGTGAACGATGAATTTGGATTTTTGTAAATTCACATTTGAATGATAAATGTTTGCTCAGTTGCATGTTACCAGAATATCTGGGAAAAAGTTGCAAGAAAACTCTTTTGATATTATGCTGCCGCCCCACAGTGATCCCAATATTTGTGAGGATGTTGGGTAGTTTGCATTTTGTGACCTAACTGCTTACGTCACATTTACTGACCACTGTTTACAAGATAAAAATATTCTATTTTACTTTGCAAAAATATTGCATTGAGTAGGTTGCCAGCAATATTATAACACAATATATTGTCGTAAATATTGACTGTCTAGGAGCCGCTTAAAACAAACCTATTGTAATTTCTTTACTATTATTATAACTATAGGATGTAAAAATGTTAAGGTTTGAAAGTGCATTTTGCACAGGGATACTTTACACATCCGCAAAACATCAACTGCCGTTATAACGTGCATTATTAATACACAAAATACATATGTGGACCCTAGAGAACCAAATTCAAAAAGCGAAAACTACATGCATTACTTACTTTCTGGATTTGCGAATCGAACAGCCAATAATTCTTGTTTCATTTCACCATCAGCATAATCTCCTTCCACACTATATACCCAAGCCCTATCGCTTCCATGACTTGGTTTCAATTCCATCCATGGAGTAACTAAAATTCAGCAACAATAAATTAACTTGTGTTTGTATCAGCGAGAACAACAAATCAAACTCAGAAACACTTAATAATCAATTTAAAGTGAAACATCAAGACAAATCTTTGAAGCTTTCAATGGCTGCAGAACACTTCAGGAGTGAATCATAATAGGTTATTATGGAATTATGTAATGAAAGGTATTAATGTACGAGTGTGAAGCGATATTATGATACTAGTGAGAATCATGAACTTCATAGGAGTGTATTGGTACCCATTACATCAAGTTTCATACCACACTTTTTCTAATAGAAAGGTTAGCTACTACAAGTTAAACTTTTATATAAAAGTCTCAATGGCAGGTAGTATGCATTATTCACCCAAGGCCACCTAGCAGGTAGTCATTTAGGTATCCCTGGTGGCACTGGTTAAACAAGTGCAGTCCAATCTTAAACTAGCAATACAAGAGTCATTTTAGAATTTAATTTATTAAACAAATCTCATCCTAGTTCAGTTACTGATTTTACTTTTTTATCAGCTCAATTACTTATAAAGTCGCCTGCAGGGAGATTTGATATTCTGATTTTCTTTAAAGTTTCAGAAACAGGAGAGCACGTGTGATATCACTGCCACCTCACAGGTTGTCTCCTAACAGTAATTTAAACAATCCAACAAAACATTGAATAGAATGATGACCAATGCTTGATTATTTCTCAACTGCAAATTTCTCTGTGATTGGTGAAACACCTGTACTATAGTGAAGCTGTATCAAAATGACCATTATGCAATGAGCTGCAATACCATAACACAAAAATTATACAATGGGAGTAGGAACATACATCTATATAATTTACTATGTTTAAATTATACTCTAATTAAAAAACAACTCGAATCTTAGGGATTTTGTATTAAATGTATTTCCCAACCGTCTATAATTTCACAGTTAACACAAAATTTAATAAATACTTTTTTGTGTTGAACTAGAAGCCAATTGATAAGCAATTAAGGCAAACTAGTCTTTTACAATCATAATACACAGAAACATCAACATATAATTTCGACTGGGAAAGAATACGAAGACTAAAATAATGCAAAATTTTCATTTACCATAATGGTTGGCACAGAGCTTCAGGGTTTTATCACGGCGCATCACCACTCGCACGGAATTCTTCGCTTTGTGCCTAAGCAGTTTAATGTCGCCAGTACCACGCTCTTTCCATTCTGGAGGTACTTCATTTTTGTCATACCGAAAGAGTTTGGCACGACTGTAAAATTTTTGATCATTAATAACAATAACGATTGAAGTAAACAACAGACTGTAAATGGGCACGCACTTACAGCTTTATCATTTCAAGCTCCTCCTCTTCCATTGTAGGAATGCATACTTCAGGGAGAGAAATGATGGGTTCATAATGAGGATCATGTTCATTAAGAGAATCATCACGATTTTCCACAGTTTCAGTCTGTAAGTAAAAAACAAGATCGTCCATTTCATTACTATAATAACATGGCCTTCTTCACAAAGGTTCATAAAGATTATAAAATACCTTATGCGTTACCTGTTCCTCTGCCATTTCAGGAAAATACAGATCTCCGGTTCCAATAAACACGAGATTTGCGAGGCCAAGAGCTCGCAATCTTCGCGCCAAAATACCGCCTCACACACGGCACGCCACAACACGCTGACACGTTCCCTGCACGCTCGTCCCCTCACTTCATCAACGGCAACTCAAAGCAACTACCGCACGCACACAAACACAAAGCAAAGTACTTACTGACACGAACCACGAAGTAAAGTACTCTCTGCCACGAAGTCTACACTCGCACGGAAATCAGCCGGCTTGGCTTCAAAATAATCACAGAGTTTGCATTAGTGCATATACTTCAGATTTTATTTTTTGGCGCGCGAGGGCCATTCTTCGCGATAGAATATCTTACGGTTTTTTGCGTCTTTCTCGGTCGTGCCACTAGACGCCGCATGACCATCAGTTTAACTCCAAACGGTCGCGATCACGCGACATCTAGCGCCACGACTGAGAAAGACGCGAAATGCCGGACGATATTCCATGGTGATCCTCACGCGACAACATATAAAAATCCAAATAAAGAGATGTCCAGAACACGTGACTTTTAGTAGTATGGGGGGCAGCACCATCGCCCCTGGGTGGCAGGCAGCGGCCTGCTAATATGGTACAAGCCGTGAGCTTTTGGATAAAACATGAGTATCGATTTTCATTTAAAACGTTGGGATCATTCTTTTTTGGAGGTTTTTCCCCGCCTATAATGGTTTTCAAACGTTTTTTTCTGATTATATACACTTTATTTGCAGTGAGATGTTTTTTTTCTCTCCACAATAAAGTTGTATTTTGACGATAACCAAGTCGTGTCTGATAATGGGTTGGGGCAAAAAGGGTCAGGAGAGACAGAGCAAGCTTTTTTTTTTTAGATATCCTACTGATCCCAAAAATATGTAATGTAAAATTATAGCACACTCGGAACAAAGAGGACAAAAGGGCCCTACTTACGGACGTTCGTGTATTTACGTTAGAAATGATATTGACTCTATCTTTTTGTCAGGATTCAATGTATATGCAGTTGAAAAAGTTTTTGAAATAACAGCCGTACATCTTACTACGCTCAAAACAATCTCACTTTGCAACTACAGACTTCCAACAAAGCGAGATTTAGATAATTTCATTTTCTTAGGAAATCTACACATGACTCTGAACACAATTCGTAAGCTATCTTTTAAATCCATTGTTATATGTAGAGATTTCAAATTTGATTTTCTGAGCGAATCCCACGAAAAAGAGCCGGTTCTCAATTTACAGCATTCTTTTAATTTAGATATTACAGTGAATGTATCTACACGGAATACATTTATATTCCAAAAAGCTATATATCAACTTATAATTAACAAAACCACAATTAGATATGAAATAAAAACCACTAATGTAGGTTACAGTGATCATGATGCACAAATTCTTACAATTACTAATAACATGAACACTGACACAAGTTATTCACACATGTGCAGAGCATTTACTACAGTTAACATTAAATTATTTACGGACTACTTGAAGGAATCGTGGGACACGATTTATAACGCCACGTATTTATACACAGTTTATAACGCTGTTGACACAAATGAAAAAAAAATATTTTTTTTCTCAACACTTTTATTTTACTTTAACGTATGCTTTCCTCTCAAAAAGAGAAAATTAAATATTTCACGGAAAAATAATACTTGGATCACGCAAGGTATAAGAACATGGTGTAAAACCAAACGTGCGCTTTATTTTATTTCTAAACATCATAACGTATCACCCCAGAGAGTATGTATCACTCGGTTTCCATGTCTACTTCCGACAATACAAAAGAACCGTAAGAAAAGTAATAGTTCAGGAAAAATAATGAAAAATAATCATGATATTTTAAACGCTAGTAACAAAATTAAATCAATGTGAAGTATCGTAAAAAATACGACATCATCTCGTTACTCAGTAGAGAATGTTGTTTTAAAAGATAATGAATAAGAAGCCAGTAATACGGAAAAAGTGGCAAATCAACCAACACCTTTCTAGGTTTACAAACAACACCTCACAAGCAGACGACGAGGAAAATTCAGAGGAAAGCAGCACTGTACTCATACACTGCACTTTCGAAGCAATTGCAAAAACCGTTACAAGCATGCGCAGTCGCAAGGCACTGGGCCCAGACCAAATCGTTTCCCCAATCCTCAAGAAGGCGCTGCCGATCATCAGCTCGGAACTCACACATCTTTGCATCACACTAAGGTACTTTCCTGAGAGCTGGAAACATGCTAGCATTACAATACTCCCGAAACCCGAATAACGAAAAATATGATATTTTGAGCGCTAGTAACAAAACTAAAGCAATGTGGAATATTGTATAAAATGCGACCGACATCTCGTTACTTAGTAGAGAATGTTGTTTTAAAGGATAATGGAAGAGAAGCCAGTAGTCCCGAAAAAGTGACAAATCTCTTCAACAAACACGTTTCTAGAATTGCGGCTGAACTCACGAAGGAACTAAAAACCGTCAAATTCAACATCATTACCTTCCCAAAAACTACTTGTAACGAAATCTTACGAATAGTCAATAAACTAAAAAATAAATATTCATCTGGTTTAGATGAATTTCCGGACTGTTTCCTTTTTACCCGGGCAGGTCGCTAGCCTCACCCAGGAACCCTCCTCCTTTATCCGTGCGTGGGACCGGCAACGGCATTGCTGAGCTACTCGATCCACCCAGCAATAACCGCAGGCGGAGTTGCACCTGAGATATGGTATAAAATTCTGGGGAAACTCATCATGTAGTTCTCAGACCTTTCGATTGCAAAAGAAAATCATTCGAATAATGAAAAAATGTCACCCGCGTTACCCTTGCAAGCCTCTTCATTGAGCTTGGAATCTTACCACTGCCTTGCCTATATATTTACGAATGTGTAATATCTGACAAAATTGACTTACTTCAATGCCTGATTGAAACATGAGAAACGTTTGCTTCATTAGCGAATTAGAAATACCACTCTCCGGTAACTATTTTAATCATAAATTACACACAAATTTAAAGGATAATTTCAAATGTACAAAAATTCAAATCACCCGTGATAAACGCTGGTCTACAAAAAACTATTGCTATAACATGAACAAATCATACAGTTTCTGTAATATAATTTGCGTCTTAATTCACATCTAATATCTGAATCGGCCTCAGTTTTCATGTGATGATGGAGTTTGTAATTGCGTATGTTTCGTTTGCATTAATGTATCTGGCAAAATGACACACTCTACGAACAGATTCACGTGAGTATAGTAAAAAAATATGTGTTAATAAAAGTGAAGAGGAGGCTTGGAATGTTTCACAGGATTCTTGAAATGTTGGGTCAGCATGGATATCTCCTGCGTAAGCGGCGGCGATGGTGTAACGGCTAGTGTTATACCTAAGTTCGCGGGTTCAAACCTGATCGAAGCCGTGTATTTTTAAGGGCGAGAAAGTCTTTCGTAAACCTTCCTTCGGAGGGGAAGTAAAGCCGGCTGTTGCATGTTAGTAGATTTACTGCATGTAAAAGATCCTCAAGCCAAAATGAAGCCTCTGAGCTAAATTCAAATCGCCTGTTTCGTCGACCAAGATATACCTCCTTTCTCCGCTAGTGGGTGAAAGGACCTTACCGAAATTTGCGTGGTCAGTCAAAAGAGCGGGCCCGATGGCCGAGTCTCGCCACAGAAAATACGGAATCAATTCAATGTCTCCTGACTTCTGAATGTTCGTCACTGTAACATTCAACTTCATTCACTTTCACTTTCTCAAGAGTACCGACAATTCTTCACGGTAACATACAGGCAGATAGTAAATCAGAATATTGCAGTTTTCTTCGTTTTTGGTGATTCTAGCTATTTGCGTCAGACAAAAATAGCAGTGTTGTGATAGGTTGGTTCCCTCCAAATCATTGGAACAGCAAAAGACGTGTCGTGAACCTTTTAATCAGCAGGAGTGTAACCCACGACACACAGAATATCTGGGAGGATAATTTCTTGTCATGGTCACATACCTTACACCTGAAATAAAGTTCATAATACTTTCTTCTCAGAGGATTAAGGTTCGGTTAATTCTCCACATATATACTATAGTGTATTTGAGCTATTTTCACAGATACGAGATGTTTCTTCTTCTGAATTAACACAATGTACAAACCTTCACAAATCTAGAACAAGCAGTCACATCCAAGCCGCTTTCCACAGTCAGTTCTCTCAATACTGGGACACAACTGGCAAGAAATACAAGGCGATTAAATATGTTGGAGCATGACCTATCAACAATGTTTCCAAACATTTTCCATTTCCTAAAGGTGAATTTTCTGAATTCAGTGTCACTCATTTTGATTGTACCTGAAAATTATATCTGCATTATTGTTAAAGTTACAACAAAATAACCAAGATGCACTGTTTTCAAGCACATCGGTTTTCTATCAAACGGCAACGCATAGAGTTTGCACCGCCAGAAGAGAGGCAGCAACCTTGACGCAAAGGGGCGCGCGGAGGTGTTGAGGGGGGAACACGAGAAGTGTGGTACGCAGCTCGCACTTTTCCTCTCTCATTTACGATGGCGGCGCTACGTGGAACACTTCACAGAAATAGTGTAGTTATACGTTTGAAAAACCAGCTGATTAGGAATTGAAGCGATATCTGCTAAAGAAGCATTTAAAAACGCTCACAGAGGTAATTATCTGGCTATTCGTAGAACAGTTCAAGGGGGCAAAAGAAAAACATATTCTTGTAATTTATGAAGTGCAAATGAGCATAATCGGGTTACAGATTTTGTAATTATTTCGGAATCATCACTGATTCTGATCACGATCTGAGGGAGATTTGGATGTTTCCTCGCCACATTGGCGGTAAATTCCTTCCCACTTGGTCGGAGAGTTTTAACAGCAATGTTGAGGCGTTCTGCTGTACGGAGAATACCCCGTGCGGGTTCCTGTTATTCTACACGGATCACAGGTGATTCGAGGAAACAGACAAGCATACCAGAGTAAAATTGTTAATTACATTTAATAACCAGTGAAGAACCTTTAACAGAGAGTTTTGTGAAAGCCATGCTTAGGTCGCAATTAATGTGTTTTGTTTACCTATTCTAATTACGTAAAAACCGTAAAAACCCAGCCACTTACTGCGTATTCTAATATCTCTGATTCCATTGCGGTGCCATGGAACCATAAGTAAATATGATAGTCTTGAAATCAAAGTGATTTATACATAGGAATGCATTGCGTAAAAATAAAATAAAATAATTTCAGTTGAGGTGTAAATTTTGAATAATTTTACAAGCCTATTGTATGTTAATGAGTGTGAAGAAAAAACGTCTTTAAAGTCAACTTGATTAACACTCAGAATAGTGTTAAAGAATTTTGATAGTTCCAATGTAACAAGATTAGGAATTATGGTCGCCCGCATCCCTTTAAAAGAACCGCTACTGGGACGCAGTAGCGAGACGGCGGCCCCCTCGGTAAATACGGCTACAGCTAACCAGAGGTCGCTGAGGTCGGATTCGGGGCAACCGTCACGTCACAGTCGGCGCGACCGAGTGAAGGCGCGCCATCGCCCTTACGGCCGGGCCAGTCGGCGAGCCTTCAGCTCGGACTGTATAAAATGGCGCCGGACAGAGAAGAGAGATCGAGTTTCGTGAAGCATCAATGCCACTGCTAAAAAATCACTTAAAAACCTTAGTTAAAATTTTTTTGAGAAAGCAGCTGACTCGGAAAATGAACTCATTTCCGCGATCGCCTCATACCAACCCGATCTAAGGGCGAAGTATAGGCGACCGAAACACTTTCTGGAGTAAGAGCAATCTGAAACAGAGAAGTGGGACTGGGGCATAAACATAGTATTACAAAACAATGCGCGCGCCGGTAGGCTAAAGTCTTTTTTGACCTTTGTTTTTCTCTTTATGTTACAGGATAGGCCATAGATGCCCGTAAGGGTAGGAATGGTCCCACCGCGGTGGCGTGAACCAACACCACCTAGATATACCTAGATACACCACCTAGTATCTAGGTGGTGTTGCGTGAACGCGCATTGCACTTTAAGTGCGTTCACAAAACTGCACAAAGGTACTGACGAGAGATCGAGTTATCCCGGCGTAGTGTGAGCGGCAAGGATTGTGTAGTGAATGGTGATAGTGAGTGTCGTCGTGGCCTGTGTGCCCGTTCTTTTCTGCTGGCTTTTGTTTCGCAAATCACGGCTAAGTTTTTTGGACATCTCTTCGATTTTCGTTGATCTGGCAGTCTCAGGCATATCTCCTAACAATTTTTATGACTACGCTTGTTTAGGGCGTTCTCTGTATGTTGTGCAAACGTGAATAAAAACTGTTTTACAAAATTTGCTTGTTTTGGTCATAACAATGAGTTCTTTTTAGTTCAATGAAATTGTCAAAAGGTACAATTATATAAGTGTTGTGGTGTGTTATCGTTGGCATTTTTCATGAAATAATTAAAGATGTTGTCATTGCCAACAATATTATTTAATGTAAGAGCAGCTTTCGATGGCTTAGCCATCATCATCAGTTGTCTGCTGGATGGAAGCCACAAAACGACTACGTCGGTCTTTAATTATTTCACAATTATATAACACAGGAGGTGATTTACTGTTACAGTGTGATTTCTGAAGTGATTGATTTCATGCGTTTTGTGTGTTATGTTTTTAGGGACTTTAGAATTTCATGTGTTTCTTTGGTTTTGTTGTAATTGTGTGTTTCAACTTTGGTAATATATGTACATTTTGATAAGGGATATCTTGTTCAATTTCCAATTTTCGAGTACGTCCCTTCAGCCCTTGAGATCCACATTGTGAAAACATTCATGTACGTAGGCTGTAGAGTGACAAATTTGGCAGACATTACTAGTCCGCATGATTTTTTTATATGTTTTATGTAGAACCATAACCGCTGTCATAATAGGGGAGTGTAGTTGATTGATGCTTCACACCCTATGATTGTTGATTGATAATCCACACCCCAGCCGGGGCGTTTGGGTTTTGTGGAACAAATATAGGTGGCGGTTGCAATATGTATATAATTCTATAATTTTGGTATATAAATAAAAAGTGTATTACAATCAATATACAATGTGATTCAATTATTTAAAATCTGCATTTAATTGAAGAATAATACGTATGTACGTAATGAAACTTAATTCTCATTCCAGTGGAATCGAAAAAAATGATTCATCTGAATTTTATAGGTTGTTCAACCAAATACTGCATACAATTTCCCAATCATATAAAATGTTACTAAAGAGGAAAATAACTTATTTTAATTACTTTGCGAAACGTTTGCGTAAGTAAAGTAAAAATATTTTACGCTTATAAACTTTGTACTCAATATCACAATAGTTATGACAGTTCGAACCACTAGGGGCGCTAGCTTAAATTTATATTTAATATCGTATACAACAAATAATATTTCCGTCTACTTGACAGCTCCCGGCTGGCAGGGGAGAGAGGGTTCCGTTATCGAACCAGAGGCTTCAAATTGCAATGTCTCAGGAGAGTTACCGATGCTTATTAAGTAAATCTTTTATATCTCACAGCGCGAAGCAACTAAGTTTAAGGTGCGCTTAAGAGCACCATTACTTATTTGGTTATGCATAGTGTGTGCGGCTCTGTATCGTCTACAGTTGTCCTCTAAATGCGGTTTTTGTTTCTTGCTATTGTTCTGATTCAAGAACAACCACACGACCACGTATTTGCCGCCCGAGTAAGTGACAATATCGCTCTATCCCGACCCCAGCTTATGTGAACAATAGTGTCATGGTATTATCTCCATAGTATTTGATGGGACTGTCCGATGTGCATTGGTGTCATCAACGGCAAGCTTATTGTCTTTTAAGCACCAAAATCTGCACGTTCGTATTATTTTAATTATAACGGAGTGCATCCCATCGTTCTGCTGGCAGAACGATGGAATGGCTTGTCGATGGTGAATGCAGATTCTTACATGTGGTTGTGGGAGTTAACGGCTCAGTGAGTGATGGAGACGGGAGGTACACTTCATTTTAAAATGCGTATAAACTAAGGATCCCTACTTGTACCCATTTCAACTTGCCCTATCATTTTTGTTGAGACTTTGCCTTCTCTGCGGTTAATGAAACCATAGCCAAACATTTATCTGAAGTAAAAATACATTTTAACTAGCGTCTATCCAGAGCCAGGAGAGTGGTGGAGAATGCCTTTGGGATACTGGCCAACAGATTCAGAATCCTGTGGTCACCCGTAAATTTTGATGAGAAGAAAGTAGATGATTTGATGCTGGCAAGTTGCGCTTCATAATTTTTTGTAGGCAAAAACAAATCAAACTACACAAATACATCAGGTGCGAATTATAATTATTTGAAATATATAAGTACAATTGAGTACTTGATTAATATGAGGTTTCTTACTGTTACAGGTGATTAGTTGTTACCCGATTCCCTGTCAGCTGATCTTGGTCAGAGAAATACTCTGGCAGCCCAGAGAAAGATGTATTAGCCCATTTTTAAAGAAAAATAAGTTAATACATATTTAATTATTCTTTCTATTCATTTTAAAAATATTATCTCTTTATGTTAACCTCTCACCTGTTCCTCTTCTGTGAGCAGGCTGCAGGGGGGCGGAAGAACGATAGGGACAGAACGGGCCCTCCGGGCCATTCCCTATTCTCTTGTGGGCGTACGGGTGGATGAGAGAGAGCAATGCAAACCCAGATCATGGCAAAAAGCAATTTCTTGGGTGGTGTATCATCAGCACTCGACGTAGCCGAGCCATAGACGGTAATCCGGAATGATTTTGCAGCTGTCATCGGGCAGATTGCCTCCACTAAATTTGCACGGCGGTCGGGATAGATGATTGTTAGTGATTCCGGTCATTGGGCTAAAATCATTGTTTCCGTAAGTATAGTATATGTTTTTTCTTCGTGAGGTGGCGGTGGTCTTCCCCCGCTGGATAGGGAGATTGGCGCCGATATACCATCAGCTAGCAGTTTCCCCCAACGAGGTATCTCCCACCAGCGGGGCTCCACCCCAGCTGGGAGAAGCTCAAAGTTCCCAACCGGTCTCCGGCGTGTATGGTGCAGTACATGTTAGTCAGTTAATGCCTTATTCTACGTGGCGAGATCGGGTCATCAGGCCCGCTCTTCCGTCTGACACCGCAAATGTCACTACGCTCCTTTCACCACCTAACGGAGAAACAAGGTATTACTTGGGCAATGGAATTGGATGTTCAATTTAGCTTAGAGGATTCTTTTAAGATTGAGGATCTTTTACATGAAGTAAATATACACCATGGGGCATCCGGCTTTAATTCCCCTTCGAAGGATTTTTCGCCCTTAAAAATCCAGTGTAGTGCCTGTAAGGGGTGAGAAAAGGACAAGGAAGAGGAAGGAAAGATCGCGAGCTGTCTGCGGCCACGAAACATCACACTCCTCGAGGAAAATCTTCGTGCCTCATGTTGCGTTGCTGCAGTGCTCTCGCGTGCAGATTATCATACAGTTATTAGTTTTCGTATTGAAAATACACCCAAATTTGTAACACAAAGTCGCGCCCACAGACAACTAGTATATTTATACGGATGCGTTATGTTCGTACATACTAAAATACATTTGAACCTAAAAAGTACGGAAAAACAAGAAAAACATCTGATCAGGCTCAAAAGAAAACAAAAATTATCCATTAACATGAAATGCCGTTCACGTCCTTGGGCAGGCATATTTTTACTCTTCTTTTTTCCTTTCCTTTAAAACAACTCAGGAACGTCTTCTATATTTCTTGAATGTTAAGTAGAGAGAAATATCTCCAAATTTACATTTTTTTTATAACACGACCGATTACTCGAGAACTGTTTATCAAATTTAAATCTCTTTTAAATACCACTAAATTTTACGTCAGACCACTGGTGCGGCAAGCTACAATTTGCAAGCAAACAACACTTTCACAAACATTGTAACAGAAGCATCAATCACAGTTTGTAAAATTTAAGTTACTTGCATTTTTTAGCACTTAGTACTCGTACAACATTCTGTTAAATGTGGGGCTCGCTACTTTGGATTTACATTGGAGGAGGTAACGACGCGCAATCTCTGCACGAGCTGGATGAAAGGGTAGCTTGGGGACGAACGCGAATACTGTGATAATTACTCCATAGCGGAGTAGACGAACTTGAAGTTTCTCAGTCATGGGAAGATAACAAGAAGAAAATAGGAAAGACGGTTATTACGTATCTCTGCTCAGGGCCTTGCCACCCTCAACGGCGTGAAGCTTGCGACGACCAGTAGGCTAATCACGGCGAATATAAATCTCCGCTAGGCTCCAATTCTTACTCAGCGATGTAGTGTCCCAACGCCCGGAAATCTAGGCCAGCAGCTTCCGTAGCTGTTTCTCTTCTTCATCCGTACACCACACACACTACCACTCCGTAAGAACACATTTTCATCCTTTCGCTTTGCGCCCCGTGGAGTGGCATGGGCAACGAACTGTAGACATGTTTAAATATGTTTTCATATTTGTTTTCGTAAATATGTTTTCATGTTTGAGCTTGGCTCAAACCCCCCACAACACCCTCGCTGCTTCGGCGACGCCAAGACGGGTTCTCGCAACTCAGACGCGTCAATAATAGTACGAAACAGCACGTTATCTGCGGCTCGCGGTTCGTCCGCCAGACTGGCGGTTCATGGCAAACGCGGAGGGCTCCGTCGTGACTTCATGCCACCCCGTCCAGGAGAAGCAGAACACCTGACCACTCATCCCATTTTGAACGAGACATCGAGGTGTTCAGACGTGTGCAGAGAGCAGGGCCGGTGGACGAAGCAAGTAGACATTTTGTTGAGAGCGAGTAAGGATATAATTATTCATGAGTGAGTTATAGAGCAGCGAAAAGTTATTCAATTGTAATCGAGCTCAAATTTATTTGGCAGTTTAAGTGAACTGAGTGAATTATTAGAGATTTAGGACGAGGAAGAGTAGCATCTGCGAGAACGAAGGCCGCGAATTATCACGAGGAATTCATAGAACTTTGTACTTCACACAAGCTAAAAGTATTAAAAGCCGTCGATATATTCCGTTGCAATTACACATAGAGATTGTATCGCGCGTTCGGCGTGCTACGAGTCAAGAGTAACGAAGAAAGAAGACTAGACGGGAATTCAGATGCTGGGAGCGAAGAAAGAAGAGTGGACGAGGATTCCCTGGGCAGCATCGCGGAAATAGCGGTTTTCGAGCGACACCCCGGTCGTCTGGTCGGTACAGGAGCGACCGTGCGGCTGGAATTTGAAGCCAAGCGCACGGACTAAGGATAACTGAGGTCGGCATAATCCATTGCTGAGAGCGCGACAGAAAAAGATAACAGAATTTGTAACGGGAGTCTAGGACAGGCGGAGCTACGAGTACATTAGCGCATCGGAAGAAAGACTCAAATCTAACAAAATTTGCATAATCCAGTAGATTTCGTTGCGGTTCATGTTACAAGAACAGAAAAAGGGAACTTTGTAAACCGTGTAATACATTTCATTTATGTTTAATACTCCCAGGAAAGTCATTGTAAATAGTTGTGTAACAGAATAAGTGTGTTAGTTTTGTTGCGAGCATTTTTTGAACTACTCCACCTAGGGAGTACATGACCTTGTCGTTGGTGGTGGAGCTTGCGTACCCCAATGATCCTGAGAGCTAGGCCGGCGTCGAAGCTTACTGCAGGGGCCACCCTTGCCGGACAGGTCGAAGGAGGGGTCAGACGAAGAAGTACTCAGAAAGGGGGACTCAACATCAAGAAAAACCCTACTGGGCGGACGCAGCTCAGAAAGCCGTAGAGAAGGCAATGCGTTCTAGGAGAAGCAATCCGAAAAATATTGCCTGCAAGTTTGAGGCAGTAAGGTGGCAGCCCCACCACCAAATATCCCTGCGTGGCGCCCGTATACGCAACCAGGGGAAACTTACCTTCTGACACTCTCAAGAGAATAGCCGGACTGTAAATGAAGATAACAATGCTACGTAAAAAGGATAAACGATCTAAGACCGGAAAAAATGAAAATCGCAACCTGGAATGTTAGAGGTTTGACAAACAAAGAAACCCAACTAAAACCGAACTTGGAAGATTTGGAGCAGACCTATGCGTTGTAACAGAAACCAAGAAAAGATGAAAGGCTCTAAGGAACTGGGAAACTACCTAATGTTTTTACAGTGGAGTTCCACAAAAACATTAGACCAGCCGCAGGAGTAGCAATACTGATAAAAAAGGAATGGAAAAACAAATTAATAATTATAACTATATTCAGAGAGATAATTAATATTAGAATAAAATTCCAAAGAGGATACATGACAATTGGGAATATAACGCACCAGAAGAGGGAAGGAAGAAGAAAAGCACATTATTCTATGATACTTTCACAAAACACATGAATTCCATAAATAAGAACGATTTAATAGTTTATGCGGAGATTTCACGCAAGGATTGGAAACCAACCAATTGAAACAATAGTGGGAACCAATGGAGAAGACACAAAAAATGAAAACGGAAAGACCTTAATTAATTTTGCAACATTTAACGAACTAAAATTACAAACAAGCTTCTCAAAACACACAGAAATCCACAAATACACATGGCGGCGAAGGAACAAATCCATAATTGATTACGTATTAGTTACTCTAAGCTGACTCCCTAGTTCTGATACACGAGCACTCTAGAGGTTTGATGTATTCACAGACCACATATAGTAGGCACTAAAATAAATATCCCAGCAAGATGGATAAGAAAGAGAACGGACAAAAACAAAACTGACAAAATATACTTTCAAACACACTTGCTACAAACAAGACAGTATAAGGAAATATACTGCCAAGACTGCACAACTACTTAGATCAAAGAGCAGTAAGTTTAAATGTAAATGAAGAATGGGAAGACTTAAAGCAATTGATGATAAAAGTAGCAACAGAAGTTTTGGGAAAAAAGAGTAGAAGATCTAAAAAGAAAAGGAGTACGAATATGGAATGATGAGATAAAAACCATCATTAAGATAAGAAAAGGGCTTATCTAAGTACTTGCAAACACAATCCGTACAAGATAGATAACGTATAAGCATAAATGTGCATTAGTTAAACGAGAAGTTCGAAAATTAAATAGAGAAAGTTGGATAGATACAATAAGTGAAATCGACATATGATATACATGGAGCCCAAATAAAGCGTACAAAAATTCTAAAAACCTAATAAAAGACGAAAAAGGACACTGTACAATAAAATAATATACCCGAAAGCAATGGCTGAGTACTATAAGGAATTGTGGACTTCAAACAGCAAGAAGAAAAACTCGCAGAACAAGATTGCAAACGTAGACCCATTAGAAATGAACGAACTCGAGAGATACTTATAAATTTAAAGAACAAAAAATCTCAGGTAGCGATGGACTGAATATAGAATTATTCAAGTATGCACCTTCACAAATTTCAAGCTTAAGGTTTCTTCTCTATACTAAATATATGTTGGAAAACATATCAAATCCCAGAAGAAATGGAGAAACATTATACACCCAATATTTAAGAAAGGAATAGACAGACTGTAGCAATTACAGAGGAATTAGCCTATTAAACTCTGCCTACAAAATCTATGCAAAGATAATTACTAGAGATTAATAAAATAAGTAATAACCTACTTTCGGAATTCCAAAATGGATTCGAAAGGGACGTTCATGCGCAGATAGCATACTTATTGTACAACAATTGATCGAGAAAAGACGCGAATATAACCTTCTTGCCTATATCCTGTTCATAGATTGAAAAGGCCTTTGACAAAGTCTCTCGGAATAAGTTATGGGTATTATGCGTAATAGTGGATACCCTACACATCATAGAAAACCATCAAAAGCTTATATTAAAACCACCTATCAGTATTGACAAAGGAACAGGAACAAACCTAACTGAATATACAAACCAAGGAGTCAAACAAGGGTGCCCGATGTCTCCGACCCTTTTAATATATAATATATATATATATATAATATTATATATATATATATATATATATATATTCGATCATATTATTCAAGAATGGTAAAGTAAACTAACAACACATTTTAAAATAGCAATACAATTTTAAAACACTACTCTATTTGCAGATGACCAGGCCATTTTTAGTACTTCAGAAGACGACCTACAGAGAGCTGCCCATTACTCGAGTTAACAGGGAAAAATTATAACTCAAGATATCAACCTCTAAAAAAAAACAATGGCATTCCAGGGGAAAAACATATCAGATGTAAAGTAGTGATAAACGAAAAAAGTATTGAACAAGTAAACAACTTTAATTATTTAGGATTTAACATCTCATACTGCGACAAAAAAAGATATAAACATAAATCCAATTTCCAGAAATGTGCGTGGGTACTATACGCAGAGCACTAAGACAAAAGACCAGACAAGACACCCAACTAAACTTTACAAAAACTATGGCAGTCCAATGCTACTTATGATGCGAAAACTGGACAATCAATAGGTCAGACAGAAGAAAGATCGGAAGGCGGAGAAATGAGATTCCTGAGACATTAGGCAGGATTTACACTACTAGATCATAAGAGAATGAAGACATCAAGGTGAACTACAGATCTCCAGCCATACTGAGAAGATCGACTCAACGAGGAAGAATTGGTTCGAACACTCTAACCAGAATGCCACAAAACAGCTTCCAAGACTATCTCGATACAAACCAAAGGGGAAACGATCCAGAGGCAGACCCCACACAAGATGGAAAGAGATTCTTGAGAGCGGAACGGGCCACTAGGCCCAAACCTTGTTGCTGATGATGATGATGATTTTTTGAACTAAGGAAATTTGGTAAAAAGGATTTCATTTAGAGCTGAGGTAATAGTTTAAAGTAAATTAACATTCTTCAAACGTTGCTGGCCAAGCGAGTAACTGCACGGATATATCTAGAAGGCAATTAATTAGAAAGAATTACATAGTTGAATATTATAGAGGTCTTTGGAATTTTTGAAGGCGTTGCAAAATGTGATATATTTAAGTGTTATTTGCCCTTTGTTTATGTGTTGGATTTGGTCAGTGTCTATTGTAAATGGTTTTATCCTTGGAAGAAATATATATATATATGTGTGTGTATATATATATATATATATATATATATATATATATATATATATATATATTCCTGAAACTTGTAAAAAACAAGACTATTATAATTATAAAAATATATTAACATATGACATATTTATTGAGAAATATTTATTAAGTAACCAATAAATGAATACTAAACACTTCTGACGATTAAAAGGAAACCCTTCACAACTTGTGCACTAAAATAATACTTTTTCCAACTTTTATTTAATTTTTTGCTTTTTTTGGATTTACCACAACTTTTCAATTGTTTTCTGAAGTTATAATTTTAAAAATATTATATAGTTTTTTCCAACAATTGTTAAACTGATAGTGAAACAAACCACCTCACTGCATAGGGCTGCACCCGCACAGCTCGCTCACTCTTTAACGCAGTGCCTGACAACCCAGATTACTGATTTTCTGATACCCTCGCATGTCCTTCAATTCGGCTCTCGTCGAGGAGTTACGATTGTTTACGCGGAGTCAGGAGAAGCGTGAATACAAGCCAAGTCCGTGCACCTTCCCATGCTCATAGAGTTGGGAGAGAGGGCCTCCGAGGGCCTACGGCTTGAGAATCAAGCGACCCCAAGGTCGAATTATATGCTGACAACAAACTCCTCGCCTTCACTGTGCGGCTGCCAATACAAATTCAAATCATTTCGACAGAAAAATTAAAAAGACTTGTAGATGCATTCGTTCCGTGAAGAGTATCTCGCATCTCTCTGCATTCTGGATTAAATATGTAGAAATTCCGTTTTATGAAGGTATTTTCCCCTGTAGGTCATGAAAAACCGTTCCATGTTCCCGTTGGGTAGATTCCGTTTTATGCTGCGTAAAATGCCATTTGACAGCACGGGTGGAGAAATTTTCCGGTTACAGCAGGTTTCCGGCTTGTACAGATTATATTCTCTCTCTCTCTATTTATATGTATATTGAGAGCGCAAAGCGCTCCACTCCGAGCCATTTGCGACGGCACAGGTGCCTCCTCCGAACATTCGTTCCCCGCACTTGTGCGCCTCAGCTCTTCGGCTGAGTTCGGAGTAATGTCTTTCTGATACCCTCGCATGGTCTTGACCAATTCGGCTCTCGAGGAGTTACGATTGTTGTATATCATTGCAACCTGAAGGAACAGACTAGGTTTATAAGAAAAATACACACATTAAAGTAATATTTTTTTTAATTTTCTCAGTAATATAACATTATATACATATTTACAACGATGTATTTTAAAATAAATGGTGCATGTAATAGTCAATAACAGTAGAAAACGCTGCAAATCCAGCTGCACCGAAGGCTGCAGCTTTCCAACCAGCTAAAAAAGCAATGAAATGTACATTAATAACAATATTTTAACCTTTTTATATTCTCGGTACTGCTTGTGCAGTATAGAGAAAGTTATGAAATGCTGCGGGAAACACGGGCGAATTTCCGAGACAACTAATTCCTGGGCTCTGTTAACAAAAAAGTGGAAAAATGAAAAGTTGCAAAATATAGAAACAAGGCCTCTAACACGTGGTGTAGCCAAAATCGATGTTTTGAGGGGCTAAGTTGTCGGTTTTGTCCCTCTTCCTTGCTGCCATCAATTGCCGCCCAAAGTACAGTTTAAAAAACGTTTCTCAATTGTTCGATCACATAATCATAGAACTAAAAAAGGGGGCCTTTTAAAATTATATAGAAAAGTAAAACCTCGTTCTATATGACGATTTTAGTAGAAAAATCTGGAGCTGTTGTAGAGAAAAAGTCGTTCGAGCGTTTCTAGAAATACGATATTACAAAATCTTTTTCATACGAATCTCTTCGAAAAACTTTATAGGAAGTTATTTGAAGCACTTCCACTCACAAATGCAATGTATACCAATCGATGGAAATATGCTTATTTGAGGCGTCAGAGATTTTTTTAACAAATTACTTGTGTAACTTTTGAAAAATCAAAGAAAACAGCAAAATGGCTTTCATGCCATTTTCAATGGCATATTTTGCACTATTCGTACAAAAAGTTTGAAGAAAAAATTTGGAACCGTTTTTGAGATAGGCGTTTGATCGTTTCTAAAAATGCGAAATTTTGAACATGTTATCACAGAAATCTTGTTTTCGAGAAATTTTATATGACAAGCACATCATAATGCTCATAATGTAAATATTAACGACGTGAGAGACAAGTAAAAAATACATTTTTGTAATTTTTGAAAAAAGAAACAACGGAATATAGATATGCGTGTATCATTTATATTACCTTATGGATACATTTGGCAGTAGCACTAGCAACAGTTTAAAGAAAAATTTCGTTTTTGAAAAATCTTGTTTACGTTATTTTTTTAAATTTGCACGAAATATTTGGCCAAAACTAATAAAACTTATTAAAACATGTACATGACCTTAATGAAATAATATGGAGAACAAAATGTATTTGAAAGAAAAATCTCTATCTTCAATTTTATAGTTGTAGAAAGACACCGGAAAAAACAACTTTTGAAATACTCGAAAATAAAGAGTTAAATATAAATAAGAGTGAAATACGGACCTATGCCAACTTCATAAATCTATTTTACTCTATTCTTTTAAAAAAACTTAGGAGAAAAAGAGGAAGAAAAAATTTGGACCCCATTTTGGGTCCCTGGGGTTTCTCCAAAAGTCGAATTTTAAAGAATATTTTTCAAAATTCTAGCGTCTCGTGTCAAGCTGTAACCCACATCGTGAATATTTACATCAGTGGCAATTTGTTCGTATTATTGAATTAATGAGTTCATGATGTTTAAATGACTGTCGAATAAAGTTACTAAAAAACTGAAAAGTTTCTGTGAAAATGAGGTCTCAATTCCGCATTTTCAGAAACGCTCAAACGCCATTTTTCCAAAAACGGCTCCAAATTTTTTCTTCAAACTTTTCGAACGGATAGTTCTAATTGTAGTGTTTACAATGCCATAAAATCATTTTGCTGTATTCTTTTGTTTTTCAAAAATTACAAAAATGTAATTTTTTAAATACCTTTCACGCCTTGGCATATTTCCGAGATTTATCTACATTACTGCAAAATGTGAGTAGAAGTGTTTCAAATGGACTTCCAATAACGTTTTTCAAAAACTCAGAACTACAAAAAGTCTATATAAGGTTTTGTTGTAAAATTAATTCTGTTGAAGACAGAATCGAAAAGTTTCGTTTTTATTTACGGCAAGACCCTTTCATAGACATCTCCCTTATAAAAATATAAGGAACATTCAGAAAGAAACGATCAGGAGGCCTAGGAACAAACCTGTATGTTACAAGTATTGGCCCTACCAGTTGAGATATAAGTCCAAACTGCGACACAAGGCGGTAAATAGCTGTTTCATAAAATTCCGCGCTATGAACCAGTTCCACTGTTTTACTGCCTGACGTCGTCATAGGTACATATTTTGCACCTCAGAGCCTTTTTTAGGGGATCAAAAAGATAAGAGGGAGAGAGGTCTGAAGTATACGAACAGAGACCGAAAAACTCCTTCTTCAATTTCTGGAAGTGTGTCGTGATTGTGTTAGCCGTATGAGGCCTTATATTGTCGTGGAGAAGAATGGCCCCAAGGGTGAACTTGACTGGTCGTTTCGATTTGATCGCTTGGCAAAGGGTGGTGAATTGCCGAATAAAACTGGGTATTCACTACAGTCCCATGCTGCAGGAAGTCTATCAGGAGGGGCCGTCTTGGCCAAAGAAGAACGTTAGCATAACATTTCCTTGTGTGGATGGCCTTGGATATTTTTGGTGGTGGTGGTGACCCTCATGCTTCCACCTGAGACTGTCGTTTCGATTCCAGCTTGAAGTGATAACACCATGACTCATTTTCAGCCACCTCTAATGCCTGGAACTCATTCCCTTTCCTGTCATACCATTGCTGATGATCAATATGGTGGGCAATTCGACATGTGTCCTATTGTGGTTGGTATGTGGGACACATATTCGATGCACACTTTGCGCCAGATAAGTCTTTCCGTCATAATAGTGTGAACACTTCCGATTCCCAATCCGACCTCGGCGGTAACGGCTTTCACTGTAACTCGGCGGACCTGAGTAACCTATCCATCAACAAGGACGATGTCATCGGTAATGCAAAAAATGCAGTGTGGTGTTTCAGACTGTGCATGATCGCCTAACGACACCCGTCCTTCCCTGCAGTGGTGGCTGGTGCCCCAGGAGACTGGAGGTTCCACCTCCGTCGAATGACGGAAATATATTTCCGAAATTCAATATACGAATATATAATAAAAATGTAAGCAATTCAAATTAATTACAAGTTAAATGGAAGTCTAAATTGAGACATTACTTACATAATTTAATACGTCGTGTCCGCGCACGTGGTTCTGACTTTGATTTCCACTGGGCACGTAAGTTCGACTCCTACACGTTGCAACACCCACTATTGCTTCGATACGTTTCAAACAAATAAAATTATTTTATTTGAATAAACGTCACTACCCTGTTAAATACGGCAATAATGAAAGATATTCGACACACAATGGTATTCACAAGGACCCTCGTAAACTGCTGACCAGCCAGCTGCCGGCACACTGGCTTCAGTGAGGCATTAAGGAACTACCATCCAGAACATCTACCTTTACATAAAGAACTCATAAAATGTACGTTTTGAATCAATAAAACTTAATATCAAATGAAAAAGATTTCTCCACATACAAACAATGCAATGAATATTGTCAATAATTGACAGAACTTGTATATTTTAAAATACAAGCGAAATTTATAAATTTACTCTCTAATCTATAAAATGACTCCTTCCGTCGCCGTGCAGCGCTAGACAGCCACTGGTTGCGCCACCAAAAGATAGCATGTTCTACGGATTAAATCGAAGGGTCAAAGAGTAAACGCAGTTAACCTAATAATACAGCCAAGAACGTGGTGTAATTCGTGGCAAGGCACCAGAGAGGGTGCCAGTTGGACGCTCTTTGGTTTCAAAATGATTTCATATACATCGATATTACTGCAATATCTTGAAATTGAATGTTATTAAAATGAAAAAGTATATTCCTAAGATATTATGAGATCTTTTTCGATTATCCAGGTGTTGTGCAGCCTAAGCATGAGCCACCCACAGCTTCCCTGAAGCGCCTAAGCCAAGCCTTGACCCTACTAACGGACATGCAGTGTTCGCCGTAAATTTATTCTTCGATGAATTCCGTTCCTCCTACCCCTTCCGCTGTCAGAAAACGAACAACACATCTATACTCCTCTTATGACGCCTCCACTGCTTGTGAGTACAACGCGGATGACCGCGTTGGACGATTGACGCAAGCTTCAGGTACGTTTTTGTCACGTGACTTGCACCCGTGATCCGTCTAGTGGCGGGCTGTGAACTTCAGAGCTCTTGTCGGAACCACTTTTTGTTTGTTACAATGCAACGATATTAACATTCTGACATCAGTTTGCACATTTCAGACTCCACCTCGTTTTTTTTAACGCTTGTAATATACGTTTAGTGCAATGAAGAAATTTTGTTCAACATTCATCAACAATATGCATTTGCATAGTTTTCCGCAAAACCTGAACATTTTACCTCTTATCAAATCTGATTTTGTACGTACTTGCGAGTATCCAAGTTTCTTGAATCCAAGATTACCTCGTGTACGAACACTTAATGCACTGTTCATTTCATAAGTACCGAATAAAAAAAAATGGTAAAAATGTGGTGTAGTTAAAATATAAATTACATAAAAAACATACGTGCATAAATATCGTAAATGGAATGATCACATTCACCGCTAACATCAACTAAAACAGCGTCAATGAAGACATTCAATGATTAACGAGGCGATCCAATGATTACGGAATTGAGTAAAGACCCAATATGCCTAAAATCGCTAATTACATCGACATTTTTGAAATGAATTATTCTGTTCCTTTTTCTAACCTTGGTTAATTGAGACTCAAGTAATCTCACGATTTCTTTTCTTTCACGAAAACTTTTCCTTTGAAGGATTTTTACTCCGTTACTGCATCCGCAGTGTAGAGGAAGTATTGTAATGCGAAAAAACAGCAAATTTTCCACAACAAAAGCTTACCGATGGGGCCTAGGTATCGAAAAAGTTAATATATCTTGTCCCTGTTTGTAGCAAACTACTTCCTCTAGTCTGAATCCATGTTTTGTGGTTCCTTGACACCAAAACTTGATTTTCGTATAAGTCCCTAATTTTTTGAAAATAGAAAAAAAAATATTTTCGGCCTACAACTAAAATATTGAACATTGATATTTTTCATAGAGAGTATTCAACAGTTATTAAAACAAATTGGAGCTATTTTTTGAAAATGTGCTGGGGCCCTTCAAGTAAAGTACCCCACAAAATAAAAATATCGATTTCATATTGCAGAGCACGCGACATCAATCAGATCGATTGGGGAATATCAATTTTGGAGAAAATCAGCTGAACGGATTACGAACATTTCTTCTCTCAAAACCCTCTCCAAATTTTTTCCACGTATGTAATAAGGGTCGGTTAAAAAGATGGCTTTACTCCCATTTTCGGGTATTGCTCAATTATTTGTAAATTGCCAAAAAAATATTCGAAACTAAAAAATTTAGGATAGAGATTTTTGTAGCAAACAAAGTCTACAAATTTAGCTCTTTAAGAAAAGGTCATGTGCAATTATTTGTAAAAGTCAGTTTTCGAATAATTTCTATTTGAAATTAATAATGGGCGTCCCGTCGTATATAACTACTAGTGGAATCCCAAAAACGTTGTCCTGCCCTCCATCTTTCACTTTTCTTCCCTCACTTTGACTTTGTCCCTGCCTCTTTCCCTCTCTCTCGTCTTCCTGTCCCATGCCTGATTCTTATGCGCGCCGTGGCCCTGACCTTCTCGGCCTCGCCCTGTGCCACACGGAAACGTTCAGTAATTATGAAGCGCAGGTGGAGTTCAATTTGAATGGACACTGAATTAAAATAAATCGCATTCTTGTGATGCAACGTCATCTAGTGGATTTATAACAAATCTAACAGCTTATAAACCTTCTGTGTGAAAAAGACATTAAGATTGCCAACTATCATGGAAATTACACGATGTCGAAGTTCACTGCTCTGGTATATACCAACATCCATTTTTATTCCTATACTAATTCCATTGTAATGAAGCGAGAAAGTATGTGCTGTTGTTGTAGCACCGCTAGTTAAGATAATTTTTTGCGTAATGTTGGTTCAAACATGGGCAATTTTTTAAATTTTCTTAGAAACGGTTCTACATTTTTTCTTTAATTTCTTTCATATGGGGCAAAGGACGATAAATGATAATGGTAATGATCCTGGTATTTGACGCACCCCGAATTTAATAATTCAATCCAATGAATTTCCCACGCTTCGTTTAAGGTGAAAGTGAAACACATTGGCCCCTGATTAGCAAGCAGATAAATTTCATTTATTATTATTATTATTATTATTATGATTATTATTATTATTATGATTATTATTATTATTAATAAAATATCCCATTAATTTTAAAGGCAGCTATTTATTATAATGTCGTTATATTTTCATTTGCTCAATTAGTACAATGGATTGATGTTATTTTTATTCATGTTTATTAGAATAAGTTACAGTTTACTAGGTAATTATTTGCTCAAAATCTTTGAAACTTACCTAGAGCAAATTGATATACTTCTTGATTCATATAATTATAAACATCATATTACAAGGTGGTGTACAATTCATCATATCTAATAGAAGTTTTTAACATTAAAACTTACCAGTACAAAAAGTTATTGGGAAAGTATGCATCATAAGAATTTTGAGACCCGCCTGTTATTTAATTAAAAAGTTGTAGATGCTCACGGTTATCTGTATCAGATTTTTGTTTGAAAATTAATGAGGATTGAAGAGGTTGTCATTGATAAATAGCACCCCTTGTGAGGAGCACCCATCGCAGTTGCCATGTCTACCAGACTATAGATATGCCTCTGTTCACGAGGTTATCTTGGACCCAAGAACCTCGAATACCCACAAGTATGTGCAAAATAAGATTTAATAAAGAGGTACTATATTCATGTGCTTGGCAGAAACTATGCAAATACATATTGTTGATACATGTTGAACAAAAATAAAATAACTTCTGTGTGCTCAACATATAACATAATTCTTATAAGGGAGATATTTATGAAAGTATTTTGTCCTAAATAAAAACTTTTCATGTCTGTTACTTTACAAGAGGTAATTTTACAATGAAACCTCATATGAAAGTTTCTGTAGAAAAGTTTGCGTACTTTTAAGTTTGTGAAGAACATATTTTTGATAGGATTGATAATTATAGAATTATAAGCAAAACACAAAGAAAAATCACCTTTAAGCCATACAAACACTTCAGGATTTTTAGTTTAATACCCAGTAGGTAACAACAAATATGCCATTTTTTCAAAAATCAGGAATTTTTTTCACTTGATTGGTCTACTTTGATTGGGCTACATCCCATGATTCCAGGAGTAAATAGTCTATATATTTTAATTTATTTTTAGTGAACAATCTTTTTGGATTTGGAGATTTTGGATGATTTATTGGGGGAAGGCAAAGGGTTCCTCTGGCATAAGATACCAAATGGCATATAGGTAGTTACACTATAATTATAACAAACATAATATTTTTGAAATATTTCTTAGCTCACATCCCAACAACGACACCACTTTTTTTATTTATTTTTTTTTGTCAACTTAACATTATTTTATCTGATTGAAAAAATATGGAAAATATCACAATAATTTACACTACCAAAAAATTTTTTTAAATATTTTCTCAGTGCCAAATTCAAGCATTATTTTTTTTAAATAATAATAATTATTATAATAAAAATAACAAAGCAATTTTTGCTGTCTTAGAACCCAGATAGAGGCTTGAAAAAAATCTCAAAAGTTTTTCTTAAAACACAAAACGTGAATTTTCTCAGATTTTCTGGATTGCTGAGCTGTAGGTAAAAAAATAAAAACTATTTTTACCACTTTAAATTACATACACAGCAGAACCAACAATTGGTGTTAAATCCGAGTGTTTCGTTGACCCAGGTGAGGGTCACCCTCCCCACCTCCATCACCCACCAAAAAGTTATATAAGGGGAAAAATACACATTCTTTGTCAAATTGTCATATTTGTCATTAATTGTTATTCTATTTATTTCATTTAACTTCAGCGGTTCATTTTTGCAATTCAAAAGCCGCACTATGCTTTGTATTTTTTTATATAAACTCCTTTAACAATTTTGGCAAAACAATTTTGCTCATTATGTGATATAAAGATGTAAAATCGCAATACTGTTGAGCCAATGATGCAACATAGTAGACGCAGTACCGACAAACTTCGGTCTTTTCTGGAATTTGACGCTCGTGTAATATTTCTCTCACCCCAAATGGGTATTTTACCCACTCAAAATTGTTTGTGAGAGTATAGCTACCCACTGTACCCACATTATCCGCCTGGCATGCTTGAGTGTTTATTTAACATTTGTAATGAAAATGTTGTTGGCAAAAAAAAAAACCTTTTTTGATAACGATACTGTAAAACACAGGATTTGCTTTCCTAATAACAGAAAAGTTAAATTACTTTAAAAACATTGAATATAAGAGAAAATATTTAGTGGAGAAAACAGGTTCCCTTTTTTCTCAGTATACACTTGGCTTTAAACAAATATCATGGATTAGTTACAACATATCTTGCATTACAATGGTAAAACACATTTACAAAATATATATAATAAAGGTTTACTCAAAATCATTTGTATGTTTTCACTTTCTCAAAAAATGTAAACGTGCAGTTTTTGGTCTCTAACACACTGTGTGGTACTTATATGTGCTCTGAAGAAATAGGTATATTTTGTTTGGAACATACATCTTATTTACCACGTAAAACACATGTGGATGTTGTGGATAAAACTGTATTACAGTGCTGGTGACATGTCTTCATTCTTCTTCAAGACACTTATTTTTAAGACAAACGTGAAAAGAACCGTTTCAAACAAATGAGTAATATTACTATCCTTCTTTAAATATTTCTGGATATTAATGATACAAATAAATATTTTTAAAAAATGTTTAAAATATTAAAAGGGGCTATATAGTTGTAAAGTTTGCATGATACAAGTTTGATGTAATGTCGTAACAAAACTAGTATTGATTTTGCATTACCTGGGTAACGCCATGTAATTCAAAAGCGATAACTCATTTTATTATCATGTCTCTGTCAAACTTATTTTACTGAAAATTATAATATAGCTATATAGTTTAAAAGGGGAAAAATTTGAGGAAATAATTGTACTGTTACTTGAAATATTAAAGGAAATGATACGTCAAGGATTGTAGGATGTGGTTAACAATTGTTTTAGATTATCATTTTACAATTTAACGTTAAAAAATTTATTTAATTTAATTTTTTTTCTCCACTATTGAACTGTTACTTAAACAAAAAGAAATGGATTTTGAGATTTTTTCCCCTTCTTCCAGCTCTATAAGGTAAAGTCTTCCTTTATTCATAAGATCGTGAAGATTACAAGGGAATCTGGAAGAGATATCCTTCTCTGCCTGTTCTCTCAAGTGCTTTCCAAGTACAGATTCCAAATGTATGGCACACAATCTAAAACTGAATGAATGAAGTGGAGGTCTGTTGGTCACATAATTAATTCTGAACACTTGGGTGGAAGTTGGAAATTGCAACTTACTTCCTCACAATTTCCCCTTGAGATTTGCATTTGCCTTGACAACACAAACTCCTCAAATTTCTTCCTTGCACGAATAAAAAGTATAACCAAAACACAGTAAAAACCATAAATCAAAGAGCCTTCTGGCAAACAAATATTGTTTTTAATGCAACATTCATATAACTAATTTAAAAATACAATATAATCTCATCTGAACTTCTACCTAGCACTTTGAATCGCACTGTAGTTAGTAGTAATATGTTCTCAGGAAAAAACAAAAATATTGAAAATCTCTGAACTACTGTAAATGATGTTATTACATCATCAGAGGAGATATCAAGCATTTCACAGACATTCCATTGGATTAATGAACTTAAATAAAATACTCTTTTATATTGCAACCCTTGACAAATATACTGAAATAAAGAAATCATCTGGAATTTAGAACAAAATGTGGTTTCAAATTAAATTAAATGATGTAACTTACCTCTTAACCCTATTAAACCACCACTAATACCACCAGCATAGGTACCATTACGCCAATCTGATTTTCCTCGATACTGCGAACACATATGATGCTCCATTAAAAATCTAAGAGATTCCTTAAATTTTTCTGAAAATTTAAAAATTTTGCTAAATCTAATGAACAGCTTGCCATCTTTTCTGTAAAACTGTCATCCTTTGCTTCTATAGAAGAACAAAAAGCTTAATACATTTATAAACTTTTATGGCTAATGTTTTGGAAAAAAAAAAACCAACAGACATTATCCGCATATGATTTCTTGAGCCCTCACTTCGGTAGATGCAAGAGGAGAGAGGAGATTGGTTATTTTCACGAATTTTATTGTTTTTTGGTGCAAAATAGTTACATGAGAGCCAATGTTTCTGGTTATTAGATTTTCTTTACAACACTCCTTGCTATCATTTATTCTTAATTCAACTAACATTGGTAAAAGAATGGGGGTAGGTATTCCGAGGCTAAGAAAATATGTGTGCATAACACTAAAATCAGCTTCAGAGATAAGTTCTCTCAAAACAGAAACTAAAAACACAAGTATTTTCACTAGCCAAAGTAAACTAAGGTAAACATGTATCCTACACATTAAAAACAACTTACCGATTCAATAGTGCACTCGATGGAAGAAAACAGAGCACCGATCAACGCAAAATTTTTTGCGTAACTTAATGTTGTTCCTTTCATTTCCATGAAAACTTCTCTGGCTGTCTGGGGTTTAGCATCTGGTAAAGGTACGGTGGGATTCACACTGGATGAAAACAATCCCAAAACGCCACCAAGAAGATAACCTAATAAAATGCATTATATTATTACATCTGTAAAAAAACAGTAAGATTATCCAATTTCACGGTATTCACTAACCTGCAACGCAACTCATGCCAGTCTTAAATGTGCAGCTTTCAAAAAAAGTTTCTATCATTTTTTCTTCGTTCGACTTTATTTTAACAGGACCCATCATTCTTGGGATTATAATATTTTCGCGATATCGGGTATTATTCCCAACCAAATACAAGGCAATTTTATCCCATTCTTCGTTTGTAAAAAACACCCGGGCGTTTTTTACATCTCCGCGTACAACAGGCAGAGACATGACTCAATCCAATCACCCTTCAAGCTACTTGGTTGGGCCTTTATTAAACTTTAATTCTTGAGAATTTAAAGACTTTATTACTTGACGCACGAGGAATCTTCACGATCGTTCACGATAGGAAATCTCACGCATCTCACAGTATTTAGCATCTTTCTCAGTCGAGCCGCTAGATTTCGCATGATCGAGACAGTATCGAGTAATGCTGGCGATTATGCGACATCTTGCGGCACGACCGAGAAAGACGCAAAATCCCGTGAAATAATTCGTGACATGGCCTCACGTCCCAAGAAATAACCACCTAAGTATACTAGAAAAATTGGAAAGAGAAAAGTGTATGAATGGCCTAGTCACCAAAAATGCAAAAATTGAATTCCAAATATTTCCACAGAACATCCACACTGGGCACAGTATCTACACCATGGATGAATAATGTTAATCTTTGGTATAACCAGAATGTTCACTTGTTCCTAAATCTATTTTTGCGCCGATCAGACCATTGACCATGTTCTTGGTTGTGAGCCAATAGAATTTCAACAGATACATTGGGAGGGAATTTTGAAAACAAAAAAGAGAACTACCAAAGTTTCAATAATTTTTTTACTACACAATACAGGTCCGCGAATGTAAATATCTCTAGGTTCTGGTTTTGTATTACCTTCAACGATATATCTTAAACTGAATGATGAATTCTATACATCTTTGATGTGGCATAAATGAAATAATGTGTTTTTTTCTTTGGGGGTCCTGAAGACTGCACACATGAATAAAAAGGACAAATTGTACATTTTATGCTTTAATAAAATGGTATTAAATCGACACATCATTTTATGAAATTAAAAGAGATGAGGTAATTGGGCTTCATAACACAAATGGGGAAACAAAAAGAATGGAACCAGCAAGAAATATATGTGGTTTTTTTCGTCGTATTTTCAGCAACTGGAAACAACCATTGCGTATTTGGTTCTTGAGGTCCTGGATGAACCGCGTCTCTGTCGATCGAGCTATTATTTGGTCTCCCAAGATCGCTTCTATCCCCCTCCGTCAATCGCGGGCCACCTGCCCTTCTCCAATTGGTCGCCGATGCGGCCTATCGTCCCATTCACCCCCTCCTACATTAATGCGACACGCTAGCCCTGAACAACTTCACGGGCAAGGCGCGCGGAAAGGGAGGCAGCCATTCCCGAAAGGGAATTAAGGAAAGTGCTAACCCTGCCCATGGTACTCAGCCACTGATACAACAGCAATAGCGCCTGTTACTTCCTCGAAAGGAGGTCGCTGAACTAAAAGCAACAAGTTGCTCAACTCACCACACTTCTCCAAACCCTCTGCCAACAAGTGTTCACCAATAATGGCTGAACAACACACGCAGAGAAACACAAACACTCGCACACTAGCTGTGGCCGCATGGATCATCAACGGTCACTCTGGTCAAATTGCCTCTAGCAAAAGACAACTAATTGAGCTATTCTGCAACAAATATCGCATAGATGATCTTCTACTGCAAGAAACAGAGCTCAAAAGCTCAGATCAAATTGAGCTGCGCGACATGGAAATATACCGTATCGATCGCGACGGTCGTCACCACGGGGGCGGCGTTGCGGTTGCCGTACGTCGTTCGATACCCCACAGGTTAGCAGCCCTCTCTCGCCTCGCCCGCCTTGGAGCTATAGCAATCGTGACGAACTCAACGGAGGGCGAAATAGCTCTAGTATCCGCATACCTCCCCCACAGAGATCTCTAACAGAGGAAGATTTCGACGCAGTGCTCTCCCTAGCACCCCGCACAGTCCTGGCAGCCGACCTGATCGCCAAGTGCGAGGAATGAGAATGCAACACCACAAACAGAAACTTACTTGTAAGCTTCCTGCTATCTCACAACACAGTGAACCTCGTTCCACCCTTCACTCCCACACGCTTCCCACACAAACCCAGGGAGATACTCGAGATTCTCGACGCGGCGCTCACGGCCGGAAACATCCGTGTAACAACGCCAAAACCATTCTCGTTTTCCTTATCAGATCATATTCCCATAACCTTTGCTGTAGGCAACATACGCTTCTTCACCTGTACCAGGCAGTGAGTCCCACAACCACAGATTGGAACGAATTCCGCTCACTCCTCGCCCCATCGCACATCAACTCTCCGACAATCATAGACTCAAAAGAATCTATAGACGCACGGATGTAAGCACACACAAAACAACTACATTTGACCCACCGGAAGGCGACGCCGGTATTTTGGTGACTACCTGAAGAAGGATCAAACACACTCCCACCCGACGTCGTAGCGACGCCTGCGCGAAAAACGCAAGGCTAGACGGCTCTGGCAACAGTTCGGATGCCCCGCGCTCAAAACCAAATTGCGCGAAAGTGAAAACCGCCTAAAAGCTGTGCTGTAAACCACCACACAGCCGAGTGGGAAAAGCGCATGAGAGATATCGGCACCGATCATTCACGAAACGGTCTTTTCAAAATTGAAAAGGCTCTGACGTCCGTACCCGACACAAACATTACCATTCGCGGTACCGACAGCACGGAATAAATACCCACATACCTTTACACCGACCAAGCAAAGGCGGAATTCTTTGCAGACATGCTCGCAGAAAGGTTTACAAACAAAACCTCACAAGCAGACGGCGAGGAAAATTCAGAGGAAAGCAGCACTGTACTCATACACTGCACTTTCGAAGCAATTGCAAAAACCTTTACAAGCATGCGCAGTCACAAGGCACCGGGCCCAGACCAAATCGTTTCCCCAATTCTCAAGGAGGCGCTGCCGATCATCAGCGCGGAACTCACGCATCTTTACAACAGCTGCATCACACTAAGGTACTTCCCTGAGAGCAGGAAACACGCTAGCATTTCAATACTCCTGAAACCCGAATAACGAAGAATAATCAGGATATTTTGAACGCTAGTAACAAAACTAAAGCAATGTGGAATATTGTATAAAATGCGACCGTCATCTCGTTACTTAGTAGTGTAACACCCCCACTCATCTACCGGCGACGTGGGATCGTCGGAAAATGCGCGGTTAGCGGCCCGGGCTTAGCTCAGTCGGTTCTATTCCCTTTACTCATTTAAAAATTAGGTGATGGAAGGAATAGTTAACTAAATTCATGGGCATTCAAAATAAACAATTTGGTTACTACTAAAAAGACAACGTTTATTCCTGGACAAAGCTGTACCAGGGAAGTTACATTACTAAAAAAGAAAGAAAAGATTGAATAAAGAAAAAAATAAAGATTAAAATTAAAAGAGAGCTTACAACTAGAGAAGAATACAAAATTATTTTATAGTTAGAAAATCAGAGTTGTCCCTGAGGACCTTTCCGTACCTTGGCGCGGCACCGCTTTGACAATAGTTTCTAAAGAGCTTATTGCCCCTGTTTACGTTGCCTGGGAACCCTCCGTGGCAGATGTGCTCAGTAGGCCCGGGTGGGCGCGGCGAAGCTTGTAGATAGCCGGGGCGGCCTTCCCTGTTCGGGCGCGCGCCCTCACCAACGGCGGCTGGCGGCGTCCGGCGGCGTCTGGCGGTGTCTGGCGGCGTCTGGTGGCGCCTGGCGGTGGTCAGTGATGTCAGCGAAAGGACGTCTGGAAGCTGCTTCGGCGGAGCTTGTAGATAGCCGGGGATATCGCAGGTGCGGAGCACACAACAATGTCTCCCTCTGCGTATGCAATTCCTGTCGAATAAAAATTTCAGTAATTGCGAAATCCTGCAACGAATACGCAATAACAAAGGATTCGACAATTCCCTTATAATTGTTTTTGCATTTCCACTCGAATCAAAACTTCGATTCAATCCCCGTCCTCGGAGGTGCACACCACCTCTCTCTAAAAAATTATTCTCTCTAAGTCCCCCCTAGAGGTGCGTTTACCTCTCCCCGTGAGTAGCTCCCGCCCTAGCAGTCGGAGTAGTAGTAATGTAATGTCGATTTTTCTCTCTCTCAAGTAAAAAGTTAACTTCCATCCCCCACCCTTTCTCCTCGTATGTTCGAGTTCCCGCATGAGATCTGCAGCGCCTATTTGCCACACAGGGCGACCTGGCGTCTATACACCAAATTCTGGCCCAATAAGCTCCAGCATTGTATATTCGAAATTTTCCATTTTTCTGTTTCAGTCCGCTCCATGGTTAGGTTCCTTTCTCTGTGTCGATCTCGAAAGTAGGCCCACGTCCTGAAGGGTGCTTCCGGCTACTGAATTATTATTCTTGTGCTTCCCTGGATCACGGTGACAGCGTTTCGGAAACGTTCCGATTTACCATTTTTTTAGACGGGGACGCAAGCGGAGCGGACCTACAAACTCACCTTTTCTTCGGCCGGTCGGGGCCATAACCTGCTGAAGTGGGTCAGTGAGGGCTCGCGGCTCGTTCCAAGAAGGGGGCTATGCCCACTGTGACGCGTAGTCTTTCTCAGAAAATATTCTCCCTTATATCTACGTTATTCTTATTTAATTTATTTAAATAATTCGGTACCGCTACAGTAGAGAATGTTGTTTTAAAGGATAATGAAAGAGAAGCCAGTTGTCCCGAAAGAAGAGGCAAATCTCTTCAACAAACACGTTTCTAGAATTGCGTTTGAACTCACGAGGAGACTAAAACCATTAAATTCAACATCGTTATCTTCCCAAAAACTTCTTGTAACGAAATCATACGAATAGTCAGTAAACTAAAAAATTAATATTCATCTGGTTTAGATGAATTTCCGGATTGCTTATTGTAAGTGCTTATTGTGTACCTGCCTTTAAACACCCGTTAACTCACATTTTCAATACGTCTTTATACACAGGAATATTTCCAGATATTTTCAAAAAAGCAAAAATTAAGCTACTTTTTTTAAAAGGGAACAAAAATGAAATTCAAAATTACTCTTTTGTCTCTTTTGTCAGGTTTCTCTAAAAGAGAGAAGCTTTTCTATACGCGAATGGAAACTTTTCTCAGGAAAAACGAAGCGTTTTCAGTCTCACAACACCGGTTTAGGAAATCAAAATCTACGGAAACTGACATTTTTTCTTTTCTTCAAGATATTGCTTCATCAATGGACAAAAATGAAGCATCCATTGGAATATTTTTAGAACTTTCGAAAGCTTTTGACGTTATTGACCATAACATCTTGCTATCAAAATTATCTTATTATGGAATTCGTGGCATCGCCCTAGATTGGATAACTTTGTACCTTAAACATCGACTTTAAGAGTAGAAATACCGTACTGGCATAAAAGAACATTATTTACTTATCTTTCCGATTCTTTACCAATTGAATATGGGATTCCGCAAGGCTCTATCTTAGGTCCTAACCTCTTTCTGTTATACGTAAACGATATGCCGTCGTCTATTAAAACCGGAAGAACGGTTCTGTTTGCCGATGAAACGAATGTTCTTTGCCAAAAAGAAACAATACATAGTACGATTTTGGAAGTTTCAAATTTGGTTTTGTAATAGCAAATTAATAGTTAATGAAGGAAAAACAGTTTCCATGCATTTTTGCCTTTCAAATCAGCAATCGCAAGCTCCATTGAAAATGAATAATATGCAGTTTATGTTCATGATGTTAATGTAACGAAATTTCTAGGACTGTCAATTCAGTCAAACCTCAAATGGAATGTACATATAACATAATTAAACACTAAATTAAGTTCATTATGTTATGCATTTAGAATTCTATCAAATTCTGTCAGCCTTCATGCAGCTCGTTGCGTGTACTTTGCAAATGCACATTCCTGCCTGAGATATTGTATACAATTCTGGGGAAACTCATCATGTAGTACTCAGACCTTTCGATTACAAAAGAAAACTATTCGAATGATGAAAAAATGCCATCCGCGTTACCCTTGCAAGCCTCTTCATTGAGCTTGGAAACTTACCACTGCCTTGCCTATATATTTACAAATCTGTAATATTTGTCAAAAGTGACTTACTTAACCGTGGCACATTATTCCATGCAATACTGATATTTATAATTACAACGCACGACGTAAAAATCACGTCCATCAAGTGTCAGTATCAACAGCTCACTGTCAGAAATCCACATACAATACGTGTACGTTACTTTACAACGCACTGCCAGATGACATTAAACAATTGAAGTCGGTTGACAAGTTTATGTTGAAAGTAAAATCTGTTCTGCTGCGTAACTGTTTCTATACAATTAGAGACTATACTGATTATCAAAACGAAAACTAATGTTTATTTTAACCAAACAGTGATATGTATATTGAATTAGTTTACTATTGTATTGTATAAATTAAAAAAGAAGACTTAATGTTTGTAACAAATGATGTACTTCAGCTTCATGGGTCAATGACCCCCCATTTCGATCAGGTTTTCGTCCAGTTACCCTGATCCACTGTATATACCATATTATATTTTGTTTTGCTTCTGGATGTAAATGTAGCTTCGCTATGCGCACGTTTTGATGAACTCTCCCTTTGTTTGTAATGGTAAAGGCGAGTTACTATTTTGTTAGCTATGCAGAAAAATCATACTTGCAATTCGTTTACCGTTGCAAATAAGTTTTCTATAACTCGAAAACGAAAATGTCTATTTTTTCAAATATTGCTAATCTCGCGATTTTTTAAATTTAATTTTATTTGTTTATTTTATTTTATTTATAATTTTTACACCTAGTCCTACCGCAGCACCTGATGCATCTAGCAAATCCAGAGAGAAACATAAATTTTTGTCAGGCATTCTCCTTCTACGTCACAGGAGTGCTTTTTTCTTTGCTTCGTCTCGAAACAGTGAACATGAAACAGAAAGTAAAATGGGATAAGAAATTCTTATTTATTTATGTTTTTTAAGGGAAATATTGTTATGTTTTGAATATACCTTCACAATGTAGAACATGTTTAGCAGGAGAGCTTTCAATTTACTTTTATATGTATGAATTGTGTTTATGTCTTTAATATCATTTCCAATTTTGTTGTAAAGTGTAATGCCCTTTTTTGATAGAGTGTAGTTTCTGAGTGCGGAACATGTAGGTTATTCTTTTGACGAGTGTTGTAGTTGTGTACATCGGAATTTAGAGAAAAAGTGTCTGTTTTTAACGAGAATCTTCTTTGGAAAGGCCACTATTTCCAATATATGCGGGCATAGTAGAGGAAGAATCCCTAGTTTATTGAACAACTGTCTACAATACTCCAGTTTATGAGTGCTGGTCATTGACCTCAGTATTCTTTTTTGGATAATAAATGTGCGAGTGCTTTCAGGAGCATCTCCGCAGAATATTATTCCATATTTTAGGTGTGAGTGTACATTTGCAAAATACATTGTTCGAAGAATTAGAATTTCTGTTTCATGTTTACTGTTTTGAGCAGAAGCCAAGAAAAAAGAACTGGCACATCTCATCCTGTGAAATAAAAGGAGAACGTCTGACAAAAACAAAAAAAAATATGTTTCTCTGTGGATTCACTAGACGCATTAGTAATGCAGTAGGACTACATGTACAAATTGAAAGAAGAAAAAAGAAAAAAAACTGGTCAAAACTTGCCACCCCCTCTCCACCATTTCAAGTTTTAAATACAGAATATACTAATATTGTTAAATTTTATGTAGTTGCTGTCAGAATTTATATGTATTGATTTATTATTATTACTATTATTATTATTATTATTATTATTATTATTATTATTATTATTATTATAAGTAGTGTGGCGTCTTTGCCGGGGCAATAAATCACAGACGTGAACGGTTTGAAATTTATTGAGTATTTATTTGAACTATGCTCCAACACCTGAATACTATTTACAATAATTACAATAAACAATATTGACCCGTTACCAGAAGGAATGTTCCTGGTAACCACCACCGCTGGCCTGATAATTCGATATCTTATTCGGTGTGATGCACCAGTTGCCTACGTGAGCATACAAGCGAGGATGCCGCACCTCCCGTCTCGACGTAACACGCCTGCTTCAGTTCCCTGCCTTAGTAGCCTAGCATTGACGCGCCCAAGAATCAGAAGGAGTTTAGGTCCGGGTCCGTTTATATTACCTTCTATCTCGCTGTTTCCGCCGACGCGTTTTCACAGCCAGTATATCTACGGGGTTCACAAGTGGCCACCCACGACACGGCACTCCTTCCCTTCCGCTCCCTGGGTTTGCCATTGTTCAGCCCGGCGTCCCTCCCCGCCAGCGCTGTCGCAATTACTCCCTCGTGCATTTCATGAGCATGAAATGAACGTGGCTACTATTTTGTCGCGTTTGTACAAGGCGACTGATATGACGCCACAGTAGTAGCATTAAAATAACATCTTGAAATGTTAAATTATCAGCTACTAAAAATTATCTACTGTATAATATCCTAATTTATCTGTAGCATTATTGTAGTATAATTTCTAGGCCAATGACCCCACCTCAATCAGGTTTTGTTCAGTTTCCCTGGTCCGTTGAGCAAATGCTGAGATGGCCCCTTGTTTGCTCCTGGTGTAATGTAACTTCGCTCTCTGCACCCAAGACATCATATTGACTCGTCATACACGATTGTAATTGTATATGTGACTCAATAAATATTATTATTATTATTATTATTATTATTATTATTATTATTATCCCGCATGTTTAATGCTTTCTGGCAGTCTTCAATGAAGTAATCAGCAACTTATCGGACAAACACTTCAACACTTTTATTTAAACAAATTCAAGGTACATAACTACAAATTTAATTCCAACTTTTCCAAACTAGGCAATGGATTCACACAAAACATACATTCGTGTTCCGCAAAATGCTAAACCTGTAATGAATCAAAATTGTATTTTAAAATTAGACTTTTGTTCGAGAAGAGTATACGTACAATAACCTCATTTTATCGGATACCTCTCATTGTAAAAGCTATTCTCATGGGAAGAACATCTTTTTGCAGCTGGTACTCAACTTATTACGTCCTTTGCATACTTAAAAAAGAAGGGAACATTCTTTCCATGGATATAATTTCCATTGATGAGATCCTATTTCACACTCAGAACTACATAGCACCATAGAGCCCGCGCCCTGCGATCTCCCGAGTACCTTGGGCGACCATGAGTGAGTATTACTCGCGCAACTTTTTTGTCTTGAACGATGGATTGAAGAAATGATGGTGGAGTGAGGGTATTAGTTACGAAATCTGCCAGTAGATTTCATCAAGAAAAGCCTCTGGAGTTCGAGGAATCTCCTGTGACAGATCTTTACCTACATCGGTCATTTTTTTAAATATTTTTTGGAGAAAATCACGGACAGAAGTTCTCCTTTAACCGAAAATAGTTTATATTTCGCGCCAGTGCAGGTGTGTTTGAAATGTCATCAGTGCCCAATGCGAACTTTTGCCTTCAACTGTTTATTGTTCCAGAGAGGGGGGGAACAAGGTCACTGTTCAAGAAACGTTGCGCGATTAATACTATATACATGACTGGTGACGACAGTGTGATCCCGCCAAAGAAGGTTGGGCAATTTTACCATACTAAACGTTTCAAATACCATGACCTCAGCGTTTGACTACAACCAATTCATCTCTGCAAAACCAGTAGGGCTTGATATCGTCATTTACTTCTTCTTTGGAATTTGACCATCCTTCCAGAATTACTGTCATCAAGTTCTGTAATTCCTCGTCTTTGGCTGTTTCTTCTTGAACTTTCTCGAACGTTTTTGGAGAAATATTATGAAGGCAATCAAAATTTGCAAAGCCACGGAGGGAGCAGTCACATAAAGACAATGACGGACAACACCAACAAGCTGTCGGTAAATGCAGTTCGAAAGCAGTTTAAACCAAAGAAGAAACCAGGTGCTCAAACAATTCAACAAGGACACTCACAATAACGATCAAGAGGTACGCAAAATGCTTCACGAAATCAGAACAGCCAACACGATATCAAGCCATACTAGTAATTCCCAAAACCAGAAAACGAGTACATATCTTGTGTTGCCTTGTTACATGTGCACTGAGCTTGCAGACTAGCGCGCAGTACGGCGACTACGTGTAGCGGTGCTATTGCTGAACTAACATACAACAGGCATTGCACCTCGCAGGCCACACGGGACTGCGCAGCAAAGCAAACAGTCAGTAGACAGAGTTCATATTACATTCAAAAATATTTATTTGCGAGATAAGTGTGTATTGTGAGACCTACAAGGATTGAAAAATTAAGGCATAAGATTGAATATAAAAAGCGTTATTACCAGTTAGCAAGAGAACAATTATAAAAGTAACATTATACACATATATCTGTATTTTTTACAATGATCGCTAATAAAGGACAGAATTACCTCATCTGAATAGAGCAAAACGTGTTTGAGCAACGTTCTTGAGATTGGCATACCTGCTCAGTGTTCCTGCTTCTTCACAGTTTCGTAGTTTTGAACTACTGAATACTGTTCGCTGCCTGGTCGACATGCGGAAAATATCATTGAGCGAATTGACGTAAGATTTGTTTCCAGAGCGAATTTTGAACTAATTCTTTCCGATGTCACACAGAACAGTGACAGGTTTTCAAATATTTGTTTACGCTAGTTTCTCCCTCATTTTTATTTCCTTAATTACCTGGACCAAAGGTACGAAAAACCTTACATTATTCGATTGCTTAACTATAAGATCAGTAGATTCGTTCTCTCTAACATTGTATTAAGCTTTATTCTGTAAGTTGTCAGACGTTAAAAGTTATTATTTCCAGCTGTGGAATTAAGTAATTCATAGAAGCTATTTGGTGGTTGCAATGTCAACATAACTATATTGATTTACATGTAGATTATTGTCTAAAATACATACCCAATTAAGGATGATAAAATGAAATTACAGCGTCATATAATTCTGAGAGATGCATTGCTGTTATTTAGACTCTCAATAATACAATTATAACATTGTTGGAGATGTAACTTCAAATTAACATTCCTCCCATACCACGTCATAAACAGTGTTTGACTGTTTTTAACGTAAATAAAAAAATAAATAAAAAGTTAAAATCTTCAAAAGAGATTTCCGAGTGACATGGCTTTTTGTTATCGTTTCCCTTGATGTTACACTAAAAATGAAAATATGTTTCAGAAATGAGACACGAGAGTTATCTAAAATGCATTTCTACTGTTCAGGAAATGGAAACAATTAGACAAAATAGTGTGGTGTAGAGAAAATGGGTTTCTATTAAAATACTAATACTACCAAAGACTGAATTTATCGTTCCTCTTAAAATTTCAAATTCATTTGCTCATGGCTGGATTTCGATACTGTGGGCCTTCAGGAGTAAAATTTGTATTGGGCACTCCTTCAGAAATAATCTTTAACCAAAAATACTAATTATGAGAGAATAAATCCTTGTACAAATTGCGATGTAAATTAACAAATTGCTTACAAAGTGGATATTTCATTTTTTATTACTCATTTACAAATCTATGTTAAGTTTTTATTGTTCTAACAAATTTCTTTTTAAGTTCAAGCATTGAAATTCATTAACCTATTTGATTAATGATTATTATTCAGATAAAAACATTTTATGAAGTTTTAAGAATATTTATTTAAAAAATCTGGGCACGGAGATGGGGGTCCCGAGTCTTATTTTGCTAGTAGGGAAATCCAGCTCTACATTTACCTATATACATTGAATGGTTAACACCAGCAAAAAGTTTTTTTTTAATTTCAAGACTTTTGATGACACTAAAAAGTACATCAAATTGCTGACCTGAGCAAAAGGTTGCTGCTTTGAGTTCTGTGTAAAGTATGTTGCAACTGCGATGTAATAAGGCAATAACCATCCATTATGTATCTCGGTTAATAAAATACATTATGAGTCATTTTCCAATAATTAATCACTCGAATAAATAGGTGATCATTTGTTCAGGTGCAAAAGTCAAAAAGCATACGTACAGCACAATACGAAATAATAATGCTGTACTGAAGGTATAAAAAGTCTATAAACTAAAGATCACCCATTTACTCAGAGTAGTATCAAAGTGATTTGTTTCAAATATTATGTGAATTGAGTTTTTCATTCAAATTGTACAAATTATTATATCCATCACAATTCAGCTTTCTTGAATATCTCGTTTATATGAAAGGTATGATTTTCTAGCAATGAGAGTCTTTCCATTGCTCTCAGTACACCGAGAGAAGTGGAAGAACTCTTGTGAAGGAACTTGTCGCTCGATTTAAATGAAGCGCGCTACGCGTACGATGTTGCCGAGTTGCCCCATACCGTCCCGTCCCTCTAGGAAGCGCGCGAACGTGCCCCTTTGAACATATTTAGCCTTATAATATGCAAAATTCTCACATTTGAAACGGTAGATGCCCTTTAAATTGCGCATTTTGATTCTTTGAGATGCTATCTTCCTAAGGAAGAGTTTTTAAAAATAATTTCAACAGTTAAGTTTTCTAACAATTTTAAAATTTTTAAGGTAAAATCTTTCAGCTCACCATTGAAGCCCACAATAAAATGACAAAACTTGCGATCTCATTACGCAGAAATAGGCGATGAAATCCACTCAAACTTCACCAGAACAAAAACAACATTCCGTATTTTGATTAATACAATAAAAGAGGCATGTTAAACATAAGACGTATCTCGCTCTTACCACCTTAAGGTTTAATAGGGTGGTTGTAGGCCTCACATACGTCTAATGGGTTGGTAAATTTTGACAATCAACCACAGGCATGTCACGTATGATGATTCTCACAATGTACAAATCGATCGTCACAACTGGAAGACACGTAACCAGCACGTAATGCACGTATGACAAATGTATAACAGTATACAAATTTATCTTTCATGTTTCTTTTATGTATTTTTAGTAGTTGTAATCGAATATTTTGTGTTTAACGATGGTGTTTGAAAATTGACTGTTGTGTATTGATAATGTAATTTGGTTTATTTCATAGTACCTCAAGAAGGAGCCAATCTTATTGCATCGAAACATCGTAAAAGTGTATTGACTCAATGAAATCAAATTGTTTTTAAAAAATACATGTTTTTCCTGTATAATTAATGGGATAAAAGTTCCATTGGATGCGATTGTCAAATAACAATGACCTGATGAATATGATTAGCCAAATTCTGCTAAGTAGTATATATGTGCAATAGTTGTAAATGTAATAATTTTAAGTTGTAAATCATATTTGTAATTGGTTATATGGCTGTATAATGTCTTTAATTAAAAAAATAAAAAATCTGTCTGTGAAGAGAGGCTCTCACGCACTAAGAAATAAAACCCAAGTATGGTATTACGGTAAGGGATGAATAGACTCCGACACCGATAGATCGGTTACAGCACGATGTAAAGGCTAATAATAATAATAATAATAATAATAATAATAATAATAATAATAATAATAATAATAATAATAAATAACACCACGGGACCTCCTCCTGTAGGAGGCGACTAATCGGAGCAGCTGTCACTCTCCTAAACATTCAGGCACTCCCACTAACTTCATGTGTCATTTCTTCCACTTGTAGCACACTTCTGTGTTTTGTCCTGTAGGCCAATCTTCGTATTGGCCAACCCTTGTGTTTCCGACCCGATCGTAGCAAAGTATTGTAACTTTTTTCGGTGGTAAATTAAAACCCACACACACAGGTATTTAAACAAAAACTTTTATTTTGCTTATTAATGCTACACTAAAAACTACTTGATCTATTTACAAATATTTTACACTTTATTATTTGCCTTACACACGACTCCGTTCTCTTGATTATTTATTTACAAAGTTCACTTCGTCTACACTATTTACACTGTCCTCTTCAATCTACACTATTGCACATCTGTTAGGAAGTAACAAATGTGCCTCCTTTATAGCGGCGGTTCAAAAGAAAAAATGTCAAGTATTCTCAGACTCCTTCAGATTAACCTGAGGAGGAGTGAGCAGGCGTGGGACTTGATACTGCAGAGAGGGAAGTGGATGTGTTACTTACTAGTGAGCAACCTTACTGTGAGAATACGTTGTTTCGAGATACCACTGGAAGAGCGGGTATAATCATTCATAATATGAAGCTAAGTATTAATAAATATAAGTCGGAGTATGGGTTGAGGTGAATAACATGAAAATTTATAGCTCTTACATTTCTCGGAACGATACATTAGAGAAATTTCAAAAAGACATGGACAAATCGGAGGCAAATCTGAAAACAACGAAATAAGAGGTTTTGATAGCAGATGATTTAAATGGGAAAACGTCGGAATGGGGGAGACGCGCTCCGACAGAAGAGGAGCTATTATATGTGAGTTTGTAGCAAGAAACGATCTCATCATTCCAAACTCTGGGAATGAGAACACTTTCCAACGGGGAGATACTAAGGGCATCACGGATTGGATGGTGTTGAATGAGGAAACCTTGAATGACCACCGATACATAGGGTATGCCGTAGTATCAGAGGGACCACAATATGGTAAGGCGAGATACAAAAGAGGGCCATCTTGGAATACCAAAAAACTTAATGAGGATAAGGCAAAACGCTTTTTGGAAAAATCCAGGTTACTGGCAAGCATGGGTTGGACAAATAAAGCGGAAACATTCGAAGATGTGGTACAGACGGAAGAAATAGTGACAGCAATGTGTGACACGTCTATGCCTAGAAGCAGTGACCCCAGGAATAAACAACAAATGTACTGGTGGACCTTGGAAATAGCAGAAGCACGTAGGAGTAGAAGAATGGCGACAAGAGCCAGGACCGGCCTATACCTTAGAGATCAATATAAGGCACAGCGTAAGCGACTTAAAAAGAAATTAAAAATGCAAAAGTAGAAGTTTGAAGGTACTCGTAAGGCAGATAATGAATAATTGATATATAAATGATGGTTGAATATGAACCTTGGGGTATGGCGTATAAGATATGGCGTATAAGATATGGACTAAGAAGTTTCGGATGGATTCCATAATATCTTACCTGAATGACCCACAGTGGGTAAGGAAGCTATTAAAGATATCTTTCCCACAAGAGATCGCTGGGTGAGGCAAAGACAGAATTATTTTATGTTCAACGATGTTGATTACTTTACGACGGACGAATTGTGGAAAGCAGTGAAGAATATGAAAACTGAAAAGGCACCAGGCTTTGATGGGATCCCCACCGCAATATTAAAATTAGTGGTACAAGTATATCCAGAATGTCGTCTGTCAGTCTACAATAGATGCATTAAGGATGGGAAATTTACAAGAACTGGAAGAAACAAAAGCTGATACTCCTCCGCAAGGCCAAGAAACCGTTGGAATAGACATCGTCGTATAGACCACTGTGCCTTCTTGATACTATGGGCAAGTTACTGATGGGGCTAATACTCTCAAGTCTTGAGGAATATATAAGCTTTTTTCATTGACAATATGGATTCTAGAAAGGCTGTTCGATGACGGATGCGATTTTAGAAGTCGTTCGCATCGCATATGCAGCTAGAAATGGAACTGGGAGAAGAAGGGATTCTGCGCACTCGTAAAAATTGATATTAGAAACGCCTTCAACTCAGCCAGGTGAAAGGACGTCATGGAAGCATTGATTGATAGAGGGATTCCTGAATATTTGTTAAGGATCATCGAGGACTACTATCATGAAAGAAAGATAATTTATATGGATAGCATAAAGATTGAGGAAAATATGACGTGTGGAGTTCCACAAGAGTCCAGCCTTGGGCCCCGTTTTATGGAATGTACTGTATGATGGCATATTGAGTATTAACCTTGCAAGAAATACGCAGATTATATGATACGCGGATGATTCACTAATAAGTCATAGTGACGATATTGAGGTGCTTGAAGTAAGAGTGAATGAAGCACTCTATAGAGTTAAAAGATGGCTAGACAGACGACTTCTTCAGGTAGCAGTAGGAAACACTGAAGCTGTGTTAATTACCAATCGGAGAGGTTTTCGCTTTCCCGATATCCGACTGAGAGAAGAGAGAATAAACTGGAAGCGCCAAATAACATATCTAGGGTTTGAGATAGACAGTAGACACAATTTGGGCCACACATCAGTGTGATGGCAGAAACTGAGCGAGGACAGGAACCAACTTAGCAAGAATACTACCGAATGTAGGCGGACCACGAGAAGCCAAGAGAAGGTTCTTATCTGGAGTAGTTCATTCACATTTGTTGTATTCAGCACCAGTCTGGGCGAGTTCATTGGAAAAACAGAATGAATTGGAACAGGTATGAGAAATAAGTATGCTCAAGTGCAAAGACGAATAGCCCTGAGGGTGGCAGCTAGAATTGGCCAGTATCCCGCCCATCGATCTGATGAATGAATGAAACTCGACAAGTAAACAGACAGCTCCCTTCCAAGGAAATAGATACAAGAATGATGCTAGGAAACTACTTTTTGAAGAGTGGCAAAGAAGGTGGAATGTGGACGCTAAAGGTAGCTGGACACATCGGATAATTAGTAACATTGAGAAATGGGTTGGTAGAAAGCATGGGGAGGTGAATTATTACGATACCAGGCTTTTACGGGACACGGTGGCTTTGGTAAATACCTTTATGATTACAAGATTAAAGAAAGTCAGACACGTAACTTATATCAGAGAAGATATCGACGATGCAGAGCATACACTATTTCAGTGCAAGGCATGGGATGCGGAAAGGGAAATTTGTAATTTTAAGCTTCAACTAGTGATAACTCCAGAAAACATGGTGAACATGATGTTGAGTTCGGAAGAGAAGTGGGCTATCATAGAGAACTACTTAAGTTAATATGAAGGAAAACGAACGGAGGAGTTAAAGCACTAGCCTCCAGTCAATCTTCCACGCGAAGTAATAATGTCTAGCGACGGTTTCCGCGTGGGAGAAATCAAGACTTAGGAGATGAAGGTTTAGAGTTTTGGTCGGTAAACCAAGAATGGGAGTCCGACAGTACTGGGTTCACCGGTCTCCATAAGGGATTTCCCTCCTAAAATAATATAATAATAATTTATTGCTTATAAACTCACATAAAGCATCAAGCAAAGTCAGTCTAGAAATTAATTAAAATTACAGTAAGTTAATTTCATTAACTTTCAGTAATAATATAATAAGTTTACATTATCTTTCTAAATTTCATGATAAAAAAAATACCTAGTTGATTAATATAGACAATTACATTAATTTAAGTTATAACGAATTACATTCAATTACATAATTTACAGTAATAATGCAATTTGTTTACTCAATGATGTAGATGAATGCAATTGCAATTGCTAGGAATAATGAAATTGAATGAATGAATAATGCAATTGCTCATAATAAACATTAAGGTAACCTACATTTTAAACTACACAAAGCCTCATTAACACATAACAAATAACATTAACAATAAACTAGTAGATTATGATAGTGGCAAATAGCTTAGAATTAGAGTAAATAATTCCCATATCTTACAGTAGCAGTTTAATTAACTTACAATACATTAGATGTACAATTAATGATAATAATTACATTAATTAAAATATCTTCACATATTATTACATTATTTACTACATTACTGAATAGTACATTGCGTTATTGGACTGAATGATGACAGGTACAAAGTGTGGTCACTCTTGTAGCAGTACATGGTTTTTAATTACAGAAAGTTAAAGCAATTCATATATCTTGTACGAACACACACTAATAAGATGATGTTTAAGCAGTGTTTGAAGTGTTTATCATCATCAGTTTTTATTTTAACAAAGAGTTTACTAAAGAGCTGTGCAGCAAAAAGGATCTTTGTTAGTTGAAGACTTGCTAGTATAAATCCTGTGGTAGTCCCTATGTCCTCTAGTATGGTGGTTATGTATCTCTTTATTGCTCACAAAATATTGATTTTAATTATTTGTCAATAGCAATAATACTATGTAAGAGTAGAGTGGTACATCAGTGAGTATTTCATATTTAATAAAGAAATCTTTATAGGACTGTCTTTGTAGGATCATTAATCTATCCATATTTTTTGTGTTGTACCACCCTAAATTTCAATGCAGTATTGAAGTTGATAGAAGATTGTCCCATAATGTACTGAAATAAGTACATCAATTATTAGGTATCTGGAAAAGTACCTCAAGGGAATATATTAGGGTTTATTTATTACAAAGTGTATCAACTTGTTTGTTGTATGTTAGGTTTTGATTTATGAATATTCCTACATTCATTTTGTCAGTTTGGTTCACAGATTCATTGTCTACTTCCACTTTTATGTTTTGGTGTTGGTGATCATGATGAAACTTGAAATTGATTAATACAGTTTTATCAGCGTCTAACTTCAATTAATTTATGAACAAATAAATTTTAATTGATTTTAATGATTCAGTCAGATTAGCTTCTAGATGACAAAGATTTTACCCACTACTTCTTAATGTTGTATCATCTGCATAATAAGAAAATACAGAGAAATCAGATGAGCTTGGAATATCATTTACATATAATAGAAATAGCAAATTTTTAGTAGGCAATGAATAGTAACGAATCTGAGTTTTGGAAGCAGGCAATGAACCGAGAAATTGAATGTTCAGAAAAGAATAAAAGTTGGACATTAGTTCAAATATAAGATGATAAAAGTATTTTAGATGTGAAGTGGGTTTATACAAAAAAGGCTGATAATAGTTATAATGCTAGACTAGTTGCGAGAGTTTTTCAACAAAAAGAAATTGTAGATGATATTTATTCAGGAGTTGCAAAAATGCAAACGTTGAAAATATTGCTTTTATATGGTTTCAAAAGAGCTTAATTATCGAACAAATGGATGTAGAAACAGCGTTTCTTAATGGTAAAGTGTCATCAGAAATCTATATAAAACAAGCAAAAGGTTACAAAGACAGCACGGATAAATTTTGTAAATTAGATAAATCGTTGTACTGTTTGAGAGAAAGTCCACATCGGTGTTATGATTGTTTTGATAACTTTTTGGATGAGTTAGGGTTTCAAAGAAGTAATTATGATTACTGTTTGTATGTTAGAGTGATGGAGACTATATGATTTATTTGATTATCTTTGTCGACGATTTGTTAATTTGTTGCAAAAACAGAACTAAAATTAAGACAATCAAAAGTCTTTTGTCAGAACGATTTAGAATGAAAGATTTAGGTGAAGTCAAGAAATATCTTAATATTAATATTAATTATGATTATGGAAAGAATGTAAAGAATCTCAACCAGGAAGGTTATATTGAATATTTAGCTCAAAAATATAACATTGAAAATTCAAAAATTGTATAATACACTGATGGAAGAAAATTTGAAATTAGAACCTGCGCAAGATGTATATCATAATATTAGATACAGGAACTTGATAGGTATTCTTTTGTATATTACTTTAGGAATGCGAGCAGACATAAGCTACAGTGTAAATTACTTGAGCAGATTTCAAAATTGTTGACCCTCATTTTCAGTGTGCTTTGCGTATCTTGAAGTATTTGTATTTGACAAAAAATATAGTATATAGTAAAAGTGAAATGATTTATACTCTAGATTGTTTTGTAGATGCAGATTGGGCAGGCAATAACATAGATCGTAAATGTACGACTGGGTATGTAGTTAGATTATTTGGAAATGTCATATTTTGGAAATCAAAGAAACAAGGTAGCGTTGCGAAATCTTCCACCTCAGCAGAGTACGTAGCTTTGTTGGAAGCTGTAACTGAGATTAAGTTAGTGAGAGATATCTTGGATATTTTTGATGTAAAACTCGACAAACCCGTGAAAATATACGAAGACAATTCAGGCGCTTTGACCACTGCAAAATTTGGATACTTTTCAAAAAAATTCAAAGTATATTGAGGTACATTATCACTTTGTAAATAAATGTTAAATGGAAGGAATAATGGATACACTGAAAGAAGATTTGATTTATAATGTAGCTGACATTTTTACTAAGTCGTTAAGTAAAGTTAAGTTTGTGAAAATTTGAGAAATGTTAAATGTAATCGGTTAAGTGTAGATATAGAGTAACATATTATTATTAATATTGTAAGGAAGCTCGTCACACAGTTTTCAACTGTTTTTGACGTAAGTAAATAAATGTAAGGAGGTGTGTTGGAATATTTACGTACATTTATATTAGAGAAATTGTATTTACTGGCATCTATAGGATTACTATGTAACTAGTGACTATGTATATAAGCGTACGCACGATGCCTATTCAATTATTCTTGTCCTGAAGATTGAGCTGTATGGATGTAGCCTGCATACACATAAATAAACAGTTTGTAAGTCCATGTGTTCTTATTTTATTTAACAGTATACATTTACCCGTATACATCGGATAAATGTAAATACTTAAAAATGCTATGGGGTAAATGTAAAAATTGAAAAAAAAAAAAAACATCTTCCACTAGCATACTAAATTCTGATATGGTGGAATTTGATTAAAGGTATATTTATCTACCAAATAATACACAAAGCATACTTGAAAGCATGTTTAAATACACAAATTGTAAATTCCATATTTTTATATAAAACCACCCCCTCTGAAATTTTTAACATCATTGGACAAATGCAGTATAAATTCTCAGCAGGCATGGACAACATTCCAGATTTTTTTATTAAACACAATGCTCCATGTATAGTGCAACTCCAAAATCAGGCATATTCCCAGATATATTTAAAACAGCAAAAATTAAACCAATGTTTAAAAAGGGCAATAGTTATGTTCCAGTGAACTACAGACAGACCTATCTCCCTGTCATCAGGATTTTCAAAAATTCTGGAAGGGCTTTTCAATGATAGACTCAAACAATTCTGAATGCAAATAACGTATTTATAAATGCACAACATTGCTTCAGGAGTAATACATCCACAGACACAGCCATCTTCTCCTTTTTAAATGACACGCTTGTTGCCCTAAACCAGAAGGAAATTCCCATTGGCCTTTTCATAGATTTGTCAAAAGCCTTTGACATTATTGACCATCGAATACTTTTAAGAACACTAGAAATGCTAGGGATTCGAGGCATTGCAGACCAATGGATCAAATAATCAAACAGTAGCCAAATGGTTACCCTCCAGCACTAAAGAAAACAAAATCTCATACTACTCCTGCCCTCAAATGATAAATTGGGGAGTCCTGCAAGGATTCATCCTTGGCCAATACTATTCCTTATATACAAAAATGACATGCCTTTGTCTTTAATGAATAACAAAATAATTTTGTTTGCAGATGACACAAACATAATCAACAAAGCAAAAACACAACAATCATTAGAAAAAGAAACTCGCAAAACATTGCAAGGACTAGTAAAATGGTTTCAAGACATCAAACTCATTATAAATACCAGCTAGACAGTCGCTTAGTGTCGCGAGTAAAACGATTCGTTGAGGATCGGCTGATTGGGAGACGGCTCGGTCGATTGCACTCTGCAGTGTTTTTACTTTCCCATATACGTACGGAGTAATAGATGTAGTTTAGGGAAAATTATTTAATGCTGCAGAAAATCGATTTCGAGATTTCAACTAAAATATACGATTTGAGGGCCCATGATATCGAAAAAGTGGTTCGTTTTAAAACGTCTGTCCGTGAGTCTATGAACACAATTAGCGCCTAAGCCACACGTAGGATTTTTCCAAATTTAAGAAACCCCTATCCATATGGCTCCAGTCGAAGCTTTAACATTAAGCCCCCGGGCATTTTCAAAAATTTATCAACAGTTGCCCCAAATTTTTCTTTACATTTCTTGTAAGAATGGAGTAACATACATTTATAAAAGTGGCATAGGTCAGTCTCACGGTTAACTCTAAATGTTGGAAAATTTCTAAAATATGCATTTTTGCGGTAAAAGTAGAGTTTTTTAAAGTTAGAGATGCAATTTTAAAAAATTACAAAAACTAGATTTTCTCAAAACTTGCTTTATTTTTTAAAACTGTTGGTAGGGATAGTGCTAAATGTACTCTTTGAGTTGACAGTTACCTCTATTCTTTTGTGTTTTTAAAATATTCCAATAGATGCTTTGTTTAGATCCATGGGTGACGCGACATCTTTAAGAAAAGAAAATATGGCCGTTTCCGAAGATTTTATTTTCGAACCCCATGTTGACAATTTGAAAACACTCTGTGTTTACTAAGAAATGTTTCCATTCGTACGTAAAAAAGGCTCTCTAATATTTTTGGAAAAAAAAAGAAAAAGATAAATTGGTCGATAATTATGAATTTCATTTTCGTTGCCTTTTATGAAGAGTGGCTTAATCTTAGCTGTTTTAAAAATATCTGGAAAAATTCCAATGCTCAAGAATATATTAAATATGTGAGTTAACGGGTGTATAATGGCGGGAGTGCAACCTTTAACAAACAATCCGGAAATGCATCTAAACCGGCCGAATACTTATTTTTTAGTCTAACGATTATTTTCAGAATTTCTCGGGAAGAAGTTTCGGAAACAAACTTCGTACCTCGAATTTTTGGGGAAACGTCTGATGCTGAATTTTGTGCCAGAAGACCGTTACTGAGTTCGGCAGCAATTCTCGAAAAGTATTGGTTAAAGAGGCTAGCCACTGTTGCCGATTAGTTCACATTTCTATCGTTATCTTTTAAAACAACATTCTCTACAAGGTTTCTAGTTGATTTGGTCGAATGTTTTACGAAATACCAAATTGCTTTTGTTTTATTATTTGAGTTCAAAATATCCTGGTCATGTTTCATGATTTTAGCCTGCCGATTGACTTTTCTCAAAAATTATTTGTATTTTTTGAAGTAGAGGAGGAAACCTTAAAATACGTTATGATGCTTAGAAATGAAAGAAATAATTCGTTTGTTTTTAAACGATGTCGTAATCCGTTGTGTTATCCAAGAATTGCTTTTCCGTGAAATATTTAATTTCCTCTTTTGAACAAAAAGCAAGTTTTAAAATGAAATGAAAGCGTTGAAAAAAAAAAAATTGTATTTATCGTTTGTATCAACAGTATTGTAAACCGCGTCCCATGACTCTTGCAGCAAGTAATCAGAGAGTATTGCAAGTCATTGATGAATAATTTTATTTTACTTTTAGTAAACTATCTACTCATACATGTATTATTTTTGTGTCAGTGTTCGCAATTCTTATAACGGTAAGAATTTGTGCATCGTGAACACTGTATCCTAAACCTTTTGTTTCAATTTCATATCGAGTAGTGGTTTTGTTAATTATTATTTGATCGGATTGCTTTCTTGAATTTTGGTGTAACCGTGTGAGTAGATATTATTGTAATATCTAAACTGAAGGAATGAAACTTCAAATCGAGGAAACATGCTCTTTCTCAGCTAAGATTCACCAGAAATACAATGTTAACCATCTCACATACAATTGATTCAAAAGAGCGATTGGTGACTGTTTTAGTGTTATCTCCAGTTTTTTTTTAAGAACATAAATATAATATAACTGCCTTCTTTGTTAGGGCGTGTATCAGATGCAGAATAATATAAATCTTTTAGCATAGGATAATTTAGGATACTTAGGATATCAGGATATATGTCTTAAACAACATATTTTCAACGGAATACACATTTAATTCCGTACAAGGAAACTAGAATCGAATTTATTTCAGAACGTAAATGTAAAAACCCCCATACGCACGAAACCTTCATGTGATTCCTTTTCTCTCTCAATATAATATACCTGCGAGGTTAAAAGTTTGGAATTTGGATAATTTTCATTTAAGACATCAAGAGAATTGATTCTTCTTCCTTTGCAGGTCACTTATTACTGGTTGGCCTCTTGTTTTTGCAGATCGCTTCAGAATACGTTTCCTGTGAAACGCATTCAATTGGTTCGGTCATTTATGATTAAAACATTTTCTTCTTGTTATCATCATTACGTAATGTTAATTCTTCATTAACGGATTTCAGGACCAAATGAACATGTTTCACATATTGAACTTAATCGCTGAGTCCGGGCATGTGCAAATATATGCGTGGATACATACATCAAGACACTTTAAATCGCAGTTGCATGTGTCATTTACTTTCGTCACTTAACAGGAAGAAACTTCTTTTACAAACTCCAAACCAATATAAATGAAACCATTGGTTGATTCTTTTTAGTGGGGATAGCTTGTTTCATAGAAAATTATAATTCAATCTTATCTAAACATAACATAGAAAGCTTTAAAAAATGTTACAATTAAAGATAATAATTACATTAATTAAAATATCTTCACATCATTATTACATTATTTACTACATTACTGAAAGTTAACATTGCGTATATTGGACTGGAATGATGACAGTACAAAGTGGGGTCATCTTGTAGCAGTTACATGTTTTAATTACAGAAAGTTAAAAGCAATTATATATCTTGTACGAACACACACTTAATAAGATGAGTTTAGCAGTGTTTGAAGTGTTTATTCAATCATCCAGTTTTTATTTAACAAAGAGTTTACTAAAGAGCGTGCAGCAAAAAGTCTTTGTTAGTTGCAAGACTTGCTAGTATAAATCCTGTGGTAGTCCCTATGTCCTCTTAGTATGGTGGTTATTTATCTCTTTATGCTCACAAATATTGATTTTAATTATTTCAATTAGCAATAATAACTATGTAAGAGTAGAGTGGTACATCAGTGAGTATTTCGTATTTTATAAAAGAAATTCTTTATAGGACTGTCTGTAGGATCATTAATCTATCCATAAAATTTTTGTGTTGTACCACCCTAATTTCAAGCCAGTATTGAAGTTTGATAGAAGATTGTCCCATAATGTACTGAAATAAAGACATCAATTATTAGGGTATCTGAAAAGTACCTCAGGGAATATAGTAGGGTTTATTTAATTAACAAAGTGTATCAACTTGTTTGTTGTATGTTACGCGTTTGATTTTATGAATATTCCTACATTCATTTTGTCAGTTTGGTTCACAGATGGTCAATTGTCTACTTCCACTTTTTATGTTTTGGTGTTGTATATGGCATAAAACTTGAAATTGATTAATAACAGTTTATTACAGCGTCAACTTCAATTAATTTATGAACAAATAAATTTTAATTTGATTTAATGATTCAGTCAGATTAGCTCTAAGATGACAAAGATTTTACCCACTAACTTCTTAATGTTGTATCATCTGCATTAATAGAAAATACAGAGAAATCAGAATGAGCTTGGAATATCATTTAATATAATAGAAATAGCAATTTAGTAGGCAATGAATAGATAACGAATCTGAGTTTTGGAAGCAGGCAATGAACCGAGAAATTGAATGTTCAAAAGAATAAAATTTGGACATTAGTTCAAATATCCAGATGATAAAAGTATTAGATGTGAAAGTGGGTTTATTACAAAAAGGGCTGATAATAGTTATAATGCTAGAATAGTTGCCGAGAGTTTTTCAACAAAAAGATTGTAGATGATATTTATCAGGATGCAAAAATGCAAACGTTGAAAATATTGCTTTTATATGGTTTCAAAGAGCTTAATTATCGAACAAATGGATGTAGAAACAGCGTTTCTAATGTAAAGTTGTCATCAGAAATCTAATATAAAACAAGCAAAAAGTTACAAACGACAGCACGGATAAATTTTGTAAATTAGATAAATCGTTGTACTGTTTGAGAGAAAGTCCACATCGGTGTTATGATTGTTTTGAAACTTTTTGGATGAGTTAGGGTTTCAAAGAAGTAATTATGATTACTGTTTGTATCTGTTAGAGTGATGGAGGACTATATGATTATTTGATTATCTTTGTCGACGATTGTTAATTTGTTGCAAAAACAGAACTAAAATTAAGACAATCAAAAGTCTTTTTGTCAGAACGATTTAGAATGAAAAGCATTAGGTTGAAGTCCAAGAAAATATCTTAACTATTAATATTAATATGATTATGGAAAGAATGTAAAGAATCTCAACCAGGAAGGTTATATTGAATATTAGCTCAAAAATATAAACATTGAAAATTCAAAAAATTGTTTATAATACACTGAGGAAGAAAATTTGAAATTGAACCTGCGAAGGATGATATCATAATATTAATACAGGACTTGATAGTATTCTTTTGTATATTTACTTTAGAATGCTGAGCAGACATAAGCTACAGTGTAAATTACTGAGCAATTCAAAATTGTTGACCCTCATTTCATTGCTTTGCGTTATACTTGAAGTATTGTATTGACAAAAAAAAATATAGTATATAGTAAAGTGAAATGATTTATACTCTAGATTGTTTTGTAGATGCAGATTGGGCAGGCAATAACATAAGATCGTTAAATGTACGACTGGGTATGTCAGTAGATTATTTGGAAAGTCATATTTTGGAATCAAAGAACACGTTAGCGTTGCGAAAATCTCCACCTCAGCAGAGTACGTACTTGTTGGAAGCTTTAAAACTGAGATTAAGTTAGTGAAAGAGATATCTGGATATTTTGATGTAAAACCGGACCAAACCAGTGAAAATATACGAAGACAATTCAGGCGCTTTGACCACTGCAAAATTTGGAACTTTTCAAAAAAATTCAAAGTATATTCGAGGTACATTATCACTTGTAAATTTAAATGTTAAATGGAAGGAATAATGGATACACTGAAAGAAGATTAGATTATATGTAGCTGACATTTTTAAGTCGTTAAGTTAAAGTTTAGTTGTGAAAAATTCGGAGAAATGATTAAATGTAATCGTAAGTGTAGATATTAGAGTAACAATTATTATTTAATATGTAAGGAAGGCTCTCACACAGTTTCAACTTGTTTTTGACTTAAGTAAATAAATGTAAGGAGGTGTGTTGGAATATTTACGTACATTTATATTAAGAAATTGTATTTACTGGCACTATAGGATTACTAGGTAATAGTGACTATGTATATAAGCGACGCACGATTTGCCTTATTCAATTATTTCTTGTCCTGAAGATTGAGCTGTATGGATGTATGCCTGCATACACATAAATAAACAGTTTGTAAGTCCATGTGTTTATTTAACAGTACTACATTTACCCGTATACATCGGATAAAGTAAATACATTAAAAATGCTATGCGGGTAAATGTAAAAATGAAAAAAAAAAAAAAAACATCTTCCACTAGCTACTAAATTCTGATATGCTGCAATTGATTAAAGCGTATATTTATCTACCAAATAATACAAAAGCATACTTGAAAGCATGTTTAAACTACACAAATTGTAAATTCCATATTTTACTATAAAACCACCCCCTCTGGGAAATTTTTAAACATCATTGGACAAATGCAGTATAATTCTCAGCAGGCTATGGACAACATTCCAGATTTATTAAACACAATTGTCCCATGTATAGTGCAACTCAAAATCAGGCAATTCCCAGATATATTTAAAACAGCAAAAATTAACCAATGTTTAAAAAGGGCATATAGGTTATGTTCCAGTGAACTACAGAACAGACCTATTCTCCCTGTCATCAGATTTCAAAAAATTCTGGAAGGGGCTTTACATGATAGACTCAAACAATTCTGAATGCAAAATAACGTATCTTATAAAATGCACAAATGCTTCAGGAGTAATACATCCACAGACACAGCCATCTTCTCCTTTTAAATGACACGCTTGTTGCCCTAAACCAGAAGGAAATTTCCATTGCCTTTTCAAGATTTGTAAGCTTTGACATTATTGACATCGAATACTTTAAGAACACTGAAACTGCAGGGATTCGAGGCATTGCAACCAATGGATCCAAATAATCAAACAGTAGCCAAATGGTACCTCCAGCACTAAAGAAACACAAATCTCATATAACTACTCCTGCCCTCTCAAATGATTAAATATTGGGGAAGTCGCAAGGATTCATCCTTGCCAAATACTTCCTTAATATACATAAAATGAAGACTATGTTCTTTATGAATAACACAAATAATTTTTGTTTGAGATGCACAAAAATAATCAACCAAAGCAAAACAAAGCAACTCATTAGAAAAGAAACTCGCAAAACAATTTGCAAAGGACTTATAGTAAAACTGTTCTCAAGACATTCAAACTTTTAAATATACCAGCTAGACAGCGCTTAAGTGTGCGAGTAAAAACATTCGTTGAGGATGCGGCTGATTGGGAGACGGCCGGTCGATTGGCACTCTGCAGTGTTTTTACTTTCCCATCATACTACAGAGTAATAGATGTAGCTTAGGGAAATTAATATTAATGCTCGCAAGAAATATCGATTTCGAGATTTCCAACTAAAATAATACGATTTGAGGGCCCATGATACTGAAACAAGTTGTGTCGCTTTAAAACTCTGTCACGTGAGTCTAATGAAACAATTAGCCGCTAAAGCCAACGTATAGATCTTTTCCAAATTTAAGAAACCCCTATCCATATGCTCCAGTCGAAGCATTTACATTAAGCCCCCGGGCACTTTTCAAAGATTTATGCAATCAGTTAGCCCCAAATTTTTCTTTACATTTTCTTGTAAGAATGGAGTAACATACTATTTATAAAAGTGGCTATAAGGTCAGTCTCACGTTACTCTAAATGTTGGACAAATTTCTACAAATATGCTTTTGCGGTTAACAAGTAGAGATTTTAAAAGTTTAGAGATGCAATCTATAAAAATATACAAAAACTAGATTTCTCAAACTTGCTTTATTTTTTTAAACTGTTGTAGGGATAGTGCTAAATGTACTCTTGAGTGGACAGTTACCTCATACTTCTTTTGTGTTTTTTAAACATACTTCCAATAGATGCTCTTGTTTTACGATCCATGGGTTGACGCGACATCTGGTAAAGAAAGAAAATTGCGTTTCCGAAGGATTTTGATTTTTCGAACCCCATGTGACAATCTTGAAAACACTCTGCTGCTCCTTACTAGAAATGATCCATTCGTACGTACAAAAGGTCTCTAATATTTTTGGAAAAAAAAAGAAAAAGATAAATTGGTCATAATATTTGAATTTCATTTTGTTGCCTTTATGAAGAGTGCTTAATCTTAGCTGTTTTTAAAATATCTGGAAAATTCCAATGTCAACGAATATATTTAAAATATCGTGAGTTAACGGGTGTATAATGGCGGAGGCAACTTTAACAAACAATCCGGCAATAGCACTCTAACGCCGAATACTTGATTTTTTAGTCTACACGATTTATTTTTCCAAGAATTTCTCGGGAAGACAGTTTCGGAAACAAACTTCGTACCTCCAATTTTTGGGAAAGTTGACTGTCTGAATTTTCTTGCCAGAAGGACCGCTGTATACTGACTTCGGCAGCCATTCTCGAAAAGTATTGGTTAAAGAGGCTAGCCACTGATTCGCGATGTTCACATTTCCTACTCGTTATCTTTTAAAACACTATTCTCTACAAGGTTTTTCAGGTTGGATTTGGTCGAATGTTTTAGAAAATACCAAATTGCTTTTGTTTTATTAATTTCGAGTTAAAATATCCTGGTCCGTTTATTATTGTTTTAGCCTGCCGATGACTTTCTCAAAAAATTATTTGTATTTTTTTGAAGTAGAGCGAGGAAACCTTAAAATACGTTATGACTGCTTAGAAATGAAAAAATAATTCGTCTTGTTTTAAATCGAAATGTCGTAAATCGTTGTGTTATCAAGAATTGCTTCTTCCGTGAAATATTTAATTCCTCTTTTGAACCAGAAAGCAGTTTTAAAATGAATGAAAAGGCGTTGAAAAAAAAAAAAAAATAATATGTATTTATCGTATGTATCAACAGTTTGTAAACACGCCGTCCCATACTCTGCAGCAAGTAATCAGAGTATTTGCAAGTCATTTGATGCAATAATATTTATTTTACTTTTAGTAAACTTCTACTCATATCATGTATTCTTCTTTGTGTCCAGTGTCGCAAATTCTTATAACGTAAGAATATCTTGTGAGTCGTGAACACTGTATCTAAACCTTGCTTTCAATTTTCAATCGATAGTGGTTTTGTTAATTTATTATTTGATCGATTGCTTCTTTGAATTTGGTGTCAACCGTGTGGTACATATTATCTGTAATCATCTAAACTGAAGAATGAACTTCAAATGAGGAAACATGCTCTTTCTCGCTAAGCTTCACCAGAAATACATGTTTAACCATCTCCACATACAATTGATTCAAAAGAGCGATTGGTGACTGTTTAGTGTTATCATCCAGGTTTTTTTTAAGAACATAAATATACATATAACTGCCTCTCTTTGTTAGGAGCCGTGTAGAATGCAAACTAATATAATCTTTTAGCCATAGGAAGAATTTAGGTTACTCTATATCAGGATATATTTTACTAAATAAAACAACAATTTTCAAACGAATACATCATTTAATTCCGTGACAAGGAAACTAGAATCGAATTTAATTTCAGAACGTAAATGTAAAAAACCCCCATACGCACGAAACCTTCATGTGATTCCTTTTCCTCTACAATATAATATACTCGAGGTTAAAAGTTGGAATTTGGATATTTTTTTCATTTAAGACATAAGAAATGATTCTCTTCCTTTGCAGGTTCACTTATTACCTGGTACTGGCCTCTTGTTTTTTGCAGATTCGCTTCAGTAATAGTTTCCCTGTGAACGCATTCATTGGTTCGTCATTTATGATTAAAACATTTTCTTCTTGCATTACATCATTACGCTAATGTTTCAATTTTCATTTACGGATTTCAGGACAAATGACATGATGTTTCACACATATGAACTTAATCGCTGAGTCGGCATGTGCCAAATATTTGCGTGGATTACATACATCAAGACACTTTAAATCGCAGTGCATGTGTCATTATCTTGGTCGTTCACTTAAAAGGAGAAACTCTTTTAACAAACTCCAAACAATATAAATGAAACATGGTTGATTCCTTTTTAGGGGGATAGGGCTTGTTTCATAGAAATTATAATCAATCTTATCTAAACATAACATAGAAAGCTTTAAAATCTGTTAACATCGCTACAGTATACATTTTCTGCAAAACAGGTCATTATTTTAGACTCTTGAAATCGTAATATTATTTTCAAAATCAATACGACTGATAGTACTAATTACTGGACGAAACAGTGAAACTTTTAAAGGCCCATATCAATGCCTTAATCTAAAAATGTGCAATCTCG